>OZ010574.1:53667266-53687266 GCA_963932145.1 Acanthosepion lycidas | reverse complement strand
CACATTGAGCTCTCAGGATTTCATCCTCTTTGGATTTACCAATTCCGTTTACCAAGTTCCTTATAACTTATTTATATATATATATATATATATATATATATATATATATATATATATATATATATATATATATATATGTATATACACCGTATTAATTTATGAATGTTTGAATAAATTTAGGATTACTGTATATATATATATTGAACTCTAAAAGCACAAAAGGTACTCAAAATGCTGATCTTCCAAACATTTAATAGCAAGGTGAACTACTGCTTGAGCAATGTTGGCCAAAGTGTCTAATGGGCTTGTTGCAAGTATATTTTCAATTTCTTGTCTAAGTTTCACTAATGCAATGCCACATGTCAAAAACATATTGAACTATAATAAATAATGTTATCGCACTTTGATAAAACTGTGAAAGATAAGTTTTTTTCTTTAATCAAGTGTATATATATATTTTTGGGCACACTATGTGTATATAAATCCTTGCGTACAGGAAAATCTTTATACCTGACTAAGAAGGGATTTCATTTTTATTATTTAACATTACGGGTAGTAGGTCGCCTCGAACATGTTTCTTTTTTTTTTTTTTTTTTTTTTTTAGCACCCTACATACATAGGTACGTGTTTTTAAGTAGCTAAAACACATACAGCCTCAGTCACGGTCATCTTATACAATGATAGTTTGTATGCGTGTGCAGGAAAGTAGGCAGTCGAGGCGATGAATGCATACACATATCTCTACCCACATTTATTCGCATGAGTGAATGAACCCACACGCATCTCGACCCACATCTACTTCTACGCGTGCACCCATAGTGGCATCACGACTGGCGACACCATACCAAGCCGTCTTCCCGACCAGCTGCGCGTCAACATCATTTTTGTATTTTTAGTCCCCCTATAATTAACTCCACGGGAACCAACGTAACCAGCAGTTTACAGTGCTATCACACCCTTCTTTTTTTTCTGTCTGGATCACGCCTTGCACAGACTTTAGCTAGAAAGAATGAAATATATTAGGAAACATTAACGGAGAGGTATGAAGGCAGTGCATGTTTTAGGTGAAGGCTTTAGTTAGAGCGAGAATGAGAGAGAGATTCTTGCCGATATACGAAAAGTTTTATTGAAAAATGTGTGTATATAAGTAAAGAGGAAAACGAATTAAAAGGGGAAGAAACAAATGAGGCTGTTGAAACAATATAAAAAATAGCTTGAAAAACACAAAAAAATCAATAAAATAGTCTAAAATAGATTAATGCATAATTGGAAAATAATTAAAAGAGAAATTAGAATATGTGTGGAAGGTGAGAGAGTTGTCTGTTTGTTACCGACGATTGTTACTTGTGTTCGATTCTTAGTTTTAGATGGAATGTTAGAAGCTGATTTTCACGGTAGACCGGTCTCTGTCACTTTACGAATAAATATAACACAATATTTCTATCCATCATTCTACCTCTGTTAGTTTCATTTACGTGAAAATACACTTGGAGAAGTTACGAATCCTCCTTCAAGCTATGGGCTAAATAGTAAGATACGTGTCGGGAAAATCATTGAAAGAAAATTGTTAATGCAATATTCGTAAATACACAAAGAGTTATTCTTATAATCCATATGTTTCGGCTTTAACCCATTGACGGCCAACCCAGAGGCATTTTGCTGTCAGTTTTTATTATGACGCCGAAGAAAACAAGAAAAAAGAATGTTAACAACAAATACTTTTTCACACTAACCCAGTTCTGTGGAATCATAATCAACGTTGAGTTTAAGCAAGCGAACGAGCCAATTGGAATAAAGTACCATGCAGATTTAAATTCTTCCTACTTGTGACGAATGCAGCTATCGATTTTTTTATTTTTGCATCCTAGCATGCTAGTTAACATTCGTGTCAGTCAGCTGTTAGCTCTCATGCTGGCCAATAGAATCTTCCTGCCTATTCGTGGCAGCCAGCTACAAGCTCTCACTCTGGCCAGTAGAAAATGACCGCAAACTACATGAAAACTGCCTTAGAAGCATGAAAAAATCAATTATTTCCACTATCGATGGGAGTTGGGAAATGCAAAGTCGGTCTTGACCTTCCCGATAACTTGGAGCATCTGCATGTAAATTTTGGTGCAAATCCGTCGAAAATTGCGGCCGTGCATTCGTTACACACACACACATCCTGCTTTTATAGATAGAGATACCAACAACGAACCGGATTTGCCAAAATTCAAGTAAACAAAAATTTAGATAACTGGAAAGTTCTTTTAACAGAAGACTGATAATCTAACACTAAAATCCGAAGGAGCAATGGAATTTATTTGAATCCTTTTCACCCCAATCAAAGCAGTAAAGCCACCGAGACAAAAGGTTACGTGGCGTGAAAGAATTAGAAAACAGAAACATTAGTAAAGAATGAAACAACAAAAGAGTAATCAGGAGGACAGTAAATAACATTAAAATTTTAAAGTTGGCTAGAGATCATCCAACCGGGAAAGAAAGCGAGCAAAGAAACTGATAGCATAGAACTTACGCTTACATCTAGCCAACTTGACTGTAAATTGATACCAAAGTATTACTGCGCTTAAGTTCCCCAGGTACCACTGAGAAGAACTCATCCGAATAGTTGCCAGGGACATATTTTTATAGAACACACACTCCTAGGAAGGCAGAGCGAGAGATGCCTTCCAAATTAAAATTTCGTTAGAAACAAAGAAATGAGCGTTGAAGTATTCGGCAGTATAATTTCTCCTGATGTATTGGTGAATACTGGACATTGTTTTCGCAGATAAAGAGACTCGAAGCAATAGAAATGTGTTTTTACAGAAGGATGCTGAAAATACCATGGATGGAACACGTATGCAACGTAGATGGTTTGGTTGTGTTTGTTTTACGGCATATCAACCAAAATCGGTTATTTAATACCGACAACATTTTTATTGCTGGTAATATTTAAAAAAAAAATGTATTGCTGGTAATGTTTATTTTTTTTCATCAAAAATCTATTTCTGGTAATAGTTTTCTTTAAAAAAATCTATTGCAGGTAATTGATTTTCTTTTTTTTTTAAAAAATGTATTACAAGTAATATTTTTCCAAAAATGTTTTGCTGGAAATATTTTTAAAAAAATATATGGCTGGTAATATTTTTTCCAAGAATGTATAGCTTATAATATTTTTTCCAAAGAAAGGTATTACTGATAATATTTTTCCAACGAAATGTACTACTGGCCATATTTTTTTCAAAAAATGTATTGCTAGCAATATTTTTCCTTCAAAAACCATTGCTAGTAATAATTTTTCCTACAAAAATGTATTGCTGGTAATAATTTTTCCTTCAAAATACTATCTCCGCTAGTAATGTTTCCTTTAAAATTATATTGCTGCTAACAACTTTTCTTCAAAAATGTATTACTGGTAATAACTTTTCCTCAATAATGTATTGATGTAAGCAACGGAGTCTTAAGAAAAAAAAAAGAAAAAAAAACAGTTGAAATTTCTCGGACACATGAAGGAAGTGGTCTTGGCGAATTTTTCACTGACATGACATATTGAAGGTAAGGTGTACAGAGGGCAACAACGAGTAACATACTTGACTAGGTTTTGTAAATGGATAGAACAGGGTGCAAGAGTGATAGTGCTAATCTTAATTAGAGCTACAAAGGACTGGATGTTGTGGAGAACGATGTTCAACTACTTTCTGAAGAAGCATGTCACAGAGAAGTTTTCTTTTTCTATATTACGAAAATATATAAGGAATTGAAAGTAAGATTTTTTTTAAAAAAATGAAATTGCAAGAAGTTAGTGAAAGCGTCAAGTTAATAAAAAACAGAAAAATAGGTAGATAGATAATATAAAGGGTAGTGAAAAAAGATTTAAATGCAGAAGATACTAAAAAGAAAAAGAAACATACAGTGTAACCCGGATATAAGAGACCCGGATATAAAAGAAACCCGGATATAAGAGCGATTTTATCTGGTCCCAAATTAGAGCCATACTTACCTAAACAAAATAGACGAAACCCGGATATAAGAGAAACCCGGATATAAGACACTTCTCCGGTCCCGACAACTCTCTTATATCCGGGTTACACTGTATTAAGAAGATTATAAACGAATTAGGGCTTTATTTTATTTGAGGGGTGCGTTAGAAGGTGACTTAAATTTTTTTTTTTTTTTCATAGCCAGATTTAATAAACACGGAATTCTTTATTACCGACTGAATCTAGGAACCACCTTCGGGTTGTCTTCAAATGAGCAACGACCCGTTTCGATTGTTCAGTAAATGTAAAGGAACATTAATAGTAGTTTACAACCCGATACACATAACCGGAAGTTATTATTGACCTAATTCAAACAAATAAAAATATGACACAATATGCTTTCTTATTGAAGAAGCAGAATAAGGAAAACCACAAAAATGGAAGAAAAGTGGAAAAGAAAGGATCAGTCAGATGGGAAAATAAAGACGTGCGTGAACAATGGTCCTGGTGGGATTGGCACACATGGTTAGGTTTTTATGAATAGAGTAAGGATAAAGATTGCAGATATTATTATTATTATTATTATTATTATTTTTATTATTATTATTATTATTATTATTGCATAATGAATTACTGTAACCGTCGTATATTGTTATTAGGTTGGTGCAAAAATAATGACGTAATAATGTCGTTTTTTGACGTTAAAAAATACGTCAAAAAACAACATTATTACGTCATTATTTTTGCACCAACCTAATATATCCGCCGGGGGATCAAGTGACAAAACGTCTTCAGTATATTTCTTCACCTGGAAGCGTGTGTATTAGTGAACGGGCGGATGGTGTAAGTTATCTGTGGTGATATTGGAATCGGCCAAACAATTTCAAATTTTCATCGATTCCGTTTCCTTCATAACGCGCTAATGCCATCGGAAAAGCGTAAATAGATCTTGGAATAAACATCATAGCAGACTTTAACCTAGAACTTTGAAATTTATAAATTCGATCTCTTTACCGAATGGAATTGCAACGATCGAACACCAGCTATCCCGAGGTAAATTTCGGAGGGAATCAGCTACTAGACCTATAAGTTTAAAAATTGTAAATTTACTTTAAACTCTAACATTCAAAAATTTAACTTTAAAATTATAAATTTAACTAGAATTTGAAAATTACGAAATTACTTTAACGTGTAAGATTAAACTGTAATTTAGATTAGGTGATCGTGTATCTTTCGATACATGAGTGAGGAAGCAATTTTTTCCCGCAGTAGGTTACCATTTCTTTCTGCGTTAAACGAGTTGTCATCCAAAGATATAGAACCTGGTCTGTCCTGCTATTTACCCATAGTTGTAGGCGGGAGAAGAAGAGGATTCATATCTTCCCCAAAAGTATTTGCATGTAATTGAATATCAGTCAGTTATGTGCTATGCATGATACACGCTTAGGCGATCATGTATCTTTCGATACATGAGTGACGAGGCAGATTTTTCCCCGAAGTAGGTTGCCATTTCTTTCTGCGGCAGACCAGTTGTCATCCAAAGATGTAGTCTTACTATTTACCCATAGTTGGATGGGGGCTGGAGAAAAAGACCATTCCCGAGGGTATTAGTGATAAGCGAATGTAATGGATTCGACTGGAATTCAAACTCCACTATTAATCCGAGCCGCTATCCCTTAATTACCTCACCGTGTCTCCTTAGATTATAAGTTTAAAACTAGACTTGATAAATAAAGATGGAATAGATAGAATTTAAAATTTAGAAATAGAATGTGAAATCTTCAAACAATTAAGATAATCCCCGTTCAACAATAATGTTGAAGCAAATATCCTGGTAATGAAACAAAGTTAATAGAGCATTTTTGTGTTCGGGATTCACATAATGGTTTCATACAAAAACCGCTAAACCGAACAGAATAAGAACTCTATATACTATTAAAGCATGACCACATTATCGATATATGCTAAGTTTTTTCTTCGTTCATTAAAAAAAAAAATCACTCACTATACATGTAAAATAATGTGATGCCGATCATCATTAATAGAGAAATGTGAAGGTATAAACCGAAATCTCGATTTTCCCTGAGGTAGCAGATCGGCTTTTGATATTTTATTTCACATGTTCATTTTTATATCGGCTTGTTTTTTATGATCGTTTTTCAGGTTATTTAAAGCCAGAAAATATTTTTTAGATTCTAAGAATTTTTTTTTTTTTTTTTTTTTTTTTTAGATAATTTTAAAATACAAGTCTTATCCATTAACCCATATCTGGAGCGAGAAGCGGTGGATTTCCAAGGGTATTTGCGCGTAAGTGACTATTACGAACCTAATTGAAATTGAAAACTCGGCATTGCGATTAACAATTCCGAGCCATTATCCCTTACGACATGCGCACATCCAAGCTTACAGCACCAACCGGTCACCCATCTAGGTACTGACCAGTCACGATGTTGCTTAAGTTCGGTGATCCTACGGAAGCCGGTGTTTCAATGTGATGTGGCCGTAAACCGTCATGGACTTTCAGTGCGTGTTGGGCAAGACTCTACACATCGTCCTTTTTGTCGCTTTAAATAACTTTTGATCCCTCTTTTGTAGGCCGTCCTTTCAATATGTGAGTGAAGACGAAACTACCCTTTTTTTCTATAATTTGTAGCTCTAAGAAAATGTTATCCAATTGCTATCTCTCTCTCTCTCTATCTCTATCTCTCTCTCTCTCTCTCTCGAAGTCTGTTCTGTCATCCATTTACTATTACTCAGAATCCCTTCTGTAGGCTATCAGTATTTTCTTCTGCGCATTTTGTATTCAATATGTCATGGGAGTAGCAAGTTTTACAGGACATCATTCCGCATAAGTCATAATTTCAACTTTCACCGATTCTAACTCTTTTTTTTTTACTATTTACCTTGAAACTGGCCTACTAAAAACGTACCCTACTTTCGCAGATTCTGTCCATAATCTTGGGTTTATTTGTATAAAGTTCTTCTCCATGAACATATCGGCTCCAACTGGCATTTGAAAAATCCAAGAGGTGGGGATATAAATAAGAAGATAGTCATGTAATTTGATATTTTTAGAAAGAAAAACGTAAATACAAAAAAAAAAAAAATGGTTGCGAAAGGTACATTCGGCTAAGAAATTAAACCCTACAAGCAGTGGCTAAAGTAGGCAGCAAAATATAAAATGCGCACTCCTCCAAAATTTTGTTGATGTCAGCTCAACATAATTGCAGAGTAAATCACTGGTTGTAACTGAATGCGAATCAAGCCTGAATTGTATCTGATTAGGCGCCTGCAACAGGGATCAGCTAGCCATGCTAGCACACAGACAATCTCGAATGCGAGTAGCCAATCATATGCATATGCACGCATAGTTGGGCGTATATTTGTCTCTCTCTACTTTTGCCTTCAGCAATTTTAGTGGTGTGTTAAGAGTGTGTCAATAATTAGGAGGTCATCTAATTAAGTTAATTACTTTTGATCACCCTCTTCCATCGCCCATCATGATTTCCTGCGTTAGCATCGGATCCCTGGCCTTTGAAAAAATGTCTTTGTGATAATCATCACAACCTTTATACCTTGATGTTTGTAAACGCCCTCCATGATTATGATAATTTTAAAAATGTCTTCACTTAACAAATGACTCACCAACGCGCCTTTTATTGCTATAAAGCAAATTACACATGATTGAAGACACTGCCTATATATATATATATATATATATATATATATATATATATATATATATATATATATATATATATAAACATTGCTAATGAAAGAAAATGAATAAAGATGAATTTGGCTAGATTGCAAAAAATTATTTCAAAAGTGTTTGGAACTACCATCATCTCTTGTTCGTGCGCATATGTAGTCACTAAAACATCAACAAACCCAGTCTGATGAAGTCCTAACGGATGAAACGCATCACTTTTTCAAAATGTTCTTCCAAGTTCCCCAATACGTTTCTATATATATATATATATATATATCGTTATCTCTCTCAGATACATACATACACAAACACACAGATATATATATATATATATATATATATATATATATATATATCGTTATCTCTCTCAGATACATACATACTTACATACATACATACATACATACATACACACACACACACATATATATATATATATATTTGTATATATATATATATATATATATATATATATATATATATATATATATATATATATATATATATATATATGCAGACCTTTTAACCATGTGTGATATTGATGGTCTTGAATCCTTTCTCATGAAATCCCAATTACGCTGGGAAGGTCATGTGTTACGTATGCAAGACAACCGAATTCCAAAAATGCTCATGTATGGTCAACTTGACAATGGTCATCGAAACATGGGTAGACCTTTGATTAGGTACTAGGACAGGCTGAAGAGTAACCTCTTAGCTGCGAATATAAATCACACTACCTTTGAGAACATCGTAATTGATCGTAATAAATGGAAGACTACATGCTACAATGGCATCAAGAACAATATATATATATATATATATATATATATATATATATATATATATATATATATATAAATAATAAGAAATGGATTAAATGCGATACAGTTTTACTTTATTTGTTTAAACATCATTTTTAATGTATACTAATAGACGCTCTGTATCTATTTATAAGTTCAAATACAAAAATAGCATCTACTCAAATATGAGTCGCCATTTAAAAAATTAATGATTCAAATATATATATATATATATATATATATATACCTCCAATCTACTGTTATGCTTATAATAATTGGAACGATGAATAAGATAAGAACTCTAATAACATTCCTCATTCATCTATTAATAAGTGTACTTTGACAGTTATGTGTCATGCATGATACACCCTTAGGCGATCATGTATCTTTCGATACATGACTAACGAGGCAGATGTTTTTCCCCAAAGTAGGTTGTCATTTCTTTCTGAGGTAGAACTATATTTACCCAAGGCTATATTTACCCATTTATTGGGGAGAAGTAGAGGAAACATATATTTCCCAATGTAATGAATTAGACTGGAATTCGAACTCGGATCTACCGATTCCTTGATCCCAGCCTCTATCCATTGCTCTACCGTACCTCTCAGAAGGGTACTACCAATATAAAAGTAGATAAACATTAATATTTAATAAAAAACAAAATTTGTGCAAGCTGAATTCATATTTCTACTACCATGGTTCTTGGGTAATGACCCGTTCAGTGAATGTTAGTCAGTTATGTGCCATGCGTGATACACACTTAGACGATTATGTATCCTTCGATACATGACGAAACAGATGTTTTCCCCGCAATCTATTGCCATTTCTTTCTGCGGTAATTGGCTTCGACTGGAATTCGGAGTTGGTAGCGGCTCGGATAGAGGTATCGCAGAGCCGAGTTCGAATTCCAGTCGAATCCATTACATTCATTTACGTGCTAATACCCTTGTGAAAGGTATGAATCCCCTTCTTCTACCCCCAGCAGGACAGACCGGGTTCTATAGCCTTTGATGGCAACTGGTCTCCCGTAGAAAGAAATGCCAACCTACTGCGTGAAAAAAATCTGTCTTGTCAGTCATATGTCGAAAGATACACGATCGCCTAGGCGTCTATCACGCATGGTATATAACTAACTGACTAAGCGATTATACTGAAGAGAAACTAAAAGAGAATAATAATAATAATAATAATAATAATAATAATAATAATAATAATAATAATAATAATAATAAAGACAAACCTTTTCAGCTTAGCTACTCACAATGTCCGATGGTCATCTCATACAGTTTCTCATCTGTTCCCAGAAGATAGAATATTTGTAGAGATCTGACCGTGTTCGCTACAACTCTTTAACGCAAACTGTTACAAATCTTCTGTTGGTAGGTTATAATAGGTTAAGCAAAAATGAATTTTAATGTCGATTTTCTAATTAAGACCAGGTTGGGCATTAGAGAAAATTCAAACATGAAAGCAAATAACTTGATCTTTTGAAAGTGATGTAGGAAATTTAGGCGAATAATTTCAGCAAAACTGAATTCTCATATCTAAATGATGAATCTAACTACTGAGTTTGGGTTCTTCATAGATATAATCAATCAACATTACTTAGCAAACAACAATACGTAGACAGTAATAAAACAGTTTCAAAGCTAACAAATACATGAAAAGGCACCAGTGATTTTTTGTCAAAGAGTAAAAGAGAGTAAATGTTTATGGTAAATAATATTCCTGCACAGTGTATTACTTGGAAGCAATGTAACCTCCTGCAAGAACTGTTCAATTCGAACAGTAGAAAAATTACCAAAATGATTGGCTGAATGTCTGTTGCGATTTTATTCAATTACCCTATAGTAATATGAAAAATAATTACATTTTAAGTTTTCTTAATTAATACTTTTTGCTATAAATCAAGCAATATACGTCGTCTTTCAGCCAAGAAATTTTCTCAGTACTGATGAAGGCTTCTAATGAATTCACTTGAAGGTATTGGAATTTGTTCACATTAAGTTCTAGCAGTCATCCCTCTGGGAGCTGGAATGGTTGATAGGCTTAGAGGCAAAGAGTATCTAACAGTTATATATTTATATAACATTTGGTCTTTCGTGTTCATTTTTAGCAGGTGTTCAAATTCTTCGTCCTCGACTGACTTCTGGTGGGAGCTGACCGATAAATCGGTTTAGTGATCTCTTTTGTTAGCAACGATTTGGAAGAGACAGCCGAAGTTTCTGGGACAGATAATGAGGAAGGAGGGCCTGGAGAATCTGATATTCACTGGTCGAATAGAGAGAAATAGAGACGAGGGAAAGCGGCCCGTGGCATACCTGGCGGGCTTGAGTAGGTGAATGACAGAACTTGGTCTGGGCGAGGAAGCAGAGGGAAGGAACTTGTTGAGAGCTGCAACGGATAGTGCCAGGTGGCGAGCCATGGTCGCCTACGTCCTGAAAGGACATGGCACATAAAAAGAAAGAAAGAACGATCACTTTTGTTAATCGTTCTGCTTTTCGATATTGCCACTTTGTGATAATGGTGTAATTATGGTGTTTATTGTGGGCACGTGGCCGAGTGGTTAGAATGTTCGCATTCTGATCATGAGACCCGGGTTCGAATCTCACCATGGTCGATTTTTCAGAAAGAGACTTCTTGATGTTATCGGACTGGAGGTGTCGATTCCAGCGTCCGGTACCTTTGGAAAGTGTCTGAAAACCATACCAAAAGTTGACCCAAGCCTTGTGAGTGAAATTGGGAGGGCCATCGATAGCTCTGCTGGCACGAAGTCACGAGTCATCGTGGCCATTGTGCTTGCATTGTTCAAATTGTTGATTACGCTAGATAACATCCTCTTTCCCAGAAACTGTAACTAAGGTCTGCTCAGCATAGTTGCAGTAAAAACCACAGTGTGCTCTCTGTGTATTGAATAAAGACACGCGCCTGAGCAAGTGTCTGCAGTAGGGATTGGCTAGCCACCCTAGTAGACCGGTATCCTCAAATAAGAGTGGCCAGGTATACAATGGTATTTATTAACCCACTTTGTTGTTATTTTTTCTTATTGTTTTGCCATGTCAGATTTTTTTTATAATTTTATTAAAAAAAATGGTTTTGTTCGATTAGTTGAATTATTGATAATATATGTAAAAATAAATAAAAGAACAAGTCGAATAAATCGAATAAATAGTAATTTTATGATTTCTAAATATACCAGTTTCTAAAGTAGTAAAACTAGTAGCTTAATAATGACGAACATATTCTTACCATGAAATAAGATAAAACAGAAAGAACGACTCTTAAGAATACCTGCATCTCTAATCTAAATGTTTTTTAATAGCCTCAAACAACGACAGTACATATGTAGAACTTTTTTTTTTAGAAGAGGGTCTACATTTAACCAACATCTTTATTAATCTTACTCCACAAGAGAGGAACAAATTCGTTATTCTACCATGGCGTACTATCTAGCTGTTATCTAGCCAACTCAAAAAAAAACAAACAAAAAAAAAAAAAAACCTGACATAATCAATAATAGCGTTTTATAATGTTTACTGCTGTATGAATTAAATTATTTTATCGATATTATTATTCATTTTATTATGGAATCAGTGAATATTGCAAGTATTTTTAATTTTGGTATTATTATTGTTTGACGCAGGTGTGAAAGGAATTCTTGCCCGGGGCGTTGTAGTTGGGTACAATGACTTGGCACACCGTATGTTGTTTTCTCCCGGTCACAACAGGGAGTATTTTTTTAGCGTTGGAAAATCCGGTAGGAAGGACAAAAGTTTTTACTAATGTGGGTGTGCGTGTCTGAGCACGTGCAGATTGGAGTGTGTATTTGCTTGTATGAAAAAGAGTGATGAATATATGTGTGTGAGTGTCTAAGTTTATGCGAGTTTTCCCGGTGTTCCCAGAATAGGACGGTGTGCTTTTAGTGGATTTCACAGAGAGACAAAAAGTCCAAGAGAAATATAGAAACAACTTAGGAGTGAAGGAAGAAAAACTGAATAATATTTGAATGAAAAAGATGAAGACTTGTGAAGAGGAGGTTTGAGAAGTAACAGAAAAGTGTATCTGTAAAAGACATTGCATAAAATGAAAGAAAATTAAGAAAAAAAAAAAGCCGAGGAAGTAAAACAAAGTCCAACGAGGAAAAAAAAACAAAACAAAACAAAACAAAAAAAACGAATTAATGACAAAATAGGATATTTAAATCCCAAACAAATAAACAGAGAATGTTTTCAAAATAAAATATTTTAAATCTAATTTCATAAAAATGAACTATATTTTCTGTTAAAACTGAAATATCCTACGGTAATCACCACAATATATGCTTTTCTTCCAGTTCATTCCTTTCGATTATTGTATCATGTTCCATTTGCTAGCGCATGCTCAGAAAACGCCACTTTATTCTCTTTCTCTTTTCGCATATCCTTAAGGTATTCTAACAAGAGAAAAAAAAAATTAATGAAAGGTCAGAATGCAAAATCATAAATAAAGTAAAAAGAAAAAAAAACAAGAAATAAAACCCTATTAAGCGTTGTCGGCACTCTTCAACAAGGAAAAAGAATTGTTTACAGAATGAGGTTTAACCGGGAGAAAAGAACATAGAAACAAAACACAATGTTTTCTCTTTAATTCGTTGATTAGGCCAATTATCATTTAAACTGTCACCGAGACATTTATTGTCGTCATAAATATAATTGTTACCATGATTATTATCGTTGTCAATGATGATATGGCTACTCCTCTCTTTGAGTCTTGTTTTATTTGATTTCATTTCAGAACCGCAGTACTCAAGATTCTCTGTCAAAAATCGTTTAAACGTGCAATCTATACTGTAGTTATTAGGATTTGACATGTTTTCTCTTTGGCGTTTCCATCACCACAAGCAAAATTATCCCATTAGTCATAGCTTATGCAATATCTTAAAGAAAAATAGCACTAAAAATACCTACTTTTCAATGAATAGAATTAATATTTATGCGATAAAGAAAGAGAAAATATTAGAACCAAAAAAGATATTATGAAACATGCAAACATTTCATCTTCATGAAATAAAATGGGTATTGACTACCCCGTCCTGTTTATGACAATAAACTACATCCGCGTCCTGGGTAAGACGATAAACTAAATCCGTGTCCTGGGTGTGACTACCCACGACAGCAAGGACTCTGATCGGGAGGTTTTGAGGAAGGTGTAACCACCTCGTAATTGCTGGTCTTCCCAGGTCCACCTGACTCGAGGTGGTAGCACCTGTTAGGGTCCCAGCTATGGACAAATAGTTAACTACCAAACAAGGATGGGAACGTGTAAAATAGGTTTTATTACCAGCAATACATTTTTGAAAAAAATGGCCAGGAATATATCTTTTGAAAAATATTACCAGCTATACATTTCTCAAAAAAAAAAAGAAAAAGAAAAAAAAAAGAAATATTACCAGTAATACATTTCTGAAAAAAGAAATATTATCAGCAATATATTTCTGAAAAAAGAACTATTATCAGCAATACATTTCTGAAAAAGAAATATTATCAGCAATACATTTCTGAAAAAAGAAATATTACCAGCGATATATTTCTGCAAAAAGAAATATTACCAGCAATACATTTCTGAAAAAAGAACTATTATCAGCAATACATTTCTGAAAAAAAGAACTATTATCAGCAATACATTTCTGAAAAAGAAATATTATCAGCAATAAATTTCTGAAAAAAGAAATATCGGCAATATATTTCTGAAAAAAGAAATATTATCAGCAATATATTTCTGACAAAAGAAATATTATCAGCAATACATTTCTGAAAAAGAAATATTATCAGCAATAAATTTCTGAAAAAAGAAATATCAGCAATACATTTCTGAAAAAAGAAATATTATCAGCAATACATTTCTGAAAAAAGAAATATTATCAGCAATACATTTCTGAAAAAAGAAATATTATCAGCAATACATTTCTGAAAAAAGAAATATCAGCAATACATTTCTGAAAAAAGAAATATTATCAGCAATACATTTCTGAAAAAAGAAATATTATCAGCAATACATTTCTGAAAAAAGAAATATTATCAGCAATACATTTCTGAAAAAAGAAATATTATCAGCAATACATTTCTGAAAAAAGAAATATTATCAGCAATACATTTCTGCAAAAAAGAAATATCAGCAATACATTTCTGCAAAAAAGAGATATCAGCAATACATTTCTGCAAAAAAGAGATATCAGCAATACATTTCTGCAAAAAAGAGATATCAGCAATACATTTCTGCAAAAAAGAGATATCAGCAATACATTTCTGCAAAAAAGAGATATCAGCAATACATTTCTGAAAAAGAAATATTAACAGCAATACATTTCTGAAAAAAATAAGATATATTAACAGAAATACTTTTTTGAAAAAAAAAAAACAATATTACCAGCAATATCAATCTGGTCGGCATTAAATAACTTATTGAGGTTGATATGCCGTAAAACAAACCAAAATAGATGACAAGATTTGTTTTTCATTTGCTTGAACATAACAAGTTAGGCATGCTCTCTAGGGGCTGACATAATGTACATTACTGTTTATGCGCGGGTATAAGGGAAACATCACGGAAAATTATTGCGAGTAATATTTCTTTTAACATTTGAAGGATTGAGACAGCCAACGTGATTTTGGAGTCATATCTTGATACTTGTAAAAATTCACAATCTCAGAGATTCAGGTGGCAGGTGTTTATACCTGGCTTTCACACGCAAGGTTTCGTCAAGACCTTTCACTATACCGTGCACCTTTAGCTGTGTTGAATGTGCCTTGTATAACCTTATCTGACTGTGTGTCTTGATGAAGATATTTGACAGCGGACATTTTTATCCGATTCACTCTTTTTGTCGTTCTGAGCTCTATAATAATAATAATAATAATACTAATAATGATGATGATGATAATAATAATAATAATAATAATAATAATAATAATAATAATAATAATAATAATAATAATAAAATTTCTGCCTGCGTGTTCATATTTCTGTTGATTTCGAAAACTTTAGAGTGGCGATTTGATAATTTTTTTTTTAAATATCCGAAAGGTCTTTTTATATTTTATACTTAAAAACAACAAAACTTCATGATCCCACCTTTAGTTTATCCCTGGTGTTTAATTATATTAACATTTATTGTATGAAAAAAAAAGTATATTTCTCGTTATGTAATTTTTAAATCAACAGTTTTTTTTATTGCGTTCTTAAATGATGAACGTTACAATGACTGCCGCTTGTTATAAGATGCTAAAAATCTGACTTGATACCTGCTGTATTGTAAACTAAAAGTGCAAAAAACATTTTATAAATCTACTCATGTTCTTCCCTTTCTAAAGATCATTGATTCTGTAGCATCATCATGTTTTTGTATTTATAAAACCTATACGAATTAAAACAACAATTACATAAAAATCTGGCTTGATTTGAAGGTGTTTCGACTAAAAATAACACAGGATGTTAGAAAATCTTTTCATTGCGTTATTTTTCGACAATACATATTTTTAGCTAATGTCATATCGTAAGCGATCATGACTCCAGATTCCTTTTTTAACCTGTGGATTACAATGTTTTTTTGTCAGTTATAATGGAGGGATTTGCTGTTACACTCTGTATGGGTTTCCATGTTTTAAATATTTTACAGTGGTTAGCATCAAGTTTACCATTCTACATAAAACATAGCTGAAACTAACATCCAGTCCACTATATTATGTAACCCATAGCTTAAGATAATACCCAGTTTGTCATGCTATATACACCATAGCTCGAGATAATATCCTCTCTACATACTATATGACCCAAAGCTTAAGATAACATCAAGACTAAAGGTTATATGAAACATAGCTCAAAATATCATCGTCATATGGGTTATATGGTTTATACTATATAACACATAGCTTAAGATAACATCAAGACTACAAAGCTATATAAAACATAGCTCAAAATATCATCATATGGGTTATATAGCTTATACTATATAACCCATAGATTAAGATAACTCTACCATGCTATATAACACATAGCTAAAGAAATAAAAGACAGATTCATACCTTTTCCAAGAGCATTTTCGCGAAGGTGAAAGCAAGAGACTAGCCCGAAATTTGAACCCGGCGCTCCGATTCCTATCGATATCCTTTATCCTCCATGCATAGACAGTTATTTATTACTATGAGTGAAAGTTAAAGCATTCACCGATTTCCCTCGGCATAAAACTTTTTTTTTGCTATTTCGTGAACTGGAAAACCTATTAACAATTATAATCTAAAATCTCTTCTCTATTTTATGATGACTTAATATCTGATGTAGGAATTTTGAAAGTAAGTAGACTTTGTTTTCCCACGCATCGTGCTTAACACTTTGAGCCCTGACCACCGCTTTACCGGTGGTAGAGTAATATGAAATAATGCCGAGCCACCGGTTGAACAGTGTTTGAGGAAAATGACTTTATGCGCAACAACCGGTTGAACGGTGGGTAAACACTTATGTCGTATTTTGCTATTGGTTGTCTTATCTTTATATCTACCGTGAAAAATTGCATACCAATTATTTGCGAATTTTTAATCAGGAGCCTAGGCTTAGAAGGGTTAAAATTATCCAGGAACGCAGGGATCGAAGGGGTAAGTAACAACTTCAGGGAGAAGTGAAAGATTCGATGACCAGAATTTGTATCCATCTTAGTTCTTAGAAATTCTGTTCCTTCCATTTTCGTACACTACAACTTCCAACTCTGATTATTATATACATTATACGCATATATATATATATATATATATATATATATATATATATATATATATATATATATATATATATATATACACGCATATATATATGTATATATACATGTATATATAATATATATTCATATATGATATATATATATGTATATATAATATATATATATGATATATGATATATATATATATATATATATATATATATATATATATATATATGTGTGTGTGTGTGTGTGTATCAGTAAGTTAAAAAAAAATCCATAAAATGTATTGTTACATGTTTCATTACTAGATACTGAGTATAAAATTTGCTTTCATATTTTAGATGCAAGGATTAATGGACAACCGAGCTAACAAACCTGCAAACGGGCATTCAATGAAAAAGGAAGAAAAAACGAGAGAGGTAGGGGTTAAAAGAAAGAAGTCATTTGCTTTTATAGTTACATAAACCAGCTTGCGCATCCACTGAATAGACCATTTAACGAATGACCTGACACCTCTAGTTGGAGCCTCTTCATACCATCCGTTGTCCCGCTGTGACACTGAAAAAAAGGATGGATTTTAGATGAAAGAAATGGACCCTTCCAGATTATCGTAAGCATCATTTATTCAATAAAGCTTTCAATTAACAGAGACACTCACAGATAGAGTGACAATGACGTGGTAGATCTTTACAATAATTTTGTCCAGACCAGACATTAACAAAGTAAAAAAGAAAAAAAAAACTGTCCTATTTAGACAGGTTTACTTTTCAACTAAGCAGATTTGGCTGATGAAATAATTGGTAAATTTCCCACTGTTGCCAGAACAAAAGAAAAAAAATCTTCGGGACGGTATAAAAATGTATTTAAAACACTGGATTTCCGAACAGCCAGATCATTTCTTATCGTTAAGTCAGATAATAAAATTAATACTATATAATAATACTATAATTTTTTTTTCCAAAGATGGAAAATGAATGGAATTTGTGGACGCAGATCATTTTGATTTCTGTAAGAAATTCGCTTTGAAAAATAAAAATGTTGGCTCAAGTCGTCGAAGTTGAATGCTAAGATATAGTAAATAAATTTGTTTTGTTTGAGGAAATAGCTGAGCTTTAATCTGGCAAAATTACATCTGCCATGAAAGAGCGTAGCACTGATATTCATTTGCTGACAGTTTACGGAAACTAATCAGTGGATGTGAGCAGAGTTAGGTTCTGGATAATGTGTTTAATTGAAAACTTGAGCATTTGTAAAACCTGCAGCATTCAGAGCTCATGCTAGGGAATATATTGGAAAATTACACTTAAAGAAAACAGACAGCGTAGACTATAACGCTCTTACGAGTTTAACGTTTCCTACTTTAAAATATAAAATCTTATCTATTTTGAATCGTTTTATTTGTACCCTCCTACTGCGTTAAATAATGAACTGCATTTATACACATAATTGTTATTGCAATAGTTCGTTAAATTTGTTAAGCTCAAATATTTAACGATGAAATAGGGAATTTTCACACATATAGTCAGGGAACTCGCAACAAGCTTAGCCAATTCATGATTCTTCATAAAATTCAATTAAAAAAAGTGATATTTTTACGTTTACATCTGGTACAGGTGGTAAATATTTAATAGGTCCAGATACAATTTCAATCAAATTTAACTGGATATAATAAACACGTAAATGCCAGACATTACACAAACTTGAATTTCTACATCCATCGAGGTTTATCATCAAATTCACATTATATCCTTTACAAATTAACATGCCATATATATGAACATTTTCTTACTTTACCCTTCGAGCAAACACTATGCAAAAATTTTATTAAAAAAAATCAACAAAAGCCAAACATAAAAGAGAGTCATTGTATTTTAGCTCAAAATGGATTCTTAAGTTTTCTAATTGTAAAAGGATTTAAGTTTTTACGTGTCAGCAAATCCGACGAAAATCTAATAAATTTAAACATTTAATTAATTGAAATTCATATCTAGTAAGATGTTTCACCTGAAAGTAGAGATTTTTTTTTTTATATATATATATATATTTTGCTTTCCAACATCGCGTGTCCCGTTTAAATCTGAAAGAGATATCGTGCTGGGAAATTTTACTACTGAAAGTCAATACAGAAAATTTTAATTTAAAAACCTATTTTCCTTGTGCTATTTATTTTAATTTTTCAGAAATAAAATATGTTTTTAATTATGCGATTCACATATTTTGTTGGTGAGATATTTTTAAGACATTTAAAAAAAAAATGTTTACTGGATATTTTAGAAATGAAAAAAAAAATTCATTTATCTCGCTGTTTTAAATTTTGTTGCACAGTCTTTTATTTCTTTCATACGAATTAATTTCATTTTATAAATTTCATGAATGCATAATTAGGAAACGTCAAATATTGTCTAATTTTGGGGTGATTTAAGTAAGCGTTTGCATCTCAGTTCAATCTCAGTACATTTAACGGAAAAATATCATGTCCACAATCACAGTTTAGAGAGATATTAGTCGGAAATACATTAGTGTTACATCTTATTATTATCTTAATAACAGCGAAAAACTTAAAATTCTAGAAACCCTTTATATAAGAGAATTGTGGCCAAATAAAGCAAACTATGAGTACAGCAACAACGTTCTTAAATATTTGTAGCAGAAATGTTTTATATAAAAAGAATACTAAATTAAAATACTACAATTTAAAATCTTTTTTTTTTTAAATCATTTAAGTTGCCTCCCTTGTATAGCGGTGAAAAATATTTTGAATTTACGGTGTTAACGCATAAAACATCAATAGATAT
>OZ010574.1:53647266-53662266 GCA_963932145.1 Acanthosepion lycidas | reverse complement strand
CTGAATCCAAAACTTAATGGTCGTGGAGCTTTCAAATTCACCTTATAAAGATCTACACCCTTGTACAAATTAATTGAAAGAACCGCTTTAGTTTTCTTTCTTTTACCGTATGGTCAGTTTTAGATCCACTGAAATGACAGGGTGTAATCAATTTCTATTTTTTCCTCTGATTAGGTCATTTGCAGTGGTGTGCAGTAATATGAATCTATTTTCGCGGTGTTTGATGAAATTTTGCTTTGAAAAATATTGCGTCATCCGTGATTACATCAGATTTTTTTATCACACCCAGACACTATTGTCTCGACTGTCGACTGCTTGTCCTGCGGTCATTGTCTGCGATTGACATTACGCCAAGGAAGTGTGCAAAAATTGTGACACTACTCTAGAAGAAAGTTTAGTGACACTAAGGAGGAGGGTCAGGTTTGAGACAATCGCTTAAACAAAGTGCACACTAAATACGCACATAGTTTAAGAGAATGGTGAAAAGACAGACAGATAGAATGAAATATGCATAGCCAGATAAATACGAAGACAGAGATACATAATATACATTTACAGTCTTAGATCATCGACCTGTTAGACACTGTACCGGGATGTATCCAGTTCGCCGCGATTTTCATTTTCTCATGGATAATATACAGGATAAACACAGCTTGTTTATTTATCTGGATCAATTCACACATTTTAGATTGCAAACTAATTACTTTCCTCAAATTTGTGCGGCTATTCATAAACGTTCTCGTTTGTAGATATAGATAAATATACACACATGTCAATCTGCACAACTGCAAATAAATTACGAACATACGCATATACAGAGTTCGGCAGAAAATACCTCCCATATAATGGTAAGACATTAGTGGCAATAGTGTCTTCATCTAGCTAACGTCTTACCATTATTTGGGAAATATTTCTGGGTCGTCTATGTTGGAGCTATTCCTGTCGCACCCCATATATGTGATGAAAATATAATTCTAAGGTATGCTATATTTATAAGTAAAAGTACTAAAAATCATGGATAGAGCGTATGTAAATATAAAATTAACCATCGAGGTTGTGCGTTGCCCCAGTCGGTTCTGCCGAAAGCGTTTGCTAGTTGACACTCTCTAAGCCTATAAATAGGCAATTATATACTTGATGAGTGATATGTACCGGAAAGGGATATATTTGATCGAAGTAGCTAAGTTGATTTGGCTACTGTAACCAAGTAGTACACGATACCAGTAATCGACTGGTATTATTCGTAGTCGCCGGTAATAGGTTTAGACCAATAGGATATCCAATGGCATAGTCCAATGGGCGACGTCAATCCTCTTAAACTCTGTCGAACCTACACGTCCGTCTGTATTTATGACGGACACCAGACAATCATATTGCAGTGAGGGGGAACTCAGGTGTATGCATATTCCATTCTATCACTGACGCTGTGTTTTGGTCTATTAAGCTCTAGCTTTCAAATGTATCCGCATGTAAATAGGAAAGCTGACGACAGGCAGTTTCGCTTCTTCGATTGTCCTTTGACTTTTGAACTCTATCACACACGCATATACACACACACGTGTCTATCACACACATTTGTTACACACAAACACACGTCGTATAACTTGTTTTAATGTTTTTGCTTTCGTTACAGTTGTCTATGCCTATAATTCCTTTTGTTAATACATGCATTTTCGTTTCTTTTATATTTATTGTTTTGTGCCTTTTATTTTTAACTGGACTCACATTGTGTTCGACAATATTGTTTGCGGGATACATTCTCAAGGAGCCCTTAAACATTTACTCTCCAAATTGTTGATTCCAGCAAGATAATCGTCACTAATATTTAATCAAACATACTAGCATCACGTAATTAGGTAAGTACGGAGGGTCGAAAGTAAGATTCATGCTTGAACGCAATCTTCAAATCATCATATATATATATATATATATATATATATATATATATATATGAGAGTGAGACAGAGAGACAGAGACAGACAGAGAGAGTGTGTTGGGCACTGCGGAGTACATTCACTTACGTGCTAATACCATTGGGAAAGGTATGAGCCTCTAAGTCTCACCTCCGACTGTCCTGCTACTGATCCACAGCGAATAGCCTTAGATGCCAGGTGTTCTAGGGGAAGAATTCTGAATTCCAGGGTGGTTTGAAGACCTTGTGGCACTTGGTGCACCTGGTCTCTGTATTTGGCTCTTCAAAAATATGTTTGCTTTAGCACAAAGCTTTCACAACAATAATCAAATCCTATCTCCTGTGTGTCCTAGGAACTGAGTTGCTTGACCCTCATACGTCGATAAAAGACGGGAGAGTCCAGCATATATATATATATATATATATATATATATATATATATATATATATATATATATATATGTATATATATATATATATATAGAGAGAGAGAGAGAGAGAGAGAGAGAAAGGAGAGCTGGAGAAGAAAGATTATTTTTACCTTTCTCCCGTTATGAACTACTGTGCTATTATATCTGCGATATAATAGCACAGTAGTTCCCAGATAGGACGGGATGGAATGTCTGAAAGGAAAAACAATGGCAAACATACTTTGTTCTCAGAGACACTTTTAAAACACACACACACACACACACACACACACACACACACACACACACACATATATATATATATATATATATATATATATATATATATATATATATATATATATATCGTGGACTCTAGGTCGACGCGGGCCGTTGACTCGAGCCTACCAATGATCGTAAGCACGGTTAGGTGGCGGAATCAAGCGAGAACTCCTTGCTGGACCACCTTCGCCTCACCCTACGACGTATTAGCTTCAGGAAACTAGTGGTGAAGATATTTTGACGAGCCGAATACAGAGACCTGGTGCATCGTGTGCTCCAAACGACACTCCTCAGGTTTTGAACATATATATATATATATATATATATATATATATATATATCCAACGTGGGGAACTATATATCACATTTCTACACAACCATGCAACGTATAAGGGGTAAAACAAATGTAAGATCTTACATATAATATGGAGATACTCTTAACCTGAAGAAACCATTTTTAAATGAGCGGGATTCATCTATGTTCTAAAGAAAAAAGCTGCTGGAGGAGGCAAATTTAACATCAGCCCTTTTTGGTTAACGTGAAAACTGACTGACGCTTTCGTCAATGTATGGAGTGACGTCACAAAGCATCTGTCATGTAATCCACGTGATCTATCTCGACCAATGAGAGATAAGTGCTCTATATCCCTAGAAATTAAGTCTGAACTAGGGATAAGTTTACTCTTGAAAAGTGGTTGCGATCCAGCAAAAGTGTGCACAGAGGCAGCCATATAAAGAACACATATTTCATTGTATTTATAAGTGTTTGTATGTGTACTTTATAAAATAACCAACGTCTAAGGTATGTTGAGGTAGAGACATCCCGTTGAAAGAGAGATAGACGGCATATTAACTGCCAGAAACGTAATTTTTTCTCAATAAATTCCCGGTGAACAGCGTCCAACCACAACTAAAAGTTTCATGATTTCTCACGCAATCATCAGACATTCGGTAAGAGGCATTTGTAAAAAAATGGCACTTCTTACTTCCTTGGCAAATTCAAGATGGCACAGGCGTAGTTGGTGGATATATACCATGCATAAGTCAATCAAACTCATGAGGGGTACGGGTATGCCAAAACGGCCAAGATGGAAATGTAGTAAATTTATATATATATGCCTAAAAGAGAAATTGCTGTGTAAACACACACACACACACACACACACACGCACACACACACACATATATATATATATATATATATATATATATATATATATATATATGATAAGATATAATTTTAATCTATGTTATATTTATAGGGTAATGTGTTCAATATCAGGGATAGAGCGTACATAAATATAAAAGTGGCCATTGAAATCAGCACACAAAAAAAATCACAACACACATGGCCTAATGACTGCTTTTATCCTGAAATAGACTGTCGCCTCTGAGTTTTGACTTCAATGTCGACTATATCGTCACAAATTCCCAACACCTTCTAGGATTCTAATTCCATTTCTTCGAAGTATTTCAGGTATGCTTGCCATCGCTGGTGATAAAGGTGAACCCATTTCTCAGCGTTCATCTGGTCGATATATGTCTGATCCCATTCCGAAGTGTGTTGTTTGTGTGCATAAAGTCAGCATCTCCATCAGGTTATCTATTCTTATACTTGTCTGTTCTCCTAAGGATGAGTCAGAGGTCAGTCTGTCCCTGATTATCTATAGTGCCTCCTCTGTGGGTACATTGGTCCAGTCTCACCATCGGGTTTGGCTGAATGGGATCATATTTGATTATTTCCACGAAGTTGGCGGAATTTCAGAAATATGAAGGTGTCTTTCCTATTAATGGGTCAATTATATCTACAAAAGAAGCGTCTCAGAGGGTGGCACACAGAACCTTGGCAGGTAAGAATCGGTCTGATCGGAATACAGTCTTTGTGAAATTTAGGGAGACTGCATATGTGTAGGGACCTTGGTATAACGATCCGTCAACTGCCAGTATGTCTTAGGTAGGAAGTAGTTATTTTAATTTTCGATTGTTGTATATTTATTTACTTTAGTTACTGTATCTAGTGAGGTATTCCAGCTTTCTTGTATATTCCGATTTGTCCATCACTACAGTCTCATTGCCTTTGTCAGCTGGCAGTATGATGATGTTTTAATTCCTCTCTAGGGCTCTGATTGCCAGCCTCTGTATTATTTTCCATCTCAGTTCACCGACCCGTACATGAAGGAGGTTCATGGCTATTTCCTCGATTCGGGTAATGATATCCAATATGGTATCCACCTGATGGTTGTGGTGAAGTTGAGGCCCTTGTTTAGTAATGATTCCTCAATTTTGACTGATGTCGATTACTGCATACACCTGGGGTGGGGGAGTAATGTATCTTGTGCCTCAACGTCTGATCTTTCACTGGAAAATACGAAAAAGTAAGGAGTCGGTACATATGCTAGGCTCCAAAATTATCGCAAGCCGTCTTAGCATAGAAATGAATAAAATATAGCACCCAGTAATACGGAGTTCTAAAGAAAAGTAATAATAACAAGAAAATTACAATACGAGCCCTGGTAAAAAAAAATGATACTGAGACATTAAACTTATAAGTTACAAAAATTCATACACTCAAGAACGAATGGCAAAGTGGAAAAAAGTCATGGTTGGACTCGGTGACTTGACCTAAAGTGTTGTGGTGAACAAAAACATGGAGAGTTGAGTTAAAGGGAGATAAGTAAGACATCCGGAAAAGGCATGACACGTGGAAGTAGAAAAATCTACCCCGCTGGACGAAATAAAGGGTTCAGTTCGAAATTCCAATCACTTGAAGAAGGCCGAAGCGTACAACGGACGAAACGTCATGAATATGCCAATAAAGACGAGGACAACAGCTCGAACAATGTAAATAATGAAAATTATTACAATACCTCATCTCTGAAATATAGAGAGTTATTGATATTTATTTCCTAATTTCAGATATATGAAAATTGCCATAGAATGAAAGAAAGATATAACCTCAAAAGAAATTGAACATCATGTAAAGTCATTGGGTAAAGAAAAAAAAAATCTTTCAAATGTCGAAAAATTTGAATAGATATCACATCATCAAAGAGGAAACCTTTAGACTGACACGGAGAAGAAAAATAGCTTTGAGAATATCACAAGAAATTTGGAAAAAAAAAGAATAATATGGTAACAAACCCCAAAAATGTCTAACCAGCATGCAAATCCCGTTGTTTTACACGTAAACAGAGAAGAAAGATGGAGAATATTAACATTAATGAATGCCATGAAAATAAAACTTTTAAGTAAACATCGCAAAGAGAAATTTTTAAATTGAATGCAGAATACATCAACAATGATTTCGTAACAATTATATTTACTGATGAATTCCTAGCTAGTGTTTTTCATAGGTTTAGTCAATCATCATTTACAAAATAATACTGGAGAGTAATATTTAGCATTCGCATTATATGTTGTAGTGTCTATTCAAATTTGATGTGAATTCCAAAACTGTTGTAGCATACCTACGGACGATAACAGGTATGTCCTCAATCACATAAATACAGTAGTAAATACTGTATGTTGGTCTCTAGTTGGAGATTCGGGCAGAGAGGATCCCCAGGCGAGGCTATATCGAAGGACAAACTCTCGTCTCGAGAAACAGAGATCCAGCCTCGTTTTATACGGGGACTTGGGGAATTTTTGGCCGAGGCTACGTGTTCGGATACCGTACATTAAATTCGGCTTTGTGCCACATCTGACTGCCTGAGGCAGTTGGAATATATCCTGCAGTTGGAGATTCATTGTGGAATTCACTTGACTTACTTCTAGCAGTGGACTACTTCTTCTACCCGCCGCTGGTGAATCTTATATGTGTTGTTCTTGTCCTAAGTATTACCAACTCATCACCAACTTTTGTTTGATTATTCTATTCAGTAACCTTCGCTAGATTACAATAGAATCATTTTTCTTAGGCAAGATATATTATGTGGCACAGATCACATGCAAGACAGGTTAAACTAAAGCATATAAACAAGCAAGTTTCAAAGTCACTAAAGCAACGAAATATTCTCTAGCCTTTTCAGATATTTAGTTCAGTAGGAGACGATGACAATCATTAAAAAGCTGCATGTGGCAATGCATAACTATATTACATGATAAAAAATCAAGTTCCTGGAAAATAAAATAACACGAATGAGGCATTTAAACACATCCCCCTTCAATGATCTTTGGAAATGGTCAAAAAGAATACTGATACACAGGTTAAGAGGATCCCAGGAAAGCGCCCATTATCTTAGAGAAAAAAGAGTGTGTTTATAAGCACCGCTCCCATGCCCAATCAAATACTCTCAATGTAATACTCCTTCTAAGAAAAAGAAAACTTGCATTTGATTCTTTCTTTATATGTGTCCTGTCCCTTCAGGACGTAGGCGATCATGGCTTCCCACTTCCCCTCTATCCCTTGCAGCACTCAATATTTTTCGTCCCTCTTCCACCTCTCACAAACCACGTTCTTTCATCAACTTGCTTAAACCCGCCAAATATATCACGCGTTCTTTTCCCTTGTCTTTCTTTTCTTCTATTCGACCTATGAGTATCAGATTCTCCAGGCCTTCTTTTCTCATTACGTGTCCTAGAAATTTCAGCTGCCTCTTTCTGATGTTAAGTATAAGCCTCCTCCATGTTTGCATCCTCTCCAAAACCTCATTGTGGATCACACGTTCGGTTCACGATATCCTTATCATCTTTCTGTAGAACCATACCTCCGTTACCTCGAGTTTCTTCTTCATCTTTGAGGTGACCGCCCAACATTCGCCAGACATATGTTACAAAGCTGCACAGTGTTCTTTTTTTGTTACGAAAGAAATCCTCCTGTCTCGTAATACTCTGCCTAGCTTTTGGAATACGTCCTTGGCCATCACAATAGGTCTTCGAATCTCAGCATTGCACTTACTGTCCTCCGTCAAAACAGTTCTCAGATATTTAAACTTCCGCATCTGCTTGATTTTAGTGTCACCGACCTGTAAGTCGCATTTCGGGATCATCCTTTTACTGCCGACGATGCATTCTGTCTTCTTGTAGTTTATGCTTAGTCCCTTCTTCTTGCTCTCCTTCGCTACATTCTGTAGGAGATTTTGTAATTTCTTTTCTGTGTCTGCTATCAGTATCTTATATTGTTATGATTGTGGTCGCCAATGCTGAATCCTGGTAGGATTTCCAATTCTCTCAAAACTGCTTCGCTGTATAGGTTGAATAAACCCGGTGAGAAGACATATCCATTTAGTCTTCATATAGTTTATGCTTAGTCCTTTCCGAGTGCTCTCTTTCGCTACGTTCTGTAGGAGATTTTTTAAATTTCTTTTCCGTGTCTGCTATCAGTACTATGTCAGCTGCATTTCTTATGTTGTTAAAATTGTGTCCGCCAATGATGAATCCCGGTATTTTCTCAGAATTGCCTACTTGAATAAGTTCGGGGAGAAAACATATCCTTGGCTTACGCCCCTTTCTATTTTTGTATATCCGCTGAATTCATTCTTTATGCGCATGCGTCCCGTTTGCTGCCAGTTTAGGTTCTTGATTAAAATGATTGGCAGATGTAAGAAAAAGTCAAGAAAAACTTGAAATGATAATTAAAGACGGAAACAAACAAAGGACTTGAAAACTATTTAATCCATACAGTAAGAGAAAAATTAATGAATAAAATGATATTTGAGTTATAGCCATTATTACTGATACTCTTTGAACAGACTGGAAAAGGCTTGTAAAAAGATTCCACGAACTGAATAACAGCGGAAAAAAATAGGCGTATGCAGACGACAACATTACTAAATTAAATGGACTATTAAGAAAAGTGTTAGATTCAATTGAGTTACCATCACCTGTTCTCTAATGTGGGGCACCAAATATTTTCTTGCGTGAAAACTCAATACAAATATTATTACTATTAAGCTGCCTGATCTATTATGGATTCTAAAAGTAGCAATAAAACGAAAGGTCTGGCAATCGAATCAGTCTCTTAAGAGGCAAGTAGGTGAAACATGACTTTAAAAGTAAACAAAAACAGCACAGACCATAGTTCCACTATGGAAGCAAATACTCTTTTCTGAAGAAGAAAAAAAATGATGAAGCGTTAATGTATCACTTCAGTTTTACAATACCGTAAAGATAATAATAATAATAATAATAATAATAATAATAATAATAATAATAATATTTAAAAACGTACATAGATATATGCATATTCAAAGATTATGGTAAACGAGAAACAAAGAAGTATGTAAATATATTGGAAGTGACGGAGATACTTGCAGAGGGAGACGAGCTGATATATATATATATATATATATATATATATATATATATATATATATATAGAGAGAGAGAGAGAGAGAGAGAGAGAGAGAGAGAGAGAGAGGGAGGGAGAGAGATAGAGAGAGAGGGGGTGAGATGATCATAGCAAACCATGCATATATATATATATATATATATATATATATATATATATATATATATATTTAAAAATTATAACATAAATATGTTATAAAACACTACAAAAATAGCCGTTTCGTTTCAACACCTCTGGTGTCTTATCAAGTGATGATGTTGAATGTAGATTGTAGAATAAAGGTTTTAAAAGGTTCAAATGAATTAACCACCCCTCGTAAGGGGAAACGCTGTTACATGTACTGGGAGCGTTTTCCCTTACGATGGGTGGTTAATTAATTTGAACCTTTTAAAACCTTTATTCTACAATCTACATTCAAAATCATCACTTGATAAGACGCCAGAGATGTTGAAACAAAAAGGTTATTTTTGTAGTGATTTTATAACATATTTATGTTATAATTTTTAAATAAATAATTACATTCGCTCTAATCTGTATCGAGCACTCTTTTAAGAATAGTAATTGTTGGTTATTGGAATTTATTCCGTATACACCGATCATATACTTGTATATATATATATATATATATATATATATATATATATATGTATATATATATATGTGTGTGTGTGTGTGTGTGTGTGTGTGTATGTATATATATGAAATTTCACGATCCGCCGTCAGCATAAGAGAGTTAATAAATATTCTTTTAATAATATGAACTCTTGTGATGAGCGCTCTCTGCCAACAGTAGGATCACCTCATTTCATATTATCTCCATTGAAATGTACTAGCAAGCACAATTTTAATCGTTATAATGCTAAATTTAAAAAGGAAACCAGGTGGAGATAAATGGTAGAACAAATGATTTTATAGCACCAACTGTGAAATAGAATCAGTCACTTATGTGACATGCGTGATACACGCCTAGGCGATCACGTATTTTTCGATACATGACTGACTAGGCAGATTTTTTTCCGCAGTAGGGTGACATTTCTTTCTGCAGTAGATAGACCAGTTGCCATCCAAGACTATAGATCCCTGTCTGTTCTGCGATTTTCCCATAGCTGCAAGAAGAAGAAGATGATTAAAACCTTTCCCAAGATTATTAGCACGTATGTGAATGTAATGGATTCGAACGGAATTCGAACTCGGCTCTCCGATTCCTCAATCCAAGCCGCTATCCATTATTCCACCGTGCCTGTGGAATAGAATGCTCACCATAAAAATTGCAGTTCAAATTAATCAACATTCTAGGTCAGTTCATGAGCTAGATATTCATTTTGAGTAATAGCTTTAATATCTTCTTTTTTTTTTCCAGGGCAATGAGAACCAAAGCGATATTTCAATTTCCTCTATAATTGACACGCGACAGATTTCACTAGGGTATATGGTACATACACCAAAGCAAGATTTTTTAATGCTTTGTCTTGTAAGTAAGTAAACGATCATGGCGCTCCACGGTATCCCGTTTCTTTGAATTGCTATGATTTCTTTATAAAGATAGTACAATGGTTTCCAATTACTTAGCCGACAAGTAGTCCTTCACCTTGATTGGCTGATAAAAAGACTAATGTCCGCGCTCCTTTGTGCCATTAAACTCACTAGAGAATGTGGCTATAAACTCAGCACGATTGGTGTTGCTGCTGTTATTTCTGTAGCAAATAGAATTTTACTAGGTACAGCTACCAGCCTCACGTCCAACCGGTTTTTGAATCAAGATATTTCCTTAAATTAGACTGGTTGCCAACTATGGCTATTGAGCTCAGTCTACCTTAATATATAAACTATGAGTATGGAGGAAATGAAATAATTCCTTTCCCAAGGATATTTAGGCAAATGTAAACGCAACGAACGAAACTGGATTTTAAACTCAGTTAGCCGAACCTTTTCGTTGCATAATTCCACTGACGTAATTGTAATTGTAAGTTATCAAATATATTTAATGAGATAAATAGATTGAGGAAGGAAGCAAAAGCAAATTTTGCAATTTTAAAGTATGATTTTACTTTTTAGTTAATGTTTTAACCGTTTGTTTTCTTGTGGCGCATTTAATTACAAGGTTTATCAGTGCTGTGAACAAAGAAAAAAAATGCTGTATGTGTTCATCAAAAGGTGAAAAATAATTATTAGGTTGGTGCAAAAATAATGACGTAATAATGTCGTTTTTTTGACGTTAAAAATACGTCAAAAAACGACATTATTACAGCATTATTTTTGCACTAACCCAATACTTTAAAAAATCTATGTTTATTGCTAATAAAGAAATCACTCAAAGCTAAATCATTTTTCACGCTGTAATCTCACTCCTTAGCGTCAGGATTTGTTTATCTATATGAAAAGTTCTTTAACTTGTGAAAAGAAATAATATAGACAGTAAGATATTCTTATTCTCTTTAATGATTATTTTCATTGCTGGTGATATTTTTCCAAATAAGTATTGCTGGTAATAATTTATTGCTGGTAATAATTTATTGCTAGTAATAATTTTTCTTAGAAAACTTATTGCTGGTAAAATTTTTTTTTACAAAAATGTATTACTATTAGGTTGGTGCAAAAATAATGTCGTAATAATGTCGTTTTTTTGACGTTAAAATACGTCAAAAAACGACATTATTACGTCATTATTTTTGCACCAACCTAATAGTAATAACGTATTGCTGGTAATAATTTTTCTTCAAAAATTTATTGCTGGTAATAATTTTTTTACAAAAATGTATTACTGGTAATAATGTATTGTTGGTAATAATTTTTCTTCGAAAATTTTTTGCTGTTAATAATTTTTTACAAAAATGTATTGCTGGTAATAATTTTTCTTCGAAAATTTACTGCTGGTAATAATTTTTTTAAAAAAATGTATTGCTGGCAATAAAACATATTTTATACGTTTTGACCCCTGTTTGGGTTTAACTATTTGCTCATACCTGGGACCCTAACAGGTACTATCACCCCGGGTCAGGATGGACATGGAAACACCAGAAGTAAAGAGTTGGTTTCATGCTCCCCAAACCTTCTGACCAGAGGCCTTGCTGTTGGATGTGTTTTTATCTCTTACCTAGAACGCGGATATAATCTATCGCCTTACCCAGGAGGCGGATATAGTTTATCGTCATATCCAGAACGAGGTGTTTCTAGACATTCATTAGAATTTACAATAACGGGTCCAATGGCAATTTGTAAAATCCTCTTATTGGTCAGAATGTTCTGAATCTTTGTTCATACCAGTTGTCCATGCTAGAACTATCGATACTCTCGCATGGATGGGATTTTTGTGTTCCTCCCTCGCATATTAAGATGGAAGAAAGTTATTCAGAGTTTGAGGTTTTGTTTGCTCAGCTAGCCAAGCTTCAGCCTGAATCTTTTAGCAATGTCACTGACCTTAAAGCAAAATTAATTTTGATATTTAATTATATCACATTCTTTTGCAAGTACTCCCGTTTCCCATAATGAGTCAAAGTGGACCAGGAAACAATATCAGGTAATCAAAGCACTCCGTAATAAATCTTTGGTGATTCCGAAATCTGATAAAGACTCTGTTGTTGTCATTCTTGATTATCAAATTATGTTAACAAAATGATGACTATTCTAGGGGATTCCTCAAATTTTTTCCATTTAGGCCCAATAGATAAATTTGATTCTACATTATCTATTGAAGCTAAGTTCCAAAAACGCCTATTTAAATGGGTTAAAAGTGGGAAATTGCCCACTGACATTTCTAATTTAATTAGACCCTCGCGTTCCATTCGTCCCTGTCTCTATGGTTTACTCAAAACCCATAAAGTTTGGTGTTCCATTGCGACCTATTCTGTTCATAATAGGGTCTTCCCAACATGGTGTGGTTAAGTGACATTCTACTATATTACAGCCAGTTTCAGAACAGTATAACTCTGCCTGTATTAAAGATTCGTTCTAATTCTTTGATTTTATGCAGCGTTATTCGTCGATGGATAAATATATGTCTTCCTACAATATTTCTAGTCTATTTACCCGCGTTCCATTTGCTGAGACTATTGATAAATGTGCTGATGCCCTATATCGTAGTCAGTTGTCTCTTGTTATTCCCGAGGACGTTTTCGTCGAACTGATGAAATTTGCCACGATGTCTGTCGAATTTAGTTTCGACGGCCTCATGTATAGGCAAGTTGATGGTATTTCGATGGGTTCCCGCTTTGGACCCCTTTTGGAAAATATCTTTGTTGGATTCCATGAAGAGTGTATGTAATTGAAACTTAATAAGCCTGATGTTTACTTCCGTTACGTTGATGACAGCTTTTGTCTCTTTGATAACAAAATTGAAGCGGACCATTTTCTTACGTCACTTAATAATATGTATCCAGCTTTAAAATTTACACAAGAAAAGGAAATCGATTCTTCTCTTCCCTTTCTTGATGTTTTACTTAGCAGATCTTCGACGGGATTTGTTACATCTGTTTATCGTAAACCGAGATTTACTGGTTCATATAACCCGTTAGGATTCGTTTTGTCCCGTAAAACGTAAAATTAATTTAATTAAAACCCTTACCCATAGCTGGGTGATATCAATGATATATATGCTAGGCATGTGTCCGTAGCGGTTAGATATTGTTACTTTGCTGCTAACACTAGGGTGGTCTTTTTCTGCCAAGCCTGTCTTTCCATCCATGCGGAAGGACGTTCTCCCTTCACATCATAATAGTTCTTTAATTTATTTCTTTAAATGTAGTTGTGGCTCACACTACATAGGGAGAACGACTCAAAGGCTGGATGTCAGAATAAAGCAACACGTTCCAACAAAATAACGCAATCTTAAGTACACTCCTTCAGACATTCTGACCAATAAGTATGGGTCTTTCATCGCAGGGCACCTAATAAATAGCCATAATTGTGCTACTAGTTTCAGTGTGGGCTCATTTACTATTCTTAGCAAGTCCTACTCGAATTACCACTTGAAAGTATTGGAGGCCATTTATATTTTATCTTTGAATATCTTTCTGTGTAAACAGAAGGATTTCGTACTGGGCCTCCAACTAATTTCCATCTAAGCAATATTCCCCCAATGCATATTGTCCATCTCTTTTTAGTGATAATTCTATTAAATTTACAAACCACGATTTAGCTCTGTTGAGCGAGGTTTGAAACCGGTTAACTAGTCCGTTTTTCAATTTCACTTTTTATCTGTCATCTTCATGAGTGGTAATAAAAATAAATTTTGTCTTTTCATGGCGGTCATAAAATTTTGTACCACAAATCATATCTTTCTTTATTATTATTATTATTATTATTATTATTATTATTATTATTTATACTATTTATATTCGAACTATTGCCCTTATGTTTGATGTTGTTATCACTACGTAGGAGTTGTGCCATGTGGCCTTCCTCAGGGATATATTAATCTCGGTTACCTACAGGAAATTCTGAACTGAACACTTTAATCTACGGGTGTAGACTGTTCTCGTTCGACTGCTCATGTCTGGGGATATCGTATAGTTCTTTTTAAGCATCTTCCTGATGTCATCAATTCACAAGTTGGCATCTACGGAGACGACATTACTATTTACTCCTGCCTCAATAGTAAATCCGGCATCGCTGGCAAAACTAACCTAGCTGTTGATCTCAAAAATAACCTCCAATCTGTGTTTGACTGCGGTAGGAAACGGTTTGTTAACTTTAATGCCTCTAAAACGAAATTGCTCTCACTTACCCACCATAGAGTTCCCTCCTTGTCTTCCATCGGGGTAGCTGATTCCCAACTCCCCGAGAGCGCCTTTCTGCGCATTCTTGGTCTCACGCTGTCGACTGACCTGAAGTGGAATGACTACAGTAAATCTATAGCTTCATCTACCGAAAGGAAAGTTGCTTCTCTGTTTCGCACCAGAAGGTTTTTTTTCTCGTCTAAGTCCATCCCTCAGATCTACAAATCAACCATTCGTCCTTGCATGGAATACTGCTGTCATATAGGGTCTGGTGTTTCTGCTGTTCATCTTGAGATTCTTGACAAAATCCAGAGACGTGATTGGTCCTGATCTGGCGTCTCGTCTACATTCACTTTCTCACACGCGTGCTGTGGCTTCCCTCTGTCTTTTCTA
>OZ010574.1:53634766-53642266 GCA_963932145.1 Acanthosepion lycidas | reverse complement strand
ATATTCTCTCTATATAAAACAAAGGATGTATGTGTGTCTGCGAGTCTGTTTATCTATGTGATACCTTTTCACTCGAGATCCATCCAACTAATTTTGACCAAATTGGCACATACACTGTACAATGTAAGAGGTAGAGTCTTAACGTAAAAAAAATCGATATTTAAAAAAAAATCAATAATCGATAAGACCGATCAAAAATCGATAAATTCAACTTTCTTCCTCCGATTTCGTTCAAACTCGGTATGTATGTTACTTACATTATAACGAGCTCAACGATACCTCATTTTTATTTCTACGTCACTGCATTTAGCGAAAAACAATGAAGAACGAAAAATCGATTTCAACACAAATTTCAAACTAAACTCCCTCAATTTTCAAGCAATCTAATACAAGCTTCACCCAATTGTAGCCAAGTATAAGCTGATTGTTTAACAGTCATTTATAATTGAATCCTACCATATAATGAAAATCCGCGTAAAATGCGAAAAATGACGATTTTTATTGGTTTCTTATGTTTCGTAGATCTTTCAACCAATTTTCATTAAACTTAACAATTTCTTTATAAATGTATCCTCTTTTACATCCCTGGTAGCACACAGACAAACTGAATTTCAAAAGCTCCAAAATAATTGTTATGTGAAGTGAATCTTTATATTGTCTGTTTTACCCTTTCATGTCCTCGGCTAACTTCAATTGAATAAATTTCTGTTATATCAGTAACTGCATTCATTCAAAATAATTTTTAATGAATGTACTTTAAAATAATTGTAGAAGATAGATTCTGTTACATCTAAATATGATGCTGTTTTTGCTCCATTCTAATTGAACGCTTTTTCTGATAGACTATCTGGGTGTAGCTGCTAGAGCACAAATATATTAGAAAGAGGAAGGAGTGGCAAAGCAAAATAAACATTACTCCAAGAATCAAAAGAACTGCTTATTTTGTTGTTTCTTTTGGGTATATTTTCGATTGACTTCATTATGGCGAGTAACAAGTTCTCTTGTTATACTTTTGAAATAATTAATCCTGTTAATGATAAGAGTTTTGCCATTGTAATAAGATGAAGTTAAATATTCCCTGGTGATAGAAAAGACTATGACTACAAAAGCAATATTTAAAAATTATATATTTACCTATTAATTTTTTTTATCCCGTGACGCGTAGGGGCAACATGTGTACTGCGACCGGAGTAGAAGTGGTGTTCCTTGGGCAAGATACCCTCATGGAGCCCAGTCCTCTCCAGGCCGGTTTTGAATGCAGAGCTTTTCCTTATCCTAGACCGATTGCCATCAAAGGCTATAGAACCCAGTCTGTCCTGCTGTTTACACATAGCTGCGGGGAGAAGAAAAGGATTCATACCATTCCCAAAGCGTGTAAGTGAATGTAATGGATCCGACTGGGATTCGAACTCAGCTCTTCGATTCAGCAATATCTATTACTCCACTCTGACTAATACATTAACACAAAAGCCAAAATAAGATTTTCTACACAAAGAGAATATTAAAGATTTTAGTTCATCTTGTCACAATAAAAATCTCTCATCGCTAACATGAATATTATATGCGATACGAAAATGCCTGTACAATTTGGCATGTTTACGAAATCAAAAAAAGTTTGATAGTTTGGTTGTCTACGGGTTATCACTCCTTTGCAGCATATTTAAAGCCAGAAAAAAATAGAGTTTACGAATTCCTTTTTTATTTAGAAAATGGTTTAGTGATACAAATATTACTAATTAACCCATTGCTGGGGGAGTAGAGGTAGATTCATACCATTCCGAAGGCTATTTGAGCGTAAGTGAACCCAATGGAAATTGGAACTCGGCTCTCCGATTAACAATTCAATGTCATTCTCAACTACACCACCCGTATATCTAAGCTTACAGAACCTGGTATTCCCAAGATTTCAACCATATAGATACTGACTAGGATCCATGTTGCTTAACTAAGTGATCGTACGGGAAGCGATATTTCAACCTGATGTGGCCGTAAGTCATATAAAAAAATATAAGCGAGAGAGAGAGAGAGAGAGAGAGAGAGAGAGAGAAGAAACTAGTGTAAAAGAGAGACCGGTCAGGGAAATGTATGGAAGTAATTAATTTACAACTGTAGACATAGGTATTATTATCTTCTGAACATCCATTATTTTATATGAAATCTTTAAAAAACTGTCAAGCCCCTTCAGGAAACAAAACGTAGGCGATTATGATCTTCTACAGGTTACTTTTCTTTATTTTCTTTGAGTTGTCGTAAAGCTTTTGGAAACATAGTGGAGTATCTGTCTATATCTCAGAAATGAGGTATTATGATTACTTACATTAATTACATTATTTGAACTGTTATCCTCATTGTCATATTCACAACGTTTTGGCGAAATATGTACAAGGGACCTATAAATCGTGTTATATCTGCAATGGCATTTGAGTGCTGCCACTGTAACTTATTCTTTCTATGAAAAGATTGCTTCAACTGCTTCGCGAACAGTTTGTTCGTTTTGCTATTTTGCATGACGATCTAATCTGGAACTATTACGGTATACATGGCGAAAATTGGGCCATAATAAATCTGAAGAAATTAGTGAACATAGAAGTCAACACTTAGAGGCATCAGTCTGTTTCATGCTAGATGCAATCGTCAGGCCACGATATATATATATATATATATATATATATATATATATATATATATATATATATATATATATATATGTAAGATTATTCAACTTTAAATATCAATATTTTTGTTGTTTTCCCAGATTTCGGAGTTTCTTGCTAATCTCCATTCTTCTGTTTCTGTTTTTTTTTTTTTTTTCAATATTTCTAAATTTTTCAATTTCTTCCTCGTTTTTTTCATTCCGTTTTGTACGCATGCGCAATTTCATGAATTTTTGCTTCGTTTTCCAGTTGTAGATTTTTCTTCGAAATGAAATTTCGATTAATTCCATATGGTTTATATTGAAGTTGTTATGTTATATTATTGGTTAAATTGTAATATTTGATAATGTAATTTATATTATTAATTAAATTATTATATCTTATTTAATTCATTATTAAAGTAACAAAAGAAATATTTGTTAATACGTCGGCTTCGACCCATTATCTCATTCTTCTTATTTAGTTTGATCATTAAAAATTAATATTGATAATTTTTCTTCACACGCACACTACAAACCCTAACCTGCGTTCGAATCTTATCATGGTCGATATGTCAGGAAGATGTAACTTCTTGATGTTATCGGTCTGGAGGAGCTGATCCCAGCGAGCGGCACCTTTGGAAAGTGCCTGAAAGTTGACCCAAGACTTGTGAGTGAAATTGGGTAGACTGAAACATTGGGAGCCGTCAGTAATTTTGCAAGGAGTAACGCACGAGTCATGGTAACTGATATTATGCGCGTGCTGGCTTTATTAATACTGTTGAACATGCTAGATAACGCGGACTCTCCGAGAAACTAACTCAGACCCGCTCAGCATAGTTGTAGTATAAACGACTGGTGGGCTCTGTGGGTGTTGGAAAAGCACAAATGTGCCTGAGCAGGGATCTGCAACGGGGATTAGCTAGCCGCTCTAGTAGACTGGCATCCGCGGATACAAGTGGCTGCGCTATTTAGATATATATGTATATGAGAGAGTGCTGGAGGTTTCTTGGCTCAATCCTCTTCGGAGAATCTGAAGAAAGATTTTGTGAGGAACTGAGATCTTTCCCGTACCACAAATATAATGTTTATAATGTTCAAAGACACACACACTTTTCCTATATGTATGTATGTATGTATGTATGTATGTATGTATGTAAATATGAAATGAATAAATAATGCGCAGATACACACAAACATACTCTCTCTTTCTCTTTCTCTCTCTCCTTCCCTCTCTCTCTCTCTCTCTCTCTATATATATATATATATATATATATATATATGTATATATGTATTTCTACTTTTTATTTCATACTGCGGTTGCCTTATTTCCCCGATCTTAACCTATCATCAATCTTACAACCAAATGTCGAGAACTGGAATGCGCTGTCACCCAAGCACCCACTAGTTGGCCAATCGTTGACGGCTTATCAACAATGGCCTATGGTGAAGTTCCAGTGCATTTCTATCTATCACCCTCACACTACAAACCCCTCATCCGGTCCCCTTCATCTCCTGTCACATTTCTGCGTCCAATTTTTGCCTCTTTTCCCTTGTCCAGTAGAACAATCCTCCTTCAATCATGCGTTTATACATTCTTCTAAGTGTCTACCCTTTTTTTTTTCCTTCTTGGCAAGAATTTATACGCTGGACATTTAACTTCAGTCATTTAGAGCTGTTGTCCATCATCACTTGCGCTGATGTGGTTGACAGCTTCGAACACACGTGTATATATATATATATATATATATATATATATATATATATATATATATATATATATATACACGAATATATATATATATATATATATATATATATATATATATACGTGTAGAGAGAGAGGGGAGAGAGATCGATAGAAACGTAGATCGATAGATAGGGAGAGACAGTTATATATATAAGAGGTATAGATTGGGATAGAGAGAGAACTAGAGATAGAGAGATACATACATAGATAGAAATTGAGAGATACATAGATACATAGGGAGAGATAGATACACACAGAGAGATATTGAGAGATATATATATAGATAGATAGATAGATAGATAGATAGATAGATGCATACATACATACATACATATATATATATATATATATATATAGATAGATAGATAGATAGATAGATAGATAGATAGATAGATAGATAGATGCATACATAGATAGATAGATAGATAGATAGATAGATAGATAAATAGATATTTCCACTGACATTTTTATACTGTTCGCTCTTTCACCTGCTCTTTCCAAATGTACAAATAATAAATGACCACAAAACCACTAGCGTTCTCAAAAAAACATTGCCAATCAATGACCACTTTCGATATCATCAAATGATTGGGTATATAAGAAAAAATGTATGCAAATAAAATATGACTATGTGAGAAATATAAAAAGATTACCACGCCTTCTAACTACAAATAACAGCAATGTCATCGATAAAAATATCAGCAACTATCACGAGGAAATGCCAAAAATATAAGAGAATTTGTCTCTTAGTCTTAAATCATGGCCAACAGATTCTTCCGATAATAATAGTAATATTAACCGTTTCTTTACAAGGAAACGTTTATTGTAAAGATAATCGAATTGATAATTATGACGGCGATAATAATCATCATTAAAATGGAATTCAACAACAGAATTATATACACGGGAGGATGAGTTGAAATGATCAATAAAATCAATGACTACTACAAGAAAACAGTGATTGGAATCATAGTAGTCAATGAATATATTATAATATTCAAATTATAGTCAATATATTATTTAATTCAAAATCTTCAAAGAGTTGACAGGAACACCACGCGAAGAAAATTTTGAATGAAAACAATTTTGAATTGTTTGGTTTTTATTGAACACAGCGAGAATGAAAGTGAAAATAACACAGTATGTAATCCCATATATAAGTGCTGGCCACACGTATTTGAGACCGTGTTATCTAGCGTGATCAACGATTTGAACAAGGCGGGTACGCTCACACCCTCGGACACAATGACTTGCGGTTACGTGTTAGTTCCAAGAGTTACCTCTACCCAATTTCACTCACAAAGGTTGGGTCAACCCGCAGTATGGTTTTCAGGCATTTTCCAAAGGTGTCGCACGCTGGTGTCAATGCTGATCCAGTTGGCCCGGCCACGCGCCCATAACTATATATATATATATATATATATATATATATATATATATATATATATATATATATATATATATATATATATACACACATATATATATATATATATATATACATATATATATATATATATATATATATATATATATATATATATATATACACACACATATATATATATATATATATATATATATATACACACACACACTCACATACAGGGGGAAAATAAATATTCGTACACATGAAAAATTGTATTTTTATAAATGTAAAAACCTTAACTAAAACAAATTTTGCTACATTTTATGTGTAAAGATATATTTTATTAAAAAAATAGTAATAAACTTAATTAATTCTTATTCTAACAGAAATTAATGCATTTTTTTTTCATTTTAACTGATGAAAAAAGTATTCGTACAAAACAAAAAAAAACATATTAACTTAATTTAATACTTTGTGGAATATCCTTTATTGAGTTCAACAGGTACCAGTCTATTCCTGTACGTCTCAACTAACGATTTCCACACATTGAGTGGTATTTTGTCCCATTCTTCTTGCCATATTGTCTTCAAATTCTTGATATTTGTTGGTGCTCTTTTCCCAATTTGAATTTTCAAATATCGCCATAAATTCTCGATTAGGTTCAAGTCTGGGGACTGACTTGGCCATTGCAAAACATCAAAGTTACTTTCAGCTAACCAGTTCTTTGTAGATCTAACGGCATGCTTAGGATCATTATCCAGTTGGAAACCCAATCAGGAGGTAGCCGAAGTCTCTCAACAGAACGCATTAAATTGTCTTGCAGGATTTTCTGGTATCTTTCGGCATTCATCTATTATTGATATTCTGCCAACACCTTTTTGCAGAAAAACAGCCCCAGATCATTATACTGCCACCACCAAACATTACAGTTGGCAACGTGTTCTTTGGTAAGTAGACTTCACCGTCCTTCCTCCACACATAATTTCGATAATTATGACCAAACAACTCTATTTTAGTTTCATCTGTCCATAGTACTTTTTCCCAAAACGAATATTCTTTATCCTTATGGTCTCTAACGAATTTTAGCCTAGCATATCTGTGTCGTTACAAGAGGAGTGGAATCTTCCTTGGGATGCGTGATTTCAGACTGTTTTTGTGTAGTTCATTACTTATTGTACGCTTGATTACTTTAATCCGTAATGCACGCAGATGTTCCTGCAGCTCTTCTCTGGTAACCTGTGGATTTTGTTGGATCTGGCGTCCTAATATCCTTGCTAATCTTAGAGAAATCTTCTTGGAGCACCTATTCATCTTTGGTTTTCGACTCTGTTACGAGTTTTAAACCTTGCAATGAACGAAGTAATTGTAGTAAAAGGAATATTCAGGTTAGAAATCGTTCTGTAACCGTTCCCATCTTTCCAAAGAGACAAAATGTGTTGTTTTTGTGAAATAGTCAATTCTTTTCCTTTAGACATGAGTAGAACCTTCTCGTAAGACTAGAAATTGCAAAATGCTCTGATAATGGATATAGCGTTAACTATAATTACTGATAACATTACTGGAACATTCTAGAATATACTTTTTTTCGTAATTAATTGATTATTTTATTCTAATGAGTGATTTGTACGAATACTTTTTTCAGCGCAGCAGTAAGAATTTTTTAAAAAATTCATTAATTTCTGTTAGAATAAGAATTAATTAAGTTTATTATTATTTTTTAATAGTATGTGTCTTTATACATAAAATGTG
>OZ010574.1:53594766-53629766 GCA_963932145.1 Acanthosepion lycidas | reverse complement strand
ATACCTTATTATAATCGTATAATAAAAAACAACCTTATAAAAAATAAAAAATAAAAAATAAAAACATAACATTATATTTAAAAAAAAACATTATAAATGTATATTTAAAAAAAAACAACTTATTATTGTAAAAAAGAAAAATACTATAACATTATATTTTTTAAAAAGTCATTATAACCGTATATTAAAACAATACAAACTTATATAAAAAAAACATAACTTTATATTTAAAAAACAAAAATAAAACATTATAAGCTTATATTTAAAAAAAACAAAAAAAAACATTATAACGTTATATATAAAAAGCAGCCATGGTTTCAGGATATGTTAGTGCGTCTATCCTGGCAGTGTAAGCGAATATCGAACAGTTTTTGACAAGAAAATTAAGGATACCCGAGTGCTTGTAAATATTTACAAATTTTGAGAAAGTACATAGAAGATTGCGGTAAATGTTGTTACGCAATTCATTTTGTTGGGTACATTTTTGTTAGGTTTCATGGGTGGGTGTGAAAACAGAAATATTTATTATTTTAGTTTTGATAAGAGATTTAAGATATATTCATAATCTTCTTGAAAGCGCTGAATTGTGTGAAAACGGACGAGTGTAAAAGCTTTGGCTGGACGTTGTTCCCCAGGTCAGATGTTATTGAAACAAACTTAACTTAATATAGGGCATTTGATGTACGAAGCAACAAAAGAGGGGATATGTAGAAAATAAATAAAAAAAAAAGATGAGAAAGAGAGAGAGAGAGAAAGAGAGTAGAAAAAAAGGAAAAGATCAAAGTTTGAATAAGAAAAAAGCGTTAAGAAAAAAAAGTATTAGGTTGGTGCAAAAAATAATGTCGTTTTCTCACATAGTAACATATGTGAGAAGACGACATTATTTTTGCACCAACCTAATATAAAAAGAGAAATGAGGATTATATGTAGAAAACACAAAATAGGTTGGCGAAATAATCCATTAAAAGAAATACAAACGTGTAAAAGTTAGAACAGAAGCGGAAAAATCGAAATACAGATTAACGTCGGTTCTCGAAAGTCTCACATGTCGAACAAATCTGTTTTCGACCAGAAAATTCGAGATGAAAATGCCTCGGTTCTCGAACATTATTGCCGAACCGGGCTGAACCGAGTTAACCCGAATGGAATCATTTTTGAGTTGACCGTCATGTTGAATACATTCCTCTGTTGTTGCTGTGATTTTCTTTTCCAATTTTATTGTATTGTGCCTTTTTCTTCTCTTTATTAGTCCTCAGTCATGGCTCCAAACAAAGCTAGCAGTGATACTTGTAAAGGATAAAGAAAAGTTAAGAGAAAAACAATCGTTGATGATATTGTGTCTATCATGATGATATTGTCTCTTCCTATTCAGTTTCATATGGCAAAATCAACGATCTATACTCTTCTTATAAATAAAGAGACGATCATGTCTTTCCTTCCTTTTTCCAAACAATAACATTTCTTTCCTATCCCTTTCACTTACGCCATTAACTCTGCTACTTGCAGATACGTTAAAATTGAAGTGTTCGTCAATATGTTAGCTGTTTAGTACTGGTTTAGTTTTTTCGTAGATTTAATGATTTTCGTGAGTTTTGTGTATACAATTGTGCACAAAGTACTGTTAAAGTTAAAATAAGCAATTATCTTGGGATCAGAAACTGATTCATCCATTTTACATTGATTCCTACTGGAAAAAAACAGTTTCGCTTTACGAACATTTCGGGTAGCGAACGGGCTTCAGGAACGAATTAAATTTGTGAACCGAGGTTCCACTGTATAGGAAAAGTGAGACGAAAGGAGGGACTGCACATAGAAACCTGGCGAAATAAACCTCTGAGAGAAATAGAAACATAAAATGATTTAAAAGAGAAGAAAAAGCGGAAAGAGTAGAGATATAGACGAAGAGAATAACGAATGGGAGAATGAGAGATTAAGAAGGGGATAGGGGAGAAATGTAAACAAAAATCTCAAATGAAGATAAAGAAAAAAAAAAAAAAAAGCAAACAGTAGATAAAGTTAACAAACAAACAAAAAAGAAACGGTAGAAAAGTTCGAAGACAAAGTAAACAAAACATTGCATGAAGAAAAGCCAGAAACTGAAAAGACATATTTCTTCTTTTTTTTTTTTCTTCTTTTTTTTTTTCTTCTTTTTTTTTTTTCTTTTTTTTTTTTATTTTTTCTCCTGTATTTATTTTTTTTAAGGCTGTTTCAATTTAAACTTTCCTTAGATTTTTTTTCCCTCTTTTTCTCTCTTTTCAGTTATCCTTTCCTCTGCGTTTTGTTGTTGTTGCTGTTGGAAAAAATTTCTAACGCTTAAGTCACTGAACAAAACGAAATAATAAGAATGAAAAAGCAAAGTGGGAGGAAGTTAAGGAAGGAAAATAAAGAATAAATTCAATCTTTTCTGTTCCGAAGAATGGAGGAAATAATATTTGTTCGTTCGCATCCACGCTGAAGGCGGAATAAAAATAAATAATAAAAAAAAAAAAATGTAAAATAAAGATAAATCAAAAGACAAAATTCGGGGGAAAAGGCAGTTACAAGTGAAATAAAAACAACCACAGCTCGAAAGCTAGTAACAAAAGTACCGATAGAAAAGTTTTTTTTTTTTAGTTTTAAATAAAAGAATAAAAAAGGAAAACGATAGCAAATAATGAAATGGTTCAAATTCTGACGTTTCTCCATATCATCGTCAAGAAAGGAGATAAAGAAAAGAATGACAAAAGAAAGAGAAGAGAAAGATAAGAAAAAGAGAAGAGAAAGATAAGAAAAAGAGAAGAGAAAGGGAAAAGAAAGAGAAATACAATAGAAAGATGAGAAAGACAAGAGAAAGGAGAAAAAGACGAGAGAAAGGAGAAAAAGACAAGAGAAAGAGAAAAACAAGAGAAAGGGAAAGACCAGAGAAAGAAGAGAAAAACTAGAAAAAAGAGAAAGACAAGAGAAAGAAGAGAAAGACAAGAGAAAGAAGAGACAAGAGGAACAAAGAGAAAGATAAGAGAAAGACAAGAGAAAAGAAAGACGAGACAAAGACAAGAAAAAGAAGAGAAAGATGAGAAAGACGAGAAAAAAAGGAAAAGACAAAAGAAAAAAGAAAAAGAGGAAAGACAAAAGAAGAGAAAGAGGAAAGACAAAAGAGAAAGAGAAGAGAAAGGCACGAGAAAGAAGAGAAAGACAAAGGAAAGAAAGAAGAAAGACAAGAGAAAGACGAGAAAGACGAGAAAGACGAGTAAAAGAGGAAAAGACAAGAGAAAAAGGAAAAAGAGGGAAGACAAAAGAGAAGAGAAAGACATGAGAAAGAAGAGAAAGACAAAGGAAAGAAAGGAGAAAGACAAGAGAAAGAAGAGAAAGACGAGAAAAAGAGGAAAAGACAAGAGAAAAAAGAAAAAGAGGGAAGACAAAAGAGAAAGAGACGAGAAAGACATGAGAAAGAAGAGAAAAACAAGAGAATGTGAAAATACAGAGAAGTGGAGAAAGATAGAGAAATGAAAACTTAGTGGGAGAGAAGAGAAAATTTGGCGAAGTGCAATGAAGAAACAGAAGAAAAGAGAGAAAAAAAAAGATCAATAGTGAAGTGTATAAAATATATAAGGGCGGGTCGGAAGGAGGATGGGGGAGTGAATAGGTGGGTACACGCGAAGATTTTTGAATCAATAAAAGAAGAATTGTGCGGCATCGCTGGCTAAAATAACAGGCGTGTTTCAGACCGATTGTTGGTGTGTAAAAAGGGCGGGTCCATTATGCACAAAAACTACAAAGCAATTTGAAAAGAAAGTTAAATAAAAACAAAAAACAAATTAAACGGGGAGGAAGCGGTGGTTGAAGGGGAGAACTTCACGGGTTGGGAGTAAAGAAGAAAAAGCCAAAACAAAAAAAAAAAAAAAAAGAAATAATGGAGAACCTTGTCGTCGCGTGTAGACAGTCAACGAATGCCCACTGTAAAAAGAGTGCATAGACATGTATTTATATAACAACAATGCAGTCGTAATCTGCTAGTCTGCCCTACAAATACACCTCCAACGCCTATTTCTCTGTCACAACGCAGCTTCTTTTTAAAAATAGTCTTTTTATCTCTTCCTTCTTTCCTTACTTCTCTCCGTTCACTCCTGGGATGTGCGGGTGGTGTAATGGATAGCTGCTCGAAATTAAGTATCAGTGAGCGGAGTCCGAATTCCAGTGGGAGTTATATATACTTATACATAAATACCTTTGGGATAGGTATGAATACATCTCCTCCCCCATCTAATAGTGGAAATTGTATCTGAAATAAACTGTTATTCATAAAAATTGTTAATCCAAAAAATAAAAAATAAAATAAAATGAATAAATAAATAAATAAATAAATTTCTTACAATCCAAAATGTGCTTCAGGTTTAAATAACCCCCAAAAGGTTGATAAACCATAAAACAAGAAAAAGAGTACCAAGAAGACAATGTCATCTTCTTATCTAATGTGTTAGATTTGTGTCTGCCAATAACAAACTATTATGAATTCTACAAGGTGGTCCGAAAGTCTTGTCACTCCTACCAAAAATCAAGGAGAACAATAGAAAAAGTGTAACAGTAATCATTAGAAAATTCAATTCTAATGTACAAGGTGGTCCGAAAGTCTTGTTACTCTTTACCAAAAAGTAATGAGAACAGCAGAACAAGAAGTAATACAGTAATCATATATATATATATATATATATATATATATATATATATATATGTTGATGTATATTTGGTCATTAACATTTCTTTCGTACATCTTTCACTGAAAACGGAAGAAAGGAAGAGTAATTGAGTTTTTCCAGCAATGTAATTTATTTCCGTTTTTCAGGCGTTAAATTATTTAGGAATAATTCACAATTACAATATTTCCGAGTGCTTTCGGATATTTCTCCAGCAACTATCAAGAATATTTTTGGGATGGTGAAATTGTCTCTGGCTGCTATTAATTTTACAGCGTGGACTTCGTGCGATTTCTGTGCTTCTTATATAAAATTAAGAAGTGTTCTAACAGAGATTGAAAAATTCAACACCAAAATCCGAAGTGGGGCACTGGGGTAGCGAAAGCTGCCTTTCAAAAGTTAAGCAAAGTCTTTAGGAACAGTAAAAATTTCATTGGGAATATAGTACAGAGGAGGAAACAGTAATACAATACCGGCACTCCAAGATGGCACTCCAATTAGGAGTACCGTTATTGTGTAAGAGATTGAAATTACGTGTGAGAGAGTGAAAGTGCGTGTGAGAGAGTGAAAATGTGTGTGAGAGAGAGAGTGAAAATGTGTGAGAGAGAGTGCGTGAAAATGTTTGATAATGTGTGGGAGGCAGACTGACAGACAAGACAAACGGAGAGGTAGATAGATATATAAATAGGCAGATAGAGAGTTAGATAGTCATGCAATCAGATAGAGAGGAAGACACGCACATATAGACAGAAGCAGGCATACTGAAACAGAGGTAGGCAGACAGACAGGCAGACACATAGAGAGGTAGGGAGACAGAGAGTAAGATACATAGAGGTATGTAGATAGTCAGTCAGACACATAGACCATCTCATCATAGATGAAGAAGCCTCTTGAGCTAACAGAAATATGCTTCTACAGAAGTGTACTGAGAATACTGTTGGCTGAGAAACGACGAAAATTTAGATAAAATGGAAAAAAGGAATATTTATATATAGCATCAGAATAAAACGCTTGGAACATTTGGTTATATATATATATATATATATATATATATATATATATATATATATATATATATATATATATATAAATATATATATATATATAACGTTGGGTATGTGTGTTTTTTGTACAACTGCAAGTCAAATAAACCTAGTAGACTAAGATTGCAAAACATACGCTTTTAAAATTCACGTAGGTTTCATGTTCAGACTAAATAAAATATGTTAAAATGTATATATATATATATATATATATATATATATATATATATATAGATAGATAGATAGATATATATAGATATATATATGTACATATATATAAATATAACTACATGTTTATATATATATGTATATATATATATAACTACATATATATACATATATATATACATATATATATGTATGTATATATATATTTATATATACGTATATATACACAAATGTATATAGCCATATGTATATATAGATATATCTATATGTATATGTATAAACATATATATGCATATATATATATATATATATATATATATATATATATATATACATATATACTTACATAAATTCATATACATACACACACACACACACATATATATATATATATATATATATATATATATATATATATATATATATTCACTACACGTTTATTTATAATAAAAAACAAAGTTTTGCGGTAGGTGGTTTGCATTTCGAACAGTATCTGTAATTAATTTACTATTGTTTACGATAGCATTTTACTGTTATTACCCAGAACCATTTTAATAATAAATTCCTAGACTGTTGATTAATTGCTTTGTCTTAATTGTTAATGAATGTAACCCTAGAGCGACTTTATTGCCAGACTGTATATTTAGAATACGTATATATATATATATATATATATATATATATATATATATATATATATATATATATATATATATGCGCGTGAGTAACAAAAATTTGGTGCATAACTGTTCACCCCGAATATATATATATATATATATATATATATATATATATATATATATATGTGTGTGTGTGTGTGTGTGTGTGTGTGTGTGTGTGTTTCAATGTGAGTGCCTGTGATAGAGAGAGATAGAGAAAGCGAAATACAAAGAAGAGAAAAATAAACGTCTCATATATATATATATATATATATATATATATATATATATATATATATATATATATATATATATATATTACGTTGTCCAGAAAATCTATGCCGATTTTTAATCGATGACTTTCCAACACTTTGGAACACGTTAAATTTATTGACAGATATAGAATGCTCATATTTCTGATGATAGCATACTTCCAACTCGGGAAAGTATTTTCAAATTGCTTAATTAGTGTCAGTTTTGCATCCCTATGAAAATGCAAGTTTTTCATGGCGCATTTTATGCACTTGATGCTTTTTGTGTCAGAGAGAGAAAGTTTCTGTGTGTGAGAGAGAATGAGAGAGAAAGTGTGTCTGAGACTGAAAGTGTTTTAGAGAGATAATATGTGAGAGGCCGACTGACAGACAAAACAATCAGAGATGTAGATAGATTGAGATTTAAGCAGACACATAGAGAATTAGTTGGGCAAACAAATAGAAAGGTAGACACGTGGACATATTGATAGAGGCAGTTAAACTGACAGATAGAGAAGTAGGCAGACAAACAGGCAGACACATAGAAAGAAAGGGAGACAGACAGGGAGACACTTGTAGACATAGCTAGACAGGCAGGGAAATACAGACAGAGATATGTTGATAGTCGGACATATTGATAGAGGCAGACAAACAGGCAGACACATAGAAAGAAAGGGAGACAGACAGGGAGACACTTGTAGACATAGCTAGACAGGCAGGGAAATACATACAAAGATATGTTGATAGTCGGACATATTGATAGAGGCAGACAAACAGGCAGACACATAGAAAGAAAGGGAGACAGACAGGGAGACACTTGTAGACATAGCTAGACAGGCAGGGAAATACATACAGAGATATGTTAATAGTCGGACATATTGATAGAGGCAGACAAACAGGCAGACACATAGAAAGGAAGGGAGACAGACAGGGAGACACTTGTAGACATAGCTAGACAGGCAGGGAAATACATACAGAGATATGTTGATAGTCAGGCAGATACACAGAGAGGTATACTGGCAGACAGAAAGGTAGACAGGCAGACAGAGAGATATGTTGACAGGCAGCCAGGCAGCGAGATGGGTAGACAAGGCAGCCGGACAGAGAGGTAGGTAGACAAGGCAGCCGGACAGAGAGGTAGGTAGACAGGCAACCTAACTGAGTGGTAGTCAATGAGAAAGACAGAGTAATTGATACAGATAGACAAACTTAGGCAGATATATATAGCTAGACAATGATCTTGTATTTTATGATCAGTTCTTCCAGAAGTATAATCTTTCATGAAAATGTCATAAATATTTCATGTTGGAATGCACCAACACTCAGTACTTCTTCCGTAAGTTAAGTTGCTATATGTTTACTTTATTGCACTTCTTATGTCAATTTATTTGTTCACGCATTGGTTTGTACGTTGAATTGTTTATTTTTCATTAGCAGATTCCATTGCAGTACATCCCAATTCTTATATTACTTCTATCCCCAAAACTTATAAATTGCTCTAACCTCATTTCTTTTAGCATTGGGTGTGTTCTTCGTACGTCTTCCATTATAAGCATAAATTTAACTTAAACGTCCAAGAGCTTATTCAGTTGTCCTGTGACATCTTATTTCACTTGGGTTATTATTGGGTTGGTGCAAAAATAATGACGTAATAATGTCGTTTTCCAACGTATAATTTAACGTTAAAAAACGACATTATTACGTCATTATTTTTGCACCAACCTAATAATAATTTTTGCTTCCTTTGTAATAAAATCAGTTCACACGTTCTTATCCTTTGACTGGATTAAGTTAATTTAATAAATTTATGCATTCTGGTTGCACAGATTCTGATACTAAGTGGTGCTTAATATGTACAGCTTTTATATTTTCTTTATCTTCATATTTCTGTGTAATGAGCCATTTTCCGCACTGCCATTTTTTGAATCTCTTGTAAACAGGGGTTTCCAAGAACTTAGTTTATAGTCTTGTTTACATGTTTGTTTATCTTATGCAGTGCTTTAGTTGCTATTGGTATGGCAGTAATATTAAGGTTTGCTATTTCATTTTCAATAGCTTTAAATATCTTTTGTTATATTCTTTAACGTATAGATTTATATCTGACTTCTCCTCTATGCAATTTTTGTGTTTGGGGTCTTTAAGCACAAAGTTACGTCTATTAGTTTTTATCTGCTTGTCATCATGAATAGTGATATTTAGCTACCCCCCCACGAGGGTTACATGTGGCACAAGGCCGGATTTAACGTGGGATCTCCGAGCCCGTAGGCTCGGCCAAAAATGTTCCCACTTTGAACCCTCATAAACGGGTTCAGGAGCAGTCAACCACTCCGAACGAGACTCTGCCATTCGGCGGAGCCTCGTCCGGGTTCCTCTGCGCCCGAAGGCAGAGAGTTAGACTGTTAGCCAAGTTATAGTAAAGTTCCAAAATATAGTGGACTCATGGCTTCCTATGAATGTTTCTGAATGATGTTCCTATTATGTTCAGCCTGCTGTATGTTTAAATACTGATATAACTTTCATATACTTCCCAATCTTAACATGCTGTTCTTTGTATTCTTTTGGTATTAAAGATTGCACAGTTAGACATATTATTATTGATGCTTTGGTTTTTACGGATGTTCATTTATTATTAAAGCTAAAGCTACATTTCTTATAAGCAAGTTCATTATTATTACATGAACTGTGTATAAAATAAATATCCTTAAATTCTTTTTTTCTGATACATGCACTAATATATTGTATACTTTTCTGTATTTATATGCCTATTTGTTAAATTATATACATAAATAGATTAATAAACATGCACATACATCTATTTTTCTATGTGTATATGCTGGTACGGCTGCACGCACGCACACAAGCGTACATACAGAAAAGTAATCATATTATAAGCCTCGAAACCACCTGCAAAGTCATGAATGCCCGTCAGCTACGTTCATAGTAATGAAGTCCAGCCACATAAAAGGAAGTTTGCGGTCTTCACATACTAAATTCATTATGCCCATCCATCCGTGATTCCTGTATAGCAAGTTACTTTTTGAAACAAAGTCAAAGATTTCAAGAGTTTATAGAAATGCGGTTAACGGTGTCTATTTCAACTTTGGGTTCAAGTCAGAAATACTCATAGAAAGTTAAGGACTTTATGGATTTGAGTGAAAGTATACGAAAATATTGAGTCAGTTGAAGAATCGAACATGGAATTGTTTTTTTTTTGTTTTTTTGTTGTTTTTTTCTTTATAATATAAGAAAAATAGAATCTAATAGAATTACTAAACATCAAAATCCCAATACGACTTCACGTTTTATGCAGCTTTTTGCTAATTTCATGACATGTGATCGGTAAGTGTAACGGTTATAGGCACATAAAATGGAGCTGTCGAACCGAGTTCGAATTCTTGTCTAATCTACTCTGGATATTCTGGACAAATACCCATGGGAAATGTTTTAATCAAAACACTTTCTCCACATGTATTTTAGATAGCAGCGTAGACATGTTTTCTTATTCTTTGGTTGCAGGCAGTCTAGAGGAAGGCAAACACAGAATTAATAACTGATAAAGCAGGAGAAATCAACGAGAAACCACTACCATATCATTCCTAAAAAGTAAGGGGAATTCGTAGATAAAGAATCCGGATGTGTGGAGAGGCATTCCATCTACAACTTGAATGTACATGGGGTTAGAAAATAGAAGTAATTGAATTATTATATGTGAATAGTTTCAGTAGCTCATTGTTAAAGATAGCTATTCTCCAATGCACCTTATCGAAAATATTATAAAAAAGACAAATTCCTCGTCTCGGGTATGATAACCTACATTCGCGTCCTGGGTAAGACGATAGATTACATCCAACAGCAAGGTCTCTGATCAAGAGGTTTTGATGAGAGTGGAAGAAATTCTTAATTGCTGGTGTTCCCAGGTCCACCCTGACCCGGGGTGTTAGCACCTGTTAGGGTCCCAGCTATGGATAAATAGCTCATCCCTAAAATGGGGTGAAAACACTATGAAAGTGTAAAAATAGATTTTAATACTAGAAATACTTTGTAAAAAAAGCATTACCAGCAAAACATTATTATCAGCAAAACATTTTTGAAAGAAAAAAAAAACATTATCAGGAATACATTTTTTCAAAAAAATAATCACCAGCTATACATTTAAAAAAAATAATCTTGTCGGCATTAAAAACAGATTGAGGTTGATATGCCGTATATCTAACAAAACCAAAGACAAATTCAGGAGGACATGTTATTAAATATATATATATATATATATATATATATATATATATATATATATATATATATATATATATATGTGTGTGTGTGTGTGTGTGTGTGTGTGTTTATATATATGTATATATATATATATATATATGTATGTATTTTGAACAATAAAAAATTTAAAAAATTAAAATCCTCAGACACACTGGGTTGTAGATTAATATTCTTTCGTTTTTTTATTATTTTTTATTATATTTTTATTATTCCATTTAGATTCCTCCATTTAGATATATGTATGTATGTATATATATATATATATATGTATGTATGTATGTATGTATGTATGTATGTATATATATATATATATATATATATATATATATATATATATATGTGTGTGTGTGTGTGTGTGTGTGTGTGTGTGTGTGTGTGTGTTTTTGTATACAGTAGACTAACATTTTATGGACACAAATATACCGGTCTAATGATTGCAATTATATAACCATATTTAATTAATATAGCCTCTAAACTGGACACACATTAAAGCCCATTTTCGCACGTTTAATCGAACGATTTAGTTTCTGTAATGTTATTTTTCTATAATTGAACAGACAGATATTTTTAAAATCCTCGAATTAAAAACATTTTTACGTGACATCTGTCCTCATTTACGACAGCGAATGTTTGACAGTGTCCTCGAAGATGAAGAAGTGATTCGATGCGACGGAGGTATGGTTCTACAGAAGAATGCTGAGGTTATCATGGGCCGAGCTTGTGAGCAACGATGAGAAGATGCAAACAAGAAGGAGGCTTAGAGTTAACATCAAGAAGAGCCAGCTGAAATTTCTGGGACACTTAATGAGAAAGTGGGGCTTGGAGAACCTGATACTCACAGGTCGAATAGAGAGAACGAGAGACAATGGAAAGCAACACATTACATACCTGGCGGGCAACTGGATGACAAAACACATGATCTGGGGGAAGTGGCTGATTGACGTAAGTTATTGAGATGCACAAGGCTTAGAGGGAGGTGGAAAGCCATGATTGCTTACTTCCTGAAGGGACACGTCTCATAAAAAGAATTAATAACCGGCAAATTATCTATGTCTGCAATCTGGATTAAGTATACGAAATAAATGAAAAGAAAACTTTTTAGCAAAAAAATCGTTTTTTGTTGAATCTACTGGACATCAACTCAGTTCCTTTTGTTACTCTTTGCACGGTGGAGGAATGAATAACAGCTCCGATTGAGGAATCGGAGAGCCGAGTTCGAATTCCAGTCGAATCCATTACATTCACTTACGTACTAATACGAATGGGAAAGATATGAATCCTCTTCTTCTCCCCCTTCCAACTATAGGTAAATAGCAAGGCAGACCGGATTCTATAACCCTGGATGGTAACTGGTCTACCGCAGAAAGAAATGGCAACAATGGCGAAAAATCTGCCTCGTCAGTCATGCATTGAAAGATACATGATCGCCTAAGCGTGTATCATACATGTGACATAACTGACTCATTTCATATTATATTTTGTTATTGTACAATATTATTATAAAGATTATGTATTATTGTATACATTATTCATACTTTGGGAACATAATGTTGAATGTAAATATATAGTGTTGAATATTAGATTGAACCTTTGTCGTAAGTTTTTATAGGGTTGAATTCCAGTGACCGTGAAGGCAACTTAGGTACTTCAACACTATTTTATTCAGCACAGACAAAACCTTCACTGGTGTTTGGTTTCTCGTTGCTATCATACTTTAAAAAAAAGCCTTACGACCGACTCGTGTGATTTTGTTCACATGATATGTTTAATTTTGCCCATACTTAAAAAAAGTCTTAAAGTCTATAATTGAAATAAGTCGATGCCGTTCCCGAGTAAACATAACCACCCTACGACAGTCTTTATTTCCTGTTTAATCTTTGCTTCAATACTTCAAGTAGCTTTGTTCACCTACACTTTTTCTAATATGCGACCGACATTTCCATCTCAAAATGTTATATTTCGATTAGTGACACTATATCACTTTAGAGTACTGCGCCACCACTTCTTTATGTGCAGTGTCCAGCTCATAGCTCTCCACAACTTCCTGTCCCATACCGCTCTTAATAAATGTTCCAACATCCATTTACACAAGCTCACTATTTTATGCGTTGTTTTCCTCTGTCCCTCTTGCCTTCAATCTGTCCTGTGAGTATAAAATTTTCCAAGCCATCTTTCCTCATTGTGCGCCCTTGAAACCTCAACTGTCTCTCCTTGATGCTAAGTATGAATTTCCGTTTTGTTACAATTTGCTCTAGAACCTCGTCGTTGCTCACCTGTTTGGTACATTGTACCCGCAGAATTCTTCTGTAGTACTACATTTCTGTTCTTTCAAGTCACTTATTCATCTTTGAAGAGATTGTCTATCACTTACTGCCATACAAGACGACAGATATCACGTAGCTCTTTAGTAATCTTTTTTCTGTCTTTCTAGTGAAGTTTTCCTGTTTCATAGTACCCTAGTTAGCTTTTGGAATGCATCTTTGGCTATCCCAATACGCCTTCGGATTTTAATTTCACACTTTCCGTCCTCTGTTAAAACACTATCCATATATTTAAATTAACGCAATTGCTTTATTTTACTATCTCCGACTTGTAATTCGCACTTTGGTCTTACCCCTTTTGCTAACGACCATGCATTCTGTCTTCTTGCAGTTGCTATGTAATCCTTTCTTTTCGCTTTGCTTCAATGCCTTCTGTAGGAGCCTTTCTGTGCTTAATATCGACGCTATCATCTGCATAGCTTCTGTGGCTGCCAATAATGAATGCTGGTAGGACTTCTAGCTTTCTCAGAATTGCCTCGCTATATAGGTTGAATATGTCCGGTAAGAAGGCACATCCTTGTCTTACAACTCTTTTTATTTTATATATCTGCTGAACTAACTGATATTCATATACAGGTGGTTTGCTGCTAGTATAGGTTCTTGCTTATTCTAATATCTTTCCAAAATATATCAAGGTTGCTGAGTAGATCGCCAGTGAGCAATCACAGGCGATCCCATTATTGAATTAAGTAGATCATGTCACGATAGAGAAAACGCATATCTAGGAACCAGCTGACTACTAACGATCCCATCTAGTCTATCCTCTATACTATACGGATCGCTATTTCTACTCTATACTCTATTACTATACGGACCGCTATTCTCTTCTCTATACTGTTCTCTATTCACATCAATATACGGTGATTATTTTTTAAGCGAGTATTATCGAGCAAGTACTATTAGTGCGAAATTATTCGAAGGCGTTTGACACAAGTATTGTTCAGCGGCGTACTATAGCTTTATCTGCGATTACAAAGCCTCTACTACAACGAGCATTTACGAAAGTGACTTTGAGTATTCGTTGACATTACAAAAGTGTCAAAGGAATGATCGTTGACATCACAAAGCCTATCCTGCTCCTTCATCTTCTGAATGTATTGCTTTGTATGACCCCTTATGTATTTGCATTTCATTCCTTACACTTTCGCATAAAAAAAACAAACACTGATGGACACCCCCCTATCAATCTATATAAGCCTCTGTTCCTGGTGGGTCTTTAATCCAAAAGTGTGAAACTCAGTTCCTGCGCTCTTTGTTAAATCTCAATGTTTTTTGTTTTTTTTACAAAAGTTACCTTGATATGTGGAAGCAAGTGCATTCAGAATATTATGATACTATCTCCTTTCCTGAATGTTCTTCTCTGATTAACTGTTATCACCGGCGATTATTGAACTCTGAAAGTGGGAGGGGGGCACTTGGGATCCGAGAGGAGGGGGCAAATTAAAGCAGCGTCTTTATTTTCATACTATACCACTATCGTACACAACTTAGGAATGAGTTTTAGTATAAGTATCTTACTTCACTAAATTAAACGGAATAACTTTTCATTCATAGTAGTGGATTTCTAATCTATTCTTGCCCTCTTTTCCACTCTCAATCTGTTGGACCACAAGAGAGGGGTTAACTTCAAAATAAAATTAAAGAGTTAATACTAACGTCAATACTAGCAGAAATGTGTAATTTGTCTGCTCTGATATTTTTTTTTTTCTAAAAACTTAGAAAACTGTCGGGGGGCTAACCGAGGGGCCAGCCAGAATTCGCTGGTGTTTTGTCCTCTTCTACTCCGCCCCCACGTAGAATCGCCACTGAATGTTATCACGCTGTATGCAAATTCATTTGCTGTGCAGAAAGTTTAGTCTGCAACTGTAAGTGACTCTGATACTTGAATTTGAATTTGTTTAAATTTCATAGTTGTGTTGTCATATCCTGCGATGGCAACAAAAATACTTTTGAGTAAAATTAGCAACAAGGTTACTGCAATTGATAGGCAATTCGCTGGTGTTTTGTCCTCTTCTACTCCGCCCCCACGTAGAATCGCCACTGAATGTTATCACGCTGTATGCAAATTCATTTGCTGTGCAGAAAGTTTAGCCTGCAACTGGAAGTGACTCTGATACTTGAATTTGAATTTGTTTAAATTTCATAGTTGTGTTGTCATATCCTGCGATGGCAAAAAAAATACTTTTGAGTAAAATTAGCAACAAGGTTACTGCAATTGATAGGCACTGAAAATAATGCCATGGAAAGGAAAGTATTGTTAATAATGCAGAGTGCTAAAGGTTAAAACAAATTCACTGAATTAGCTGAACTGCACAAAGGAAAGTAAAACAGTGAAATGGAAGGAATTGAATTACCGCAGGAAACATATATGCAGTTTATTAAAGGTTAAGTGTGATAGAGGTAACCGCTTTCTGGTTTGACGTCAACCATCTGATGGTCAGGGATGAAAAACTTGGAGTACATCATGTCAGCAAGTGTCTAAAATCTGTGATATTGTATTACCATTTAAGTAATGGATACTGGCAATTAACATTATTCACACAGTTGACCTCATCTTTATTGTCATATTCATGAAGTTTCGGCCGTTTTAAGCTCCGGATTTCTTCAGGTGATATATGTTGGAAATTCGAACCCTTTATGTAGTCCATGGTGATAGATTGTTCTAATAATGTAACAAACAATAGGAAAATTGTAATAGTTGCCGATGCGTTCCGTCCGATGTGGACTTTTTGAAGGCGAAACGAAATGAATTTACTAAGCCGTTTTAAGCTCCGGATTTCTTCAGGTGATATATGTTGGAAATTCGAACCCTTTATCTAGTCCATGGTGATAGATTGTTCTAATAATGTAACAAACAATAGGAAAATTGTAATAGTTGCCGATGCGTTCCGTCCGATGTGGACTTTTTGAAGGCGAAACGAAATGAATTTACTAAGCCGTTTTAAGCTCCGGATTTCTTCAGGTGATATATGTTGGAAATTCGAACCCTTTATGTAGTCCATGGTGATAGATTGTTCTAATAATGTAACAAACAATAGGAAAATTGTAATAGTTGCCGATGCGTTCCGTCCGATGTGGACTTTTTGAAGGCGAAACGAAATGAATTTACTAAACAAAGTATCTAATAATAACAAAACAAAATGTCTTTAGCGAATGGAAGAATTTGGAGAACGCTATTTTCATACTCTTAACATTTTCTTTTGATTTCTTGATACTGTTCTGGTTGAAAAGGGTTGGATCCGTCAAAACAGCAATAAAAACAATATCTCCACACGTGACACTAAATGACGTAATTTCAGTATGAAAACAGCGTTCTCGAAATTCTTCCAGTTGCTAAGGACATTTTGTTTTTGTTATTATTAGTTACCTTGTTTTGTTATTAGTTACTTTCGCCTTGAAAAAGTCCACATCGGACGAAACGCGTCAGCAATAACTACAGTTTTCATATTGTCATTTATATTTATAAATATTGTCTTTTCTACAGGTTAACTCTGAGAAATTTTCATATATATATATATGTATATATGTATATATATATATATATATATATATATATATATATATATATATATATATATATACGGTGGTTATATGTGTTTTGTGTACAACTGCAAGTCAAAATAAACCTTGTCGACTAAGATTGCAAAACTTACACGTTTAAAATTCACGTAGCTTCCATGTTCAGACTAAATAAAATATGCAATTTTATAATGCAATTATATGATAAACAAAATACAGATAGTGAAATGTTAAGTTTAAGTGAAATTATGGGGTGTTTTGATAGATTCATTTGTATTTTAGGATCCCAAACACGGACTTCGAGTTTTAACAGTGGTAATGTTGCACACAGAGCTATGCACATGGACCAAGAGGCGTTTACATGGGGCCTGCTTCAATGTAAACAGAATCATGTTTGTGCTCTGATTAATGAATGAAAAAGAAAAGAACTATGAAAACAGTGAAATGGAAGAAATGAAATTACCGTAGAAAGCATATTTGGCTATTTTATTTGCATGTAGATTCCCATTGTACCCCACCCCAAGGGAAGACAACTCAGTAAATATTAGCTCATGTCAGTGCTCGGCTGGTCGCAAAACCATGCAAACAGCATCGACTTTAATTGTTTTCTTTATTTTACCAGTAAGATGGCCGGGGCAAATTTTCTTTCGCTGTAAGATTACGAAGCTAAGGTTTACTGAAGCATACAATTGTTATAAAATATCTGCCCTGTTTATTTGTTACAAAAAAAGAAAAAAAAAAGTTTGTAACTCAAACGAATTTACTTTCGTGATTTTCAAAGTACTTTCCTTCATGGAATAAACACATCGAAGTATTGCTATCACTAATCCGGCAATCAGTACTCCGGTACTTATTTAACAAGTGCAATTTTAAATTTCACTAGTCGACATCCCGATCAGTCATTTGTGTTTGCCGAAGCTAGTATATACATCAACACTTTCTGAGTACTTTCAAACAATATTTCTACTTATATTTTTTGCATTTTTATAATAAGTTGCAGAAACCTCGACCCAGTCATGGCTCCAGTGACTACAGCATGTGCTTTTCCATGGCCCCGAAGGCCTAAAAACATATGTTTTCCATAAGAGATTAAGAAGAACATACAATAAACTTTCTTAGGTAACTCAACTATTTTACGTGTAAACTTTAATTTACTTGTGTTTCAGTTTGTATGTAGCAAGGATGAGATTTTATTATAATTCAAAATTACTTACATTATTTACATTATTTCTCATCTTCATTGCCATATTCACAACTTTTCGGCCGTTTTACGCTCCGGCCTTCTTAAGTTGATTGGAATTTCGAACCGAACCCTTTATTTTGTCCACCAGAGTAGATGGTTCTAGTTCTACGTGCCATGCCTCTTCCAGGTAACTCGGTTATTTCCCTTTAACTCAACTCTCCATGTTTTGCTGGTATGACCCGGGTATTGAACTCCCAATTCTTTTGGTCTTGTCACTGGATCTAACCAACGTCTTTATCCAGTGGTCCACGTGTAACCGATATATATATATATATATATATATAGAGAGAGAGAGAGATGGCGATATATATATATATATATATATATATATATATATATATATATATATATATATATATATATATATATATATATATATATATATCTTCTAACTCTCTGTCTTTGAGAAACAACGTATCTCACAGGTTTCAGGTACGATTTCATTTTCAACTCTTTCTCACCGCTCTTTGGACTGTCATAGCTACCCACCTCTCATATTTCAAATGTCTTATAGATTGAATTGGATCTTTTCTAATTGAGCTCTTTAGCGCTAATTTGAAATAATGATTCCTCTTCCTGCTATGACTTCCTTGAATGGATCTTGAATTTGGAAGTCAGAGCATGAATGTTTGTACCGTTACTGAAGTCCCGAATAATTTTTTTTTCTTCTCTCCATTCATCATTTGGGATGGGTAACACAAAACGATTTTAATCGGTTGTCTTTCTAGCTGGATAAGTCGAAGGGTTTTTCAATGATTCTTACGACACATGGTGTCAAGATAGCTACACATCTTATCCAAAAACGTGGAAAAAACTCAATTAGTTCATTGTTTTTTTGAGATAGTAAACATTTTTGTGGGATGGACAATTTTGCTGTTACACGATTTAGACAATTTTGCTGTTACACGATTTAGACAATTTTGCTGTTACACCCGGTACATATGTGACTCTATGGGTGCGTGACGTGGTGGGGGTGTTTAGTACTGGTAAATTGCTCTTATCTTTGTACATATATGTATTTTTGTAACATAGGTAATTTCGATTTAAATCTGCACGTATAATTCGATAAGCTAAGAAACAGTTGAGACAGAGAGACGTTGTAAAAGAAAAGATGACACCGACCATGAAATCGAGATTAATACAATAATGACGGTAGGATGGAAAAAAATTAAAATTAAACCGAGAAGCGTAAAGGCAGAAAAAAAAAATACATTTTTGGAATGAGGAAAGGAAAGGACATCAGTAAACGGAAATAAACCTGACATATGTATATTAATTTGCATGTAATTAGAAAGTCTACAAAAAAGTTTTGAGCAAAGGAAAATGATTTAAGAATGAAAGATCAAGTAAAAAACCACAAAGCTGTGTAATAGCAAAAAGTGAAAAGGAAATGAAACGAAATATCATAGGAAATAATTAAAAGGAGAGAAAGACGAAGGAATTACTAATTTGTATTTTAGGGTATAAAATGAAGTCGAGATTTGGGCCAACGGAGAACAATGAATCTGTGTTCTCTAAGGAGTTAATGGCGACTATAACAGTTCCCTTTTAATCACCGGCTATTACCTCCCTTTCCTCTATTCTTTATTCTGAAAAACGGTTGAACCGCCTCGAGGCCAACAGGATGTGTTTGTGTAAAGCTTAATGAAATAAGATGCACTGTTAGTTAAAGTGGTTCTGGAAGATGACAAAGCGAAAATAAAAGTGGAGACTCCTTGGTCAGCTGATTTTCTCAGTAGAATGTGTGTTGAGAGAGAAAGGATTTAACTGATGAGAAGGAGTAGGCTTAATCATTATTCCTCATGACATCTAAAATATTCAACAATATATTTTTTTTATTTACAATTTACAGTTGTTTTTAAAATTGTTAAAAGAAATTGTAAACTTTCCTGACTGCTATTCGGTAACTACATATCATTATTTCTATTTTTACATTTCCGTTCTTTTTAAAATATGAATTTTTAAATAGGGTCTTATTCTGTTATTTAACAGATTAAATTTCATTATTTCACAAGATTATTTCTCTCTTTTTAACTGTAACCTACATTTTCTCGTATCACTATTTTTGTTCACTGTATTCGAATTGCAGGATTTCTTAAAATTCTAAAATAAATAATAGAAACAACTTATTTTTATCTCGTGCATTTTCGATCACGTTTTTTTCTTTTAATATTTCCAATACATTTTCACGCAAGTAAATATTTGCGGGTTTTCATTTTAAATCAGTTGACAGAATGTTTTCTCAATACTCGTTACTGATCTTATTATCATAAACGTTTCAGGATGTTTGACTCTGAGAGCACTCATATTACAAGATCACAGGTTAAAAGCGAAAACCATGTGAAACAAAAAAAATGAACTGATGCTATAACAGGCATGGCTATTATGGCTTCTGGGCTTTTTTGGAAGTATTAAAATGTGTATTAGTACGGGAAATATGATGACGAATTCGTGTTTGTTCAGGAGTATTGTCTTTTGGATAAATTCATAGCTTACTGTGATTTTATTGCTTGATGTAATGCCAAAGTTTGTGATATGTTTAAATCTTCCTCACTATTCCAAATTCCTTATTTATACTCAAAATTTTCTGTTCTGTTTCTTATTATGCTTAATATATATTTTCAAGATTTTAGTAGAATTTTATGCCTAACATAATTGTGTAGATTTTTTTTCCGCTTCCGCTCTTACAATTTTAATACCTGCATTTCTCCTCATCACTGTTTGATACAAGCCAATTTAAATATTTGTTTTGTTTTTACTTCCGTTCACATGTAAAGTGTGTTTTTTTCTTAGAAAGTTATTAAGATTGAGAGAGTTTTTTATTTTGTATACAAGCGGTCATCATGAGCAAAATCTTTTGTATATTCGAGAGTGGTACTAGCAGATAGGGCATTTATTAATGTTATTAATATTGAGTAAGTTCGAGAGCAGAACACTAGATTAGTAACGCGAGTGTAAAATTGTGCGAAGTCATAGATACTTTTTTTTACAGTCCAACAGGTGTAGAGTGGCATATGCACATGGTAAATGTAACCGATATTGCAGTGAATAAGTCCTACCAATAATTGTCGGAACACTATACACAAATTTCGGAAAAATATTTTACAATGAAGTCAAATATTGCAGAAAAGAAATAATGCAATAAAAATATAAAATGAAACATATCTTAAGTTTATTCATTCATGTGTTTATGAAAAACATGAGTTTAAAGAGTCATGGCGATTTCTTCAATGTTTGGGCGTATATTTGATAGGCAATCACTCATTTCCTCGTCAATACATTGAAGAGTTCCCCTCTTTTTGCACATGTGTTGAGAGCAGAAAATCCTAATTCACATAAATATGAACGAAACGGGTACCTAAATATAATAAAGTAAGTATATATTTATTTCTTATATCTGGATACATATTTCTCTGGAATGCCAAGGCGCACCTGTGCGCCAGGGTGTATCCTTTGAGAACCACTGGGTTACAGGTTTTGATAAAATCAGCACTTGGTTGAAGGCCTTCTTTAGTATCTTGTTGTGAATCAAGTAGCTTCAGCTGCATCATTCAATATTACAAAAACAATAACTCTTGATATTCAGCCATAATTCCCCTCCACTACATCTATTCAGGGACAGAGATACAGTGTGCATCATCCTAACTGTTTTAATACGAGTAAACATATATGAGATACTCAATGATACATTTAGTGTAGATCATCTTAATTCACAAAGACAAAAATTGCGCATGTTAATCCCTCCAAACAATTAATACCAGCAGCCATAATAGCCATGCTTAGAATCAGAGGAAATTTGTTGCACATGGTTTTCGCTTTCAACCGGTGATCTTGTAATATAGGTGCCCTAAAATCGAATAACCTGAAACCTTTTGCACAATATTTACAGAGTCAAACGCCGTAGTTTTCTAAAGCGATACAATACCAGCCCATATCTATTAGGTTGGTGCAAAAATAATGACGTAATAATGTCGTTTTTTTACGTTAAAAATACGTCAAAAAACGACATTATTACGTCATTATTTTTGCACCAACCTAATAGATTTCCTCGATGTAGGACGACGATTGGTGGTATAGACTACAACGTGCCTATGAAAATTGTGACAATAGTGGCTTGAACATCAAACAATCTGAAAATGTCAGTGTCGAGGTTGGTGCATTTCTGGAAATTGTCAATTTTATTGACCTTATTGTCGCGAGTCACAATCACACCAATAAGGAGGTATTTTCTTGATTCCTTGTCAGAATTGCTCATACTTGGTTTTATGACCTCAAGGACGCAGTCTGTTTGGTTGTTGAATGTAACGAAAGTCTTTTCTGACAGTTCTTTATTTTGTTCTTTTAGTCTTGTCGAATTATTCCAGAATCTTGCTTTCCTGTCAATTACGATCCTCAAAAATTTAAATGCGGCGTTTAACATCATATATTTACTTATTCTGTTCTAATTTTAATAAAATATTTTTTATCTGATACCATTGCCATATCTTGGAGAACCATTGCCATATCTTGGAGAACCATTTTTGCAGTGTTTAATCACTGTGTTTGGTCTGTAATCTTTTATATGCCCGACAGTATGAGTGGTAGATCCAAAAGAATAATGATTTAATTGTTTTTTTTTATACTTGTTCAGTTGGGTGTGTATACAATTTTTTATTATGTCAGTATAACTCATATAAGATTTTAATATCTGGTAATCAATGTATGGATAGCTGGTCACAACCAGTAGACTTAGATGTTATGCAATTTTCCTCAAAGAAGTGATCAATTTCCAGTCTTTGCTGTGTCTTAGAGGTTTCCTTTCTGTAACAATTCCACTTAGCAATTAATATTAATTTTCTTTAGTCATGTCACTATATTGTCTGTCACTGTACCAAATGCCCCAATTGCAACTGGTGTGATTGTAACCTTCAACTTGCAAAAAGCTTGCAAGTTTAAAATTCAATGAATCAGGATTGATTCTTTTCTTTTCTTCCTCCATCTTTATCCTTGTATCAGAAGGACAAGATGGATCAATTATTATTCATTTGCAACAGAGTATAACGATCGGTCAGCAGTTCACATACAGAGTTTCATTACATTGTCGTTGCCATTTCACTGTTTATCTGGTAGTATATATTGTTTGTGGTTCTCTTTGAAATATTTATATTGCTTTCATCCTATACGGGATTCTAGATCGAAAACCAAAATTGCCCATTTCATCTTTCATTTTTCCTGAATATTTCTAGTTACGTCTGGGTATTTTTAATTGCAAATTTAGTTTTTATTAATGCCACATATTTGCTCGTATCTATGCCTCAATTCATTCTGTACTTGCTGATAACAATTGGATCTAATTCTCTCATTTTAATGAAAATGCAATTCTTTAAATCCAAACACTTAAATATGCTATTATAAAGATACTATTAAACAACTAACCTTACGAATGTATCATTTTCCTTTCGTAGTTAATAAATTTAGGCTTGCTTCGTTTACATTTTGATTTAGATATCTCCAAAAATATAACCCGAATATCATTAAAAAAAAAAAAAAACTGGCTATAGACGTCAAAATATTACATTTTTATATGTCTTTCCTTGCCTTTCTAATGTTCAACCGTCTCTTTGACGATTAACTGCATCTAACAGCAAGGCCTTTGATTAGGAGGTTTTGAGGAGCATGGAAGAACCATTTAATTGCTAGTGTTCCTAGATCCACCCTGTCCTGGAGAGGGAGCACTGGACAGGGTCCCAGCTATGGGAAAATAGTTAACCGTCACACACACAGCAGAAGGGGTCAAAACACTATGAAAGTGTAAAAATAGTTTTTATTACCAGTAACTCAATTTTGGAAAAAAAATTAACCAGCTATACATTTTTGAAAAGCATATTACCAGCAATGCATAAAAAAAAAAATTAAAAAAACAAACATTACAAGCAATACATTTTTGAAAAAAGATATTACCAACAACATATTTTTGGTAAAAGAAATTACCAGCAATAAAAATCATGTCGGAATTAAATAACTCATTCTGGTTGATATGCCGTAAACCAAACCAAACCAATCTATCGCCCAATAATACACCATAAGTATATGTGTCAAAAATGTAATCCCTAATTTTTACAGTATAATAGTTTTTCCTTTAATTCAAGCGGTTTGTGTATAAATCCTTTACACATGATCTTATTTAAAAATCACGTTTAAATTTCTTTTATCATCGTATACGTTAATTTAATCCATCAACATATGTTGTTCTGATTTCATCCCCATATTGAGAAATCTTGATATTATGCAATATTTATGTTAAATTAATTACTAATTTTCGTTTGTTCTACTTAAATTACATGATACGAATGTTTAAGAATTCGTCTAAGGAATTCGGATTAATCTGTTACTAATTTATCACTCAAATACATGCATGATTATATTACTAAATAATATCGTTCAATTGTCATTTTAACATATGCTCAATAATTACATTTTCCCCTTTATATAAAGACGTAAGTAGTAATAAATGATATTCTAAGGAAGTAGAAAAAATTAAATGACTTATAAAATATTTTTTAAAAAATAGAGATTTTAACATGACATTTATTAGAAGCAGGAAATATCCCATTTTCTTAATAGCAAACATTTTCGGTTTTAATATATTTTTCTCTGCGTCCCTTAGATATATCGGATTCTGTGCTATGTCATATGTATACAAAAGAATAAAAAAAATCATATGAGTCACTCTTTAGTATTAGGTTGGTGCAAAAAAAATACGTAATAATGTCGTTTTTTGACGTTAAAAATACGTCAAAAAACAACATTATTATGTCATTATTTTTGCACCAACCTAATAATAATAAACGAGAAAAGAATTATCTCATAACAAATAATTTCATAGATTTATTTTAGTAAATGTTGCTACTTCGACTTCATGAATTTAAGCGTTATACGTACTACACAGTGGTTCGAAAATCTTGTCACCCCTACAAAAAACTAACGAGAACAATAAAGGATCAAGTAATACAGTAATAAGACACGTACTGGATTCAGTTTATTTACTTTCATTGACGCAGTCACACATCGGGAAGGTCTGCATGAGCACTACTATTTTCGCGGAAAAAAATGATGTGGCGCCATATCTTGTGTGATATTTTATGAAGCTGTGCTTTGTTGATTGTCGCAAAGACTCCCCAAAAAGCGTCATTCAACTGATGGGTATTCTGGTTTCGTTCAGGCGAAACTCTCTCCTTGATAATACCTCACAGAGCGTTGAAATAGAAAATTATTTTGTGGGTGACAAGACTTTTGGACCACTCTGTAGATTTGTCTAGTAATTTAAATACTAGACATGTCTGATTATATTGTAAAATTGCTGAATGTATCGAAATTCTATTCTAATAATTCCTTTCAACTACAGTTTCAAAATTTTAAATGCAACGTTAAACGAAATCTTATATTTTTTAATCTAGTTCTTAAATTTTACTTTCTGCTCACCTTTGGCACAGTTTCTTTCATTCTCAGAAAGCCCTTGCATCTTAGTGGATTTATCGTCTTGCTTGGAATGAAATGCTAAAAACAATGAGTAGGTATTACTTTTAAAAAATGCGCTACTTTTGTCATTAGAAATTGTGTACCTAGTAATGCATTTTTTTCAATACTATTTTAAAAAATATCCCCGCTTTGATACTATACTTGCTGTGGGAGAAATGTTTTTTCCCCAAGAAAGACGATTTTTATAGAATATATTCTTAATTTATCGAACATCGGTTGAAAACTCATTTACAAAATCCGTACACAATTGTGGGTAATGTCTCACTATGACAATTTAGAAGTTAAAAAAATTAACGAATTGAAAATCAGTTTTTAATTCTGGCACACGAACATTTCGATCGTAAAAAGTTTTGGTCGAATTTTATTTAAATCGCGAATGTTTCATCTGTCTATATTTCTGAGATGAGGTATTGTAACTAATTACACTTTTAATTTTAGATTCCACTTCGAAATTCCAACATATATCACCTGTAGAAGGCTGAAACGTACAACGGCCTAAACGTCCTGAGTTCAACTTTATAGGTCTAGTGTCTCCGCTAGAATTCTGATATTTATTCACTAATTATTTTTTCTCTTTCATTAAGAGCATACAGGTAGGCCTAACATCCGGTTTACATTTCTCCCGGGTCTTTTGAAGAGGAGTAGAGATTTATCCAGTGTTCTGTTCAGGATTGTGCTTCCGGATCCTTAAGTCAGTTCATTCTTGTCTTTTTTTCAGTCACAAGAATCTTGGCTTCAAGTCTAGCCTTACCCTATCTTTCCTGTATAGCACCAGAAACTTCATGCCCAAACTTACTCACATACAACACCAGACATGGGCACCTCGAGGTGGTGTAATGGTTAGCAAGCTTGTTTCCCTAGATCAATTGCGACTGAGTAGTGAGTTCGATCCTCACTGGGTGCCACATGCTTTTGGCCTTCTGTCACATCTAACCTACGCTTGGAAAATCAATACAACACCAGACAGTAAACGTCTTCGTTGAAGGGCTCATGTGCCTTGTATTTGGGGTATATCAATTTTTTTTTTTTAAAAAAAAGCATGGTTTTCATTTCCTTGTCACAGTATTTTCCCTTATCGCTATACATTAGCTTTAAATTGCAAATATATTTAAACCAAAATGTAATTTCTTAAGAAATTGCTGTTAATACAGTGTAACCCGGATATAAGAGAGTTGTCGGGACCGGAGACGAATTCTCTTATATCCGGGTTTCTCTTATATCACGGTTTCTTATATCCGGGTTACACTGTATTTGTTGCTGCTTAGTAGGTTCCTAGTTTTGTCTATGTAATTGTTATGGCAATTTACCCACGCCCGCATGGACTCTCCCAGCTATAAATAGGAGCAGCAACTGGCCTTTTGGAGTGGAAGTTTCCAGCAGTCATCTCTCACAGTCGGAACGAACTTTCTTGCTGTAACACTCTCGTTTTTATATGTCTGTATTACTGTTTCTGTTAATATATTTGTTTAACTCAATTCCTCCCTTTGTGGCTTTATTTCTGACCCTAACAAGGCCACAACAGTATCAAATAGTCTAAAATGTGTCCTGTTTGTATTCAACATTTTTTTTTATAAAGAAAATCTAGCTGATTTCGGATAAAGCAATTTTTGAAGCTTTGCTTTCGAAAATAGTCACCACATTTTTACTTACGTTTGGCATTAAGATATGAAAATGTCGCTATTGCTTTTTTTTTTTTTTAAGCATTTCACCCCAAGCAAGGCTGGGAGCCACTAGGACGCAAGGGGTTACAGAAAATTTAGAGCAAGATCAGATAGGAGTGATAGAAGAAAGGATGAGGGTAGTGGATAGATCAAGGCAACTGGTGATGTCGATTGACATTACACTTGAATAGCTGGAGATTATAGCTCACAGGGAAACAGTAATAGGGAAGGGAGTTCCACAGGCGAGAGGTGCGAGACATGAAGCTATTAGAGTAGAAGAGACGGCTACATTTAGGAGTTTCGACAGTGAAGGGGTGAGAGCGGGATGCCAGCCTCGTATGGCGCTTGAACTCATGACGTCTGGGAACCAGCGAATACAGCTCCTCGGAGCAATTTCCATGGAAGTATTTGTAGAACAGACAGAGGGAGGCGACGGCGCGTCTGTGAGAAAGTGACTGTAGACGAGACGCCAGGGCAGGGCCAATTACATTGCGTATCCGCCTCTGGAGCCTATCAAGAACCCCGAGTCAAACAGAAGGGGCACCAGACCATATATGGCAGCAATACTCCATGCAAGGTTGAATTGTTGTTTTGTAGATCTGGATGATCGACTCCCGGGAGAAAAACTTCCTGGCGCGACTCAGGGAGCCAACTTTCATTGCAGTGGACGAGGCAATTGACTCAATGTATTTATTCCATCTCAGGTCAGCAGTCAACGTGAGACCGAGAAGCCGTAGAGAGTTGCTCTCGAGAAGTTGAGCGTCAGACATTCTAATGGAGAGAAGGGAAGGACCTCTGTGGTGATTAATAGAGAGCAGTTTTGTCTTAGAAGCGTTGAAGTTGACCAGCCAATTCGTGCCCTAGTTCACAATCGATTGGAGGTCCTTTTCGAGACGCACGGCCAGGCGATTTTTGTCAGCGAGACTAGATTTGTTTTTGAGGCAGGAATAAATTGTGGTGTCATCCGCGTATATGCCAACTTGGGAAGTAATTGCGTCAGGGAGGTCATTTATGTAGCTTTAATGGGGATCTAATTATATAGCGTTGTACTAAATAAATTAACATGCACCTAAGGAAATCTCATTTACTCATCTTCAAGAGTTATGCTTGAAAACATCTGCATATGAAAATATCTAAATTTCAAACATTTTCACTAGAGAGGACACAACAAAAATAGAAAATTTTAAAACTTATTAGATTTTATATGATTTCAAAAATGAATGCAGCACATACCTTGGTATCAAACTATTAAAATATATAATTTGATTAAAGTGATTATGTAATTTCTAAAATCAAATTTTATCAAAATACCGCTGTATTTTATCCCCAAAAGATATTCCATTTTTGAACATATCTATCCGCATTTTTATGGATGAACGTTTGAGGTATTCCAGCAATAAAGCACTTCTAAAGCAATAAATTATATAATATATTTGTATTTTTATAAGGTCGACTCTGTAAAATATATGTAATTTAAATAGGCAATATAATACAGGATATCTTTTTTTTTTTGAATTCCAGAAAAGGTGTATATACATAGAATGGATGGAAAAGAATTACTTAAAAGAGGAAAATAATCAATTATATTTTATGTCCTCGGACAGAATGAGCCAATACTTATTTACGATGCTATAGATAAGGCTTAACTGACTCAATCCATTCGCCAACATAGGAACATTGACGGAAAGATGACTCAGATCATTTATACATAAAATAGATTTAGATATATACTTAGGCGATATAAATAGAGATATATGCAAATAATGCTATATGAGTATCATTTTTGTGCGATGCGTAAATAACTTTATCCGTCAGTATCTCTCTCTCTATAAAAGTGCTTTATAAAGAGGTTTGCGTATGTTAATATTTATTCATATACATGAATATAATAAATATTATATATCTATATCTTACCTTAATATATTAATTCGATTAATTCAATTTATATACAGAATATATTAGATATAAGCTAATCTGAAGTAAGGTACAATCTCATTTTATTCAGCGTCATATCCATTTTTGGGGTTCCTCAAACTCATGCGCATATAATACACGTTCCTGTATTTAGGAGTGGATTTTCTAAGATATTCATGTGTGGTAATCAAATATACAATTTGTATGAATATATGCGTATTTACAAGTGGTCATAAATATACGTGGAATTTACATAAATACGCTTTTATGATTTTCAAAAAGTTATACATTATTTGAATATATTTGAAATTATCATTGCGTCAAATTACTCTTTCCATGAAACATATTTCGTTATATATATATATATATATATATATATATATATATATATATATATATATATACATATATACATATATATATATATACATACATGTATATATATATATATATATATATATATATATATATATATATAAATATATATGAAGAAAAATATACGGAAAAAACAAACAAAAATCCTAATATGCAATAATGCTGTTTTAATGTTAATATAATGTCAACGTCGGGCGTTTCGGTCTAATAGACCATCTTCAGGACGTATTCATAAAACATAATTAACATTAGACCATATTCAATTCAACATCAAAAAGACGATGGACATAAGAGCAAGAACAATCGAAACAGATAACTGAAATCTTTTATAAGATCAGCGTTCCGTTTAAATATGATCACGTCGTCGTCACGTGGGCGACGTTGTGAAAACGTATTCCTCAAATTTGAGTATTTTGAATGAAAAACGAAAAGAATTTTATTTTGATCTAAAACTTATGTGTACGTTTGTCGAGCATTAATCTTGCTAGAAAAGGGGAAATATTTAAACGGAACGCTGATCTTATAAAAGATTTCAGTTATCTGTTTCGATTGGTCTTGCTCTTATGTCCATCGTCTTTTTCATGTTGAATTGAATATGGTCTAATATTAATTATGTTTTATGAATACGTCCTGAAGATGGTCTATTAGACCGAAACGTCCGACGTTGACATTGTATTAACATTAAAACAGCATAAATGCATATTAGGATTTTTGTTTGTTTTTTTCCGTATATTTTTCTTCATACTGTCGGATCTATATCCATATATTTGCTTACACACACACACACATATATATATATATATATATATATATATATATATATATATATATATATATATATATATATATTTATGTATGTACGTATTTGCTCTACTTAGTGTATTGAGCACTTAACTTACTTACTTTTGCTTTACTCGATTTGGAGTTTTTTTCTTTGGACTCTGAGCTTGGATTCTGGACGATTGTTTTCGCCTCAATTACATGGTCTTAGTTCTTTCTTTTTTTATCCCTTATTTTTCCTTGGGTACTGATTTGTTCATTTACAAGCCAAAACACCTAAGGTTTTTTCCAGAAGATTATAATTACTTATATATATATATATATATATATATATATATATATTATGTTTGTATGTACGCATATATATATATATATATATATATATATATATATATATATATATATATATACATACAAATAAATAGATCGATAGTGTGTTTGTAAGTGCGTATATATATATATATATATATATATATATATATATATATATATATATATATATATATTGCGAGTGTTGCAGCATAATTATCCATCCCACACAATGTTTAATGCCTCACAAAAATAAATAAATTAACTAATTGAGTTTCTTCTTGTACCCAGGATTTCAGATAACACGTTTAGCCATCACTGAAAAATCATTATTCACGTAGAAAAGAACCAGTTAAAATCGTTTTGTGTCAACCCCACTCTCTTGCCAACTGAGCAATGGTGAAAGGAAAAAATCATTCAGGGCTTCAGTAATGGTGCCAGCATTCATGCTCTGACTTCCAACTTCAAGGTCCATTCAAGAACCACCAAGAGAATAGTGAATAAGTTTAAAAAAGAGGAATCAGTAAAGAGGAAAACTGGATGAGTAGGTCATAACAGGAAGAGGTATCATCATTTTAACTTTGAGCTAAAGAGATCAATTAGAAAAGATCCAACTTCATCCAAAAGATGCTTGACACGTGAGAGACGAATTTCAACGATGTCAGTTCAAAAAGTAGTGAAATGACTTGACAATGAAATCATACGTGTAACGTTTGAGGAAACTTGTTACACCAGAAAAGAAAGAAAAAGATTAGAGATGGTGAAGATCATCTTGAATGAGATTAAAAATCATATTTGAACTTCATTTCAATCCTTCATGAGCTTCCGATCTTTAGTTATTATTAATTAGTGATGGACATGGCAATTTCGTTAATGATTAATTGCATCACGATTTTTTCCGTTAAGCTTGGAGAGTAATCATAATTTCTTATTGCTCAAAGTATATTACAACAGTGTTATGAAGAGCTCGGGGAATTCTGTTAAGATATCTTTCATTATTTCTGAGATACAACGGTTCAAATCTAAAAATTTGCCAATTTTGCTGGTGTACCCCATATATAATACGTTCGTGTACACACACACACAAATATATATATATATATATATATATATATATATATATATATATATATAGTGACCCGGATATAAGACAACCCGGATATAAGACAACCCGGATATAAGAGCGATTTTCTCTGGTCCCTAATTAGAGCCATAATTACCTAAACAAAATAGACCAAACCCGGACATAAGAGAAACCCGGATATAAGAGACTTCTACTCCGTCAACTCTCTTAAACCTGGGTTACACTATATATATATATATATATATATATATATATACGCACACTTGTATTCATATATATATATATCATATGCTTGTATGTGTGTGTGTATATATATATATACAGATATATACAAACATACATATATACTATATATAGATATATATACATATATATACATATATATATATACAAATATATATATATATATATATATATATATATATATATATATATATATATATATGTATTAATCAATATCACCAGATGCGAGGCCCCAAATCCTTGAAGACACAAGGGGTTACACGACGCGAAAGAATTCGGGACAAGGACATCAGTAAGGAGCGTAAAGAGAAAAGATTAATCAGGAGGACAGTAGATATTGACTGCCATTGCTTTTTAATGTTTACAGGTTAAAGTTGGCTGGAAAGCATGGAACCGTAAGAGCGTTGAACAAGCGAGAAGTGCGAGAAAACAAACTTTTAGCATAAAACTTACGGCTACATCTAGCCTGATCAACTGTAAATTGATGACGTCTAGACCCCAGTCTAGTACTGCGCTTAAAATCAAAAAGTCTAGGCAGCATAGCGAAGAGCTCATTCGAAAAATTACCATGAATGTAATTATAGAAAGGACACAGAGGCAACCTTACGGCTATGGAAATGTAACTGAAACCTAGCCGCCATATCAGGACCAATTTTATTGCTGATTCTTCTTTGGATCTTATTAAGGAGCTCAAGGTAAATAGCCTGGGCACTGGACAATATGTGACAGCGATATTCTAAGCATGTACGCATGGCAGATATAGATATGCCAGACAGTTTATAGAGAGAAAAATTTTATCGCACGAGGGTGAACCGAGTAACTGACCTAGCAATGGATTCAATACAGTGTTTCTCTTCATCTCAGCTGATAACGTGAATACGAGACAGACAAACAATTCACTTTCTTGGAGGTTAGAATCAGCCATGCTATGGAAGGCAGAGAGAAGTCTCTCAGATGATTAATAGAGAGAAGCTTAGTTTTGGAGGTGTTAAAATTAACAAGCCATCTTTTGATCCAGGTAACAGCGGACTTGACGTCGTTTTGGACTTTGGCTGCCATTTTGTCCTTGTCGGACTGATCAGGCAGTAAATGCTTGTGTCATCAGCGTAGTTGCCAAGTTGAGAAAAGATGACATTGAGAAGGTCATTAATAAAAATTAAGAACAGAGTAGGATCGCGCATAGATTTCTGGTGTGGGGGTCACCCGCGTTAGTACGAAATGATCTAGACAAGTGGCCGTTCAAGATAACTTTCATTTCACGATTTGATAGAAAAGACTGGCTCAGTTCATAAATGTGTCCGGAGTCACCCTAATTTTTCAACTTGTGGAGAAGACCTTTATACCAAACCGGAAGCCAAATTTCTTGCCTGATAAAAGCTCCTGCGGTGAGAGATGAGGAACCATTTCAGCATTGATTAGAGCCACTAGGATTTTCACAAAAAGAGGTAGAAGGCCTATAGTTGGAAGGGTCGGACTGTTCACCAAAGTTATTAAAAACTGGAGCAACATGATGATTTCTAACAGACAAGAAAACAGGAGGCAGCGAGGGATTTATTATATAGTTAAGCGATAACAGCAGCCAGTTCGGGAGCACGCTTCTTTATGACTATTACAGGGATACCATTGGGTACATATTCTTTGTGGCGATCCATGTTTAGAGATGAAAGCAACAAATATGGAAGGGTTTATATGCATATCACTCAACAGAGACTCAGTTCTAAATGGTACGTTAGGCAGTGATACTCCATATGAGTTGAGTTTAAGTACAGTGTACCGGTAAAGATTTCAACTTTATTGGCAGATGATAATAACACCTCATATTGATAGGGAGGGTAGGAAGAAAGACCTTACACGTGTTTAATACCCTATTATAGAACCACAAGTAATCTCGAAAGCCAAATTTGTTAGATGCTATGCTGTGCGTCATTCTCTCGGCAAAGGACTTCGCTCTTTCGAGGACTCGCGTATATTTATTACAAGCGGAAACGAATTGTGACGAGAGCTGTGACAGCTTATCCCGGATGTAAACACAAAAGCCATGCATGTGAATGCTGGAATCTTCCCTGTAAAAGGGAAGATAGCCTAAAAACCAAGATTTCATTGGTAGCAATTTGATTGCACAAATGGCAAAGTTATCTGGCGACCATTCCAAAAGAAAAGATTCTACGCTGTAGAAATTGAAACCTCCCATTTTAAAGATCTTAATTTTTCAGGGGTCTGCTTTGCAGAGTGTCTGTTTGTATTTTCATGCGAAAAGAAAAACACCTTTTTGTTTAACAAAGGATATAATTGAACTTGTTTGTCAAGAAGCGGCTTACATATACCACTGACTTTAATAGGGTGACATCTTGCCAATTTCGCCAGACACAAAACAAGGATTTCTGTTGTTGAAGTCCGGGTTTTGTTGTCGGCCATAATTTCATACATTGTTAAAATCATTGTCGTTTTTGTTTTACTACTGACATGCAATCACTTATAAGAATGCAATTTAAACATGAAAATTCCTCTTTCCTGCGTAAAAATCAAAAGCTTCAGGTGGTAGACCTTTGTGTCTGGTTCTCATTGAACAGCTTACGAGGAATCCAAATTCAATCATAGCAAATTTTCTCTATTAAAATCTTAAATGCATTACAATCAAACAAAACACTGGTGTAAGAAACAGCAAATTACTTCTACGTGTAGATTCCTAGTATTCAACATTTGTTGATTCATTATTCATAGGGGTAAACTACATAATTACTTTCTAAACACTAATATGATAGCAGCTATATCAATACTTGTACACGTCACCTTATTATTACTAATTTCAAGAAGTCAAGAAAGATAAGATATGAAGATAAGAAGTCAGAAAGTAAATTTTTGTCTATACCTCTGAGATGAAGTATTATGATTACTCATATTATTTACATTATTCCAACTATTATCCTCATCTTCATTGCCATATTCACAACGTTTCGGCCATTGTATGCT
>OZ010574.1:53554766-53589766 GCA_963932145.1 Acanthosepion lycidas | reverse complement strand
CATAGGATTGTGCCCCCTGGAGCCACGACTTCTATCACCAAGCCGCCCACTCTAGAGCATTAGAAGCCGGTTCAAGCAATGATGTACATGATAGAAATTATTAGGAGGATTTGATAATTATATTTAATTAATTCATCGAGTCTGAAAGAAACCTCAACAGAATGCAGAAAGCACTGGACGGCCGATGAGTTTCAAATATAGGACGAAACGGCCGTCCAGTGCTTTCTGCATTCTGTTGAGGTTTCTTTCAGACTCGATGAATTAATTAAATATAATTATCAAATCCTCCTAATAATTTCTATGATCCTTTTTTTTTTTTAATAAGAGTGGGAAATACTGGCGATAATGAAACTGGAGAGGTACAATTGAGTACCAAACAAGGGTGCGTATTATGCGTGAGTAGAAGCATTTTCCCACACTTTCAGCACAATTTTAAGTATGCGTATTATGAATGAATACATGAGAAATTACGGTACCAATTATTTGAGAATTTTGACTCAGGAGCTCAGGCAGAAGTGCTAAAATCGTTCAGGAACTCAGGGATCAATCTGTTAAGTATTTCGAAAATGTAACGATAATTTAACTTCTGCTTATAAATATTTGTTGCAAAATCAAATCCTTCCATCTTTGACAAAGTCGATATACATCGAAAAAAATATTCACCTTGTTTTTAGTTTGTGTGTGTACGTGCGTGCCCGATTGGATGAAGTACATCCAGTATGAAGCTCGCTGATTAGTAAAAAGTAGATTTTGAGGAGCATAGATCAACCTATTAATTACTGTTGTTTCCAGGTCCACTCTGACCCGGAGTGCTAGTATCTGTTAGGGTCCACAGCTATGGGCAAATAGAAAACCTTCGCACAAACCGTATGAAAATAAAAAAAATACATTTTTATAGTAAAAATGCCACTAATAAATTTGTATATAAAATAATACCTATTTATTGTAGAATTACCAACAAAAAAGTTTTATCTGTAGTTGGAGAGATACAACTGAATTCAAAATATTTAGATTTCATCATTAAATAACACATAGACGTTTTTATGCCGCTAACAAAATCAACCAACTTGGTAATGCTTCCGTATTTCTAATATACGAAACTATATAATCGCTACTCATAAAAAGCACACATTTCATTTTTTTTTTAAGAATTTCAAAGATGATATGTAATGAATTACTAATTTTTTGTATCAAGTATATTTTTCTCAAACATACTACCGGTAAATATTTCTTTATTAAACAATATTTAAAATGACATATATGAGGGTTGATCACACTAACTCGAATCCTGAGATTTACAACTTGGGTCATCTAACTGCAATGCTATACACAGAGGAAAATTAAGCATTTTTACCATCCAATTTTCGCAATTTGCATACACATATATGCACACAGACACTCAAGCAAACACATACACACGAGACAAACATACAGGCATACACAGATACATACAAATAAGCATATTAGTTATATACACTTCTCTTTCGTAATCTTATAGACGCTTACACAGAGGGGCACAACAACTTAAGCGAAAACAAGAACAAAAGTGTATTTTCTTCTAGTCAACCATTAACTTGGACGACAGAGGCTAAAATCTACACTCGCTTATCTTTGATGTGATGGTTTCTGACCCCACGAGACCTGTCCCAGTCACCGAGCGATCTCTAGACGACTAGCGTTGAGGCTATTTGGTATTCTCTGCACGTAGCTTAAGATAGCACGCTTGTTCTGTTACCCTGAGGTTTGTCCTAAGAAGCACCCCCAATCTCCCTCGTGGGAGGTAGGGACATTGGCACGCCATTTTTGAACTTGGTTGTGTGTCAACCACCGACGACACTGTTGATTAGACATGGAACTATTTTGGGGACGGGCGCCATTATTATTTCCTTTCTTTTATTCCCGAGTTCATTTAGTCGTTTTCTTTTCTTAGATCCTAACGCCGCGTTCTGGAGCAATGGAGCCAGTATTGCATTGTGAGTTTGATTATCATTGCGTCTCATCATCTTTTACTAACTAAACTAAACCAATGTTGGTTTTCATGTTTATTTTATTCTTCCATTGTCCGTCTTTCTTTTACATACATAATTCTTTCCTTTTCGTCTATATGACTTTCTGCTCTCAATTCCCGGCTTACGGCCATATCACTATGAAAAAAAAAACACCGATTCGTGTATAATCACCGAAGTTAAGCAACGTCGAGCTTGGTCAGTAACAGGAAGAGTGACCGCTTGGGAATGACAGGTGCTGCAATTTTGTATGTGCGCGTGGTGTAATGGATAATGATTAGGAGAGCTGAATTATAATTCCAGTCGTATTCGTTATATTCACTTAAACGGAAATACACTTTTATTTATATATATATATATATATATATATATATATATATATAGTGTAACCCGGATAAAAGAGACCCTGATATAAGATAAACCCTGATATAAGAGAAATTTTCTCTGGTCCCAAATTAGAGCCTGCGTTACTGTAAACAAAATAGACCAAACCCGGATATAAGAGAAACCCGGGTATAAGAGACCTCTTCTCCGGTCACGACTACTCTCTTATATCCGGGTTACACTGTATATATATATATATATATATATATATATATATATTTATATATATATATATATTATAATTATTATTTTTAATATATGATTCCTTCGCTACATAAGAGTTCTCATGTTTCAAAAACGAGAGCTGAAACCATCAATATAATTATTAAAATTAAATTGAATTTAAGTAACATGCCCTGTTTCATCGTCAAGCAAAATTTCAGGAATAAACAGTTTTGAAATTTACGTGTCGCTATAAAAAGCGTGTTCATTCGTTACTATAGAAAAGGCTGGGGCGACCATTTTTATCAACATATCAGTCACCTTCAGGGAGAGGTCAAGCTGAGGTAGGGTGGGGTGTCTATTTCAAAGCGAATTATGTATTGTACGGGCATCGTCTATTCATTCACAGAGGAAGATAGATTTCGGAACCATCGTGTGTTGTTAAGTGTCTGGATAATTTTGTTTTATTTTATTTGTTTATTTATTTATTTATTTATTTTCAACGGGCTGTTCCATATATAAATACGTTGCACTGAACTACAATTTGTTTTTTTGACGACTTCATAAAGGGTTTTTCCTTTTAATGTTTGGGTTAAGCTTTTTAGCCCTTTATTAAACTAAGAAATTTGATTTTTTTTTATGCTAATTATTTAATGCGAAATTTTGTTGATGTCGGCAAAAAACCGTTAACTCATGTCTATGGTTTAATAAATTTTATTTAATGCGAAATTTTGTTGGTGTCGGCAAAAAACCGTTAACTCATGTCTATGGTTTAATAAATTTTATTTAATGCGAAATTTTGTTGATGTCGGCAAAAAACCGTTAACTCATGTCTATGGTTTAATAAATTTTATTTAATGCGAAATTCTGTTGATGTTGACAAAAAACCGTTAACTCATCTCTATGGTTTAATAAATTTTCATTATTTAGAAACTTAATTATGAGTAGTTTTTCATGTAGGCATAAAGGGCATGGGTCATCCCAGGTTTTACAAGTTCTTGTACAATTTATTATTTTCCATTTTACTTTTGGTGTTTTATTCATTTCTTTCAAATGCCAAAAAGATCTGGATAGAGATGTCTGATTCATATATATATATATATATATATATATATATATATATATATATATATATATATATATATATATACTAGCAGCATAACTCGTCTTCCACCAGGTGTTTTATAGCTGAGAATTTTTGCCGTTCAATTGGAGCAGTTTAAGTTTAAAGACATCCCACCGGAAAATCAATATTAGTATTAGGTTGGTGCAAAAATAATGTCGTTTTTGACGTATTTTTTAACGTCAAAAACCGAGATTATTTTTGCACCAACCTAATAACAACAATTGGAGGCAACTGAGGAACATCCCCAATTGGGGAGTTAACAATTGGAATGGTGGCGTGGCCCTGAAAAGGGCAGTTTTTACGATCTCAAACTTACAAGGAAAGAACTTCTTCTATGGACAATCATAATAATAATATACGATAATTTTTATTTATAATATAATTTATTTTTATAATTCTAATAATCTTTTGCGTTAGATTTGAACTCTCTAAATTAATTATACGCTGTCTTTTTAAGGACATCAAATTTTTCCTTTGATATTTGCGCAAAGTGTATGAAATTAGTTTTTCGATTTTTCACCCGAAATGTTGGACTCAAAACAGGCATTAAAAAACTATCTATCAAACAAAAAAAAATGGAAACTGTGGAAACGCATAAACGTCCGATCAAACAGATATATTAGGTTGGTGCAAAAATAATGACGTAATAGTGGCGTTTTTTGACGTATTTTTTAACGTCAAAAAACGACATTATTACGGCATTATTTTTGCACCAACCTAATACATACACAAACATTTTGAGAATTATATATATATATATATATATATATATATATATATATATATATATATATAGTATAATGTGGTGAATGTCTGTTATATTTGATCATGATCGGTTCTAAACTCCGTATATTTTATATAATTTCGGCTGAAAACAAAGAAAAAATTCTGCAACATTTGGATATATTTTTATTAGGCTGTTCCTTGATTTAAGTTTTCTGCTCACATGAGCCATCTTCAGATTCGTTACGCGGACATTTAAACAAATATATTCACCATTAATGTTGAAATTCTGTTGATGTGAATAAGATTGCTATGCGACGATAAATAGTCACAACACATTACATTGAACCTAGACATATGGTTCAGTTGTTAATATTTCAGTCTCTTACGAGTACGACGTCATCGAACCCCATCTACTATTCCGCAACCGTTATCGTCGTACAGCAATCTTCTATGTCAATATAACAAAATATCATATAATTATAATCATTATATATATATATATATATAGAGAGAGAGAGAGAGAGAGAAAGAGAAAGAAAGAGAGAACATTATTAACAGATAATTTAATCAAATTCTCAGATAAAAATCAAGGGAAAATAAAGCATCATGTCATTTAAAATAATTTTCCTTTCACTGTAAATTTTCGGTTCCTGGGTATGACGATAAACTATTAGGTTGGTGCAAAAATAATGACGGTTTTTGACGTATTTTTTAACGTCAAAAACCGTCATTATTTTTGCACCAACCTAGTACATATGCTTACAAAACATCTGGTCATGAAGTTTTGACCGGCATGGAACCACCTCTTAATTGTTGTATTTTCTCAGATCCATTCTGATCACTGGTGTTATCATCTGGTATGGTCCCAGCTATGGGAAAAAAAAAGTTAACAGCCAAAATGCGGCCAAAAAATATGAAAGCATAAAAATATATTTTTATAGCAAAAATAGAAGCAAAACAGTTGGAAAAAATATCACCAGCAATCCACTTGACACTCAGCAAAAACCCTCTTTAGAAAAATAGGGCAATATAACTTGATCTATAAACTGATTTCTATTACAAAAAATACATATAATATTCATATATGTATATCTTAAATTTCTTGTCGGCATTAAATAACCCCTTGAGGTTGATATGCCGTAAAACAAAATAAACGTAACCAAACTAAACCAAAGAATTCGTATTCTGTTCATAAAAACCTATCCTAAAAATATATAGGATAAATAAATTAAATAACCCATTAAGGCTGATATGTCATAAAAAAATAAACGAAACCAAACTAAACCAAAGAATACATATTCTATCCATACGAACCTATCTTAAAATCTTGTCGGCATTAAATAACCCATTGAGGTTGATATGCCGTGAAACAAAATAAGCGAAACCAAACTAAACCAAAGAATACATATTCTATCCATACGAACCTATCTTAAAATCTTGTCGGCATTAAATAACCCATTGAGGTTGATATGCCGTGAAACAAAATAAGCGAAACCAAACTAAACCAAAGAATACATATTGTATTCATATTCAACAGGCGAGAATTGCGAGACATAAATCTATTGGAGTAGAAGAAACGGCTACATTTAATAGTTTCGACAATAAAAGGTTGAGAGCGAGATGCAAACCTAGTAGATCACTTAAATTCATGAAGTTTCGTGAAAGTATTTGCAAAAAAAGACAGAGGGGGGCAACGGCACGTCTGTGAGAGAGCGGCTGCAGACGAGATGCCAGAACAGGGCCAATTACATTGCATATCCATGTTTGGATTTTACCAAAGAACTTGAGACAATTATAAGGAGCTCCAGACCATATACGGCAGAAATACTCCATGCAAAAACGAATGGTTGATTTGTAGACTTGAAGGATCGACTCCGGCGAGAAAAATTCCCTGGCGCGGCACAGAGAGCCAACTTTCCTAGCGGTGGCCGAAGCTATTGACTCAATGTATTCGTTTCATCTCAGGTCAGTGGACAATGTGAGACCGAGCAGTCGCAAAGAGGTGCTCTCGTGGAGTTGAGCGTCAGACATTCTAATGGGAGACAGGGATGGTTCTCTCTGGTGAGTAATAGAGAGCAGTTTTGTTTTTGAGACATTAAACTTAACCAGCCAATTCCTACCCCAATTCACAACTGATTGGAGTTCTTTTTCAAGACAAACGGCCAGGTTAGTTTTGTCGGTGACACAAGATTTGTTTATAAGGCAGGAATAAATAGTAGTGCCGTCCGCATAGATGCCTACTTGGGAACCTATGACATCACGGAGATCGTTAATGAAAATAATGAACAGAGTCGGGCCTAGGATAGAACCTTGGGGAACACCTGCTTTAGTGTGATAGGATTTGGAGGAGAATCAACGACCCTCAATGTACGGTTCGACAGGAATAATTGTATTAAGTCAAACAATCGACCTGTAATTCCATAATCCTGAAGCTTGCGAAGAAGGCCGGCACGCGAAACCCTATCAAACGCTTTGGAGATATCAAGAGCCACGGCACGAACTTCTCCGTTATTATGAAGGGCTTGGTAAATAATTTCAGTTAGGGCGGTAAGCACATCAGCTGTAGAACGGAAAAAGGCGGAAACCATATTGCTTGTTGGAGAGCAGATTATGGGATGTAAGATGCATAACCCCTTCGGCTTTGATTAAAGCTTCAAAGATTTTACCGAAGAGTCGTGGGAGACTGATAGGACTTTAATTACAGACGCCAGAAGGGTCTTTCGAGTTCTTAAAGACAGGAACAACGGATGAGGAATTCCAACAGGGTGGATGCCGTAAAATAAAATAAACACAACCAAACTAAACCAAAAAAAAAAAAAACATATTCTTTTCATACGAATCTGTAGAAAAAATATTCTCGGCATTAAATAACCCATTGAGGTTGATATGCCGTAAAACAAAATAAACGAAACCAAACTAAACCAAAGAGTTCATATTCTTTTCATAGGAAACTATCCTAAAAATCTTGTCGTCATTACATTACCCATTGAGGTTGACATGCCGCAAAATAGACAAAAGCAACGAAACTAAACCAAAGAATACATATTCTATCCATACGAACCTATCCTAAAAATCTTGTCGGCATTAAATAACCAACTGAGGTTGATATGCCGTGAAACAAAATAAGCGAAACCAAACTAAACCAAAGAATACATATTCTATCCATACGAACCTATCCTAAAAATCTTGTCGGCATTAATAACCCATTGTGGTTGATATGCCGTGAAACAAAATAAGGGAAACCAAACTAAACCAAAGAATACATATTCTATCCATACAAACCTATCCTAAAAATCTTGTCGGCATTAAATAACCAATTGAGGTTGACATGCCGTAAAACACAATAAACCAAACCGAACTATAATTTTCTACTTCAAACTTTTTAATAAAACATTAAATCAATTTAGTCACCATATCATTTTCTTTCTGATAGAAATGAAAGCCTGAAATAATGTAAGTTATCCGTATTACTGTATACTTCTCATAATTAGATATTAGATATAATATTGAGTTTTATAATTTTTTTTGCTTCTTTTGTTAAATGGTACACATATTCGTATCACAGATCTTGAGGAATTCTTATTCTAATATTCTGTTTTTAAATTGTATGTCCAAATAAACATTGATAAATCATCGATGTCATTTTGAAAAGGAAAGGAGGAAACATTCTATATTTTCATGCCGGAAACTTTGAATAAATGTCGGGGTTTTCCCCTCCCATCAAAGTAAAAGAAACAGACAAAAAATGTTATTCCACATATTTGCACAAATGATTCTCTCAGCGTATGACATGATGAAAGAAGCAATCTATTATTTCTTAGACATATCTATGTATGAAAATGTATTAGTTTTTGAGACTATCAATGACTTCTTATATCAGCACGCAATGCCAAGCTCGTCCACAATATCATGCATTTATATATGTATATGTAAAAAAAAAAAAATAGTATCGATTTAAATTCATGTCTTTCACTTGATCTTTCGTGACCAATATATATTCTGGCTAAGGCCAGAATATATTTCGCTAAATAATATCGTCAGGTAAGATTGATACTTTTTAATTTCTTTCGATTTTACTAGAGGAAGTTCTATAGAGATTTCTTTATGTACATAAGATGCTATGTTTTTCTTATATGATTAAAGGCGGACAATTTACATAGGTGCATATCAGGTTCAGCGACAACTGAATATTTGTGTACCCGGTTTTATAATCGCGAGTATATTGTCAGTGATGAAGAAGGCTAATTGCTATTATCACATGAAAGTGATGGAATCAGTATATATTAAGTCCAACCAGCCATTTCTGTAAACTGCAAAAGTAGTTAGTGGGCTTAAAAGGTAATTTAATGTTATTATTATCATTATTATTATTATTATTATTATTATTATTATTATTATTATTATTATTATTATTATTTCTACATATAGAATTTGTCTATGGTTATATTTCTTTTACGCATAATGCATGTTTTCTGCTCTGATGAATGAGGACCGATAAACCGGCTTATTGATTTTTATTTGTGTTTCGCAAGTAACATATTACGGTAACATACATATTTTCTACACCCTTCTTCTCTTACAAATTGTTTATTTTTTTGCTATAAATTGATGAATATAAATCCTGCAAAAATATTACATATATTAATATTACATGCTGTTCTGATGGTGTGTCGCCTTGACGTAGATTCAACGACCCCTAGAGCTATGTCAGCGAGTGCTTTGGCCTCTAGCAAGTCGAACCAAGCTCAAGAAATCTTTGGGGTAGGAATCAAACAAAAGACAGACACTGCTCCTCTAGCGCGGGGCTTGTGCAGTAGGGGAACAACCCACTCACTTAAAAACTACCTTGTTACAGAAACCACAACGATATCTTCAAACAACGATATCTTCAAACAACGACATGGCCGAGGAAGAGTCTTCCAAAGTGGAGCGTATGACGTGTGCTGAGCACGACATGGGCCTAGCTGAAGAGGATCACCAGAACCACGTCCGTTGATGAGGTGTAGTCGCAGTCCTATGTTACCCAAAGAATCAAGAGGAATAATAATAATAATAATAAAACAATCAAAGCCAACCGCCCAGATGTTGTTATTAAAGACCACAAACAAAAACGGTGCTTACTTATTGATATGGCAGTCCCTGCTGACTGCAATGTATCTTTGAAGATATTCAAAAAGCTGTCAAAATATAAGGACCTTGAAATAGAAATCTCGAAAATGTGGCATATGGGAACATCAACAATCCCTGTTGTAGTTGGAGCCCTAGGACTGCTTGGAATGCAGTAGACTAATTGAAGGGATTACTGGAAGTCTATGCCTCAAGGAGATACAAAAAAATGTTCTGACAAGTACAGCCCACACTTTACGAAGGGCTTTATCTATGTAATTTTTTTTTTTTTTTTTTTGTCAGTGGAAAGTGTCATGATGCTATTTCTAACCTTAGATTCCTGGGCGGGACCCGGAATGAAATGTGTAAACGCCAGAAATCAAAGAAAATAATAATAATAATAATAATAATAATAATAATAATAATAATAATAATATTTCATGTACAAAGAACATTAAATTAAAACAACTGTTCATTTCATAGATATACTTATTTTTACTTACTCCCGGGTACATAATAAAACTTCTTTACACTTGTTAAATTTATATCTCCACATTAAATTCTTATTAATATGTATACTACATCGTCGGCATTTCATAGAAATGTTTTCGTTTTAGTACATTGATAGGACGTTTAGTTTTAGGTGTATTCATTTGTATTTATTTTTATACATAAGCACACACAGACAAGCAATATAAATTTTTAAAAAAATACGTTAAAACTCTTCTAACGGTAAAATCCCAAGTGCTCAATTCCAAAAGATAGAGTTTATATACCCAAGCCATTACAAATGTAGTGTATTGTTACCGAGGATTGGTAGCCACATGAAAGAGTACTAATGGAAAGTGAAAACCCTAGCTATTTTATTATTTTTTGCTTGAATATAAGACTCCAATCATATCTAACCTGATAGACATGCGCAGTTATGCACCATAAGAAACAATGAATATTTATCTGATCCTGTTCATCTCTAGATATCTACACGTGAACCTTTTATACAAAAAGAGCAGAGAATAGATTTGTGTATATTTTTGACATTCATTTTCTCTTTCTCTTTCTCTCCGTACACACTAACTTAGAAGCACACGCGCGCACACATATACATGCATATATATCTGCATATGCATATTTGCGTAGATAAGAAATAAGTTATTACTTATTCCTGTCTTCATCCCTGTAGCCGTCAATCCACTTACTTATCCTGATATGCATACTGGACATTCAGGAAGATATATTACCTATGCGCTTCCTGTATATTTTACTAAAAACAATATCTACGATGTGTGTGGTCCGACGTTGAGAGTAATCACAAGTCATGGATGTATGGCGTGACGATTGCTTATGGCCAGTATCCACCATTACCGCCTAACCCTGCTCGTGATCATATCATACGTGTCAGCATTTTAAAACCCCTTTCGCTTTGTTAAAAATACAAAATGCAGAGCAAGATTAAGACTGATGACCCATCTCTTGAAAATCCTCTCAGAGCTAGTTCATACGAGATCTGGAGAGATTTAACGGATTTTTTTTTTATTTTGTATAATTTCTTGTTTGCTTTAGTTTTTTCATGAATTATTTACTTTTTGCTTTTCTTTATTCAATATCCTTGTTTTATATCTTAACTTTGTATCTATGTTATTTTACTTCCACTTCTAGGTAAATATTTTTATCCATCTTCTATTTGTTTATTTCTTTATTTTTAAGTTATTCACACACACACACACACACACACACACACACACACACACACACATATATATATATATATATATATATATATATATATATATATATATATATAAAGTAATAATGCACAGAATCAATTTCTTTATATATAAAATATATGCTGCCTAATATTATATGTTTATATATATATATATATAAAGATATATATATATATATATATATATATATATATATATATATATATATATATATATATGTGTGTGTGTGTGTGTGTGTGTTTGGTTGTATGTTGAAGATCAAATGTAAATCAGATATGGATAGGAATCTGACAAGATTATAAAAGAAAACGAAGAACAAGTAGGAAAATCATTTCAGTCTAACACGTTTCAACTTTATAAGGGCTTCGTCAGAGATCTAAAACAGGAATGAAGAAAAAAAAACAAAGTCAGAGTAGTGGTATGTTATGAGTTTTGCTTATTTCTCATTGCTCAGACACACGTTACGCAACAGATAATATATCAATATGTGTGAGGAAAATTTTGGACGTTAAAGTGTATGATTGTGTAAGAGCGTGTAAATAATAATAAAAAAAAAAACGCTTGTATATCTATGTGTCTGTTGGAGGTTAGCGTTAATTCATATAAGTGTTTAAGTCTAAGCACCTCGAGGTGGTGTAATGGTTAGCAAGCTTGTCCCTCTAGAACAATTATGACTGAGTAGTGAGTTCGATCCAAACTGGGTACCTCTTACTATCAGCCATGTGTCATATCTAATCCACCTTAAGTGGGGATGTGAAAAACGCTTACAGAGGTCACCATCGTACTGTCTGTGAAATGTGGCGATATGTCGGATTTGATGTAATTACAGATTTCAAAAATTTATTATACACTTCAATTAAACAGATTCCCTTGTGGTTATTCTAGCATTTTTAATTATATTTTTAAGAATTTGTTCGTGTATCTGTTTATATTGATTCTTGATTTTCAATAACCACATACCGCTTTCATTTTGTTTCCCTTTTATTAAATATTTCAGATTATTGCTTCATATTTCTCTTTCTTGTTGATCTATCTCATTGTCCCCTATCCTTATCCTCTCTATAATTCGTTTCTATCGCTTTCTTATTTCCCAATACTTTTATCTTTAAGTAATTTTCCTATATTTTTTTTTTTTTTTGCATTAATCGCAGTGTTCCCGCATTATCCATTCATTTTCTCCCTCCTGTCAATTTCGCTTTTTCCCGCCTTTCTTGGAAGGAGCTCAAATGACCATGTACGAACGCCATGATTTTCCGTCAGATATTGGCTGTCCATGTATGATAGGTAAACAGGGGTTTTGCCGGCGGACATCTCGTGGAAAAACATCGCGTACACGTCTCGTCGATTCAGCAACATTTGCAAAAGGACGTTCGTGCAAACTTGAACGACTGTCTTATTTTATCTTTGACGACACACAGGCATAATTTCGGTGTTTTAGAAAATGTGGCCATACCATCGTTTTTCAGTATAGATACAAACACGCAAATACAGAATCAAAAATAGATCCAACAACATATTACTTATCTTCTCATCCTCTCCGCCAACACCCAAGCTCAATTCAGAAAAGAACGGGAGAAAATATACATAAGGATACATAGAATATATACTGATAAATGCACAAGGGAATTGGCAATACACTGACACTTACGTAAACACCATATATATATATATATATATATATATATATATATATATATATATATATATATATATATATATGTGTGTGTGTGTGTGTGTGTGTGTGTGTGTGTTAGTTGGACCAAAGTATAACGATGAAAAAGTAGTTATTTTACAACATAAATATTTATACTTCGGCATAATCCTGTCAATGCACTTAAAACAACGCTTCACTATTAATCCTATAGATCGAATATTATACAGTGGACATTTTATATTAACATTCAAATAATAATTACGTGTCAAGCTATGGACATATTGATTCATCTTCAGTTTTATGCGTATGTGTCTATATATATGTGAATGTGCGGACACATGTCTTAAGAACGCGTATATACATAGAACATCACACGATATGCCAATATTAATAACACACACACATTTTATATATGTATAATAGCTGGCCACTCATACTCGAGGTTACCCGTCTATTAGGGGGATATCCAGTCCCTATTGCAGACGCTCTCTCAGACACATTTGTGTTTATAAAATAAACAGAGAGCCAGCCTGTGGCTTATGCTGCAACTATACTAAGCAGACTTTAGTTACATTTTCTGGGAGAGAACGGGTTATCTAGCGTGATAAGTGATAAACCGAGTGCGATAATCTGAACAAGGCCCACGGTCACGATGACTTGTGACTTCGTGCTAGCACAGCTATCGACTGTCAAGACTTAGGTAGGATGGTAGGAGTTTCGGGCACTTTCCAAAGGTTCAGCATGCAGGGATCACCCCCTCCAAACCGATAACATTCAGAAAGTTTTCTTTCCTGATAAATCATCCGTGATGAAACTCTAACCCGGGTCACATGGTCAGAAAGCGAACGTTCCCACCACTCGGCCACACGCCAGTATATATATATATATATATATATATATATATATATATATATATATATATATATACTACTACTACTACTACTACTAAAGAAAAAAAAACAACTATATTGTTGTAACCAACAGACTACTTGTCAAAGAACGTAACACCCTAGACAAGAAAAAAATGAATGAAAGAACCAAAAGCAAACACCTACCCAGACAATAATGTAATGAGCTCAAATCCCAGATTATCTTGACAGGACAATTAATACCTCAAAATATCAAATTTTAATTAAGGATATCACGAGTCGTCACTCGGGTTTCTAGCGATCTTCTGACGAGTAGACAGCGTGAAACTATACTAACGACTCAGTTCAGGCTATGTATATATATATATATATATATATATATATATATATATATATATATATATATGTATGTATATATATATATGTATATATATATATATATATATATATATATATATATATATATATTCATATGTATATATATATACACATATGTATATATATATATTTAAAATATGTATATGTATATATATGTAATTGTGCATATATATATATATATGTATAAACATTTTGCTTATATATGTGTATATATATGTATGTTCATATTTGTGTATATATATATATATATATATATATATATATATATATATATATAGTGCTGATGAAGTTAATTGCTAATCTATATGGATAATTCAAGGGAGGATGTAATTCTGAGAGCTCAATGTAATAAACAGAGCAAGGATTCATTTACGTAGAAAAAGTTGCAAATTAAAAAAATAATAATGCTTTTTATGAAAGTATTTATCTATTTGTGTCTATATATATATATGGGATTTGAGCTCATTACATTAACCGTTTTGATGACAATGTCTATAGTGGTAAACATCTATATATGCATTAAGCGAATATATTGATGTTTGTGCAAATCTAAAATCACTTATATAAGTGAACATAACTTCTACAAGTATTCGATCAAGCATTGAATCTCAAAACTCGTCGGATGTTAAAATATTTCAAAATTCTTTATAAAACTCAAAGAATAATCTGCAACATTCATATCTTAGATGTATTTATTAATATTTAGCAGGATATGAATTAAAGAAACGTTAGATCAGGGTTAATTCTACGTATTTTATTCAACAAATTCTGTAGATAATAGCAAATAAGCGTCTGGTTCAGAATAATTTTAAAAGGTTTTTCGAAATTAGCGAAAAATGTTTTTGAAAAATTATATGTAAATAAGTATAAGCTTTTTGTATGATCAACCAAGAAATTTAAGTTAAAAACCTAAGAGATTTGAATTAAATGATTATTAATTATAATCAGAGAATCATATTTATAAAGTTTATATAACTAGAGTCCTGAACTTTTATGTCCTAGATGTATTTACTAAGATTTAGAAGGATATGAATGCACTTTAGCCTAAGGTAAAGTTAGATCGGAGTTAATCCCCTAGTGTATATTTATTAAGTTTATGAGTTTAGTTAAAGACATAACACACACACACACACACACACACACACACACATATATATATATATGTATGTCTGAATAAATTACAGATATTGTCTGCTTATTTTTGACAAAATCCGCTCATACTCACGAATAAGCTTCCGTGTATTGATGTTGAAGAATGAGAAAAATGTTCTATAGGTGTTTAAATTTCTATTTTATTTTAGTTTGTCAAGTACTTTCGATCTTTTTCCAAGATCATCTTCAATGGCACAAGTAATAAAGACTATATGTGGTCCATTAATATAATATTTATACAATGTTGAGTTTGAACGGATTTTGTAAAAATTAGCAGACTGTCTGTAATTTATTCAGTCACACATGCCTAAAAGAGAAATTGCTGTGTAAACACACACACACACACACACACACATATATATATATATATATATATATATATATATATATATATATATACTAGCAGCATGGCCTGGCGTTGCCCGTGCTTCATTAAAAAATCATACGACTCATACAGCAATCGCTATCACTTGACTTAAAATAGTTTTGCCCTTCCTTACCTTTAAAGGAGTACCCTTTGCCGTGCTGATGCTGCTACATGCCTTACTTCTTGCCTATCTCACACTGCCAATGTTTCTAAGCTCTATACTAAACATTAAATCTGTTACGGAAAAAGAACTAAACAAAATGAACACAAAACGAGCAGCTTTAAAAAAGGACTCGTAACTAGAAAAAGCCGAATGAAAAAAGAATGTTAACAACAAATACTTTTTCACACCTAACCCAGTTCTGCGGAATCAGAATCAACGTTGAGTTTAAGCAAGCGAATGAGCCAATTGGAATAAAGTGCCATGCAGATTTAAATTTTTCCCACTTGTGATGAATGCAGCTATCGATTTTTGCATGCTAGCGTGCTAGTTAACATTCGTGTCAGTCAGGTGTTGGCTCCCACGCTGGCCAATAGAATCTTCTAGCTTATTAGTGGCAGCCAGCTATAGGCTCTCACTATGGCCAGTAGAAAATGGCCGCAAACTATATGAAAACTGCCGTAGAAGCATGAAAATATTGATTATTTCCACTATCGATGGGAGTTGGGAAATGCAAAATCGGTGTTGGCGTCCCGCTAACCCGTCGAAAATTGCGCCCGTGCATTAGTTACACACACACACACACACACATCCTGCCTCATATATATATATATATATATATATATATATATATATATAAGCAGTACTTGTTGGAAAGTGGTCAATATCAGTGATAGAGCAAATATATTCAGTTCTATGGATATGTGTTTCGGACCCTGGGTTTCGCGCTTTTGCAACCATCAGTCTGATGATCGCAAAGGCGTTAAACCTAGGGACACACACACACACCCATATATATATATATATATGTATATATATATATATATATATATATATATATATATATATGGACGATTATTTTGTTTCCGTCTCTCTCATTATGAGTGTTTTGTGTGTGCGTATGAATATTCTTATATATGTGAAAATGCAGAAATGTGAAAGCTGGCAGACTTTTTCGTTCAGATTAGAAGCCATCAGATAAAATTGCTCTGAATGCACGTGTTTTGGAGCTGACCGTAAAAATATCCCTATATATGCAAATGAAACCGTTACATGCGATTTCTGGATAGTGTGAAGGAGGAAAGGCTGGTTGTGACGAAGTCGTAGACCGACGTTTTGGCGAGAAATAACCGTGTGTCGAGTTGCGCATATAAAATCACGTTATATAAAATGGTAGGGATCACAAGCGTCGCTTTAGATTGTGAGGGCGAGAGCGCATGGGGATGGGAGCTCGACCGATCTGGCCTTGCACGCATGCGTTCTTTGCGTTGATATTTCGAAAAGATATGCTTTCGTGACAGATGAAATGGACACAGACCAACTATCTTGCTGGTTTGTGGGGATACTCCGTGCTGGTCTGCGTGGTTTGATAGCTTCGATGGTATGATTACAAATATTGATCACTGTTATTATGATATCGGATATGATGATGATAGTGGTTTTGGTTGTAGGTGGCTTTCAAAATACTGAGAGATTGTTTTTTTGTTTTTTTTTCCTAGAAAAATGGAATTTCTTTTTCTGTTCCTGGCAATTATTTTCATTTATTATTCAAGTGTTTTTAGCTTTCGTAGCCCACACTGGAAATCAAGTGACAACAAGTTTTATGCAATGTCGAACAATACCAGTTAAAAAGGAGAAGCATTTAAAACATTATTTGTTTTATTATGTTGGTGTCGCACATTGACGTCGACAATGAGAATTCTGTTCTTGTGTCATGGTCTCAAAAAGCCTGCTTACAACGCGAGAACATTTCGGAATACATTCGCAGAGTAAATGACAGCAATTTTTAGTGGGTCTACAATCTTGGGTCCAATTTCAATTCTCCCTAAGCTTTCTTAAGTCTCTAAGGGGATCTTCCAAGCGCTACTATTTCTTCTTTCTTCTTTTTTTATTATTATTAAAGTTATACCTCATCCTACCTCATTAATTGCTTCCAGAGGTGATGACTTACGTCTATAAACAAAATATAAGCACTCCCTATCCGATATTACAGTATTTATATTATGTACGTACAGTATTCTGAATAAAATAATTTATAAGCGATATAGCCTTACACTGGCGTTTTATCATAGTAAGTGTATCGTCCAGCGTCTTAACACTTGCACTAGGAATTTTCATTTAGGACAAAATGTAAAGTCACAAAGGAATAAGAATAAGAGTGTAGGCGATAAGCAGACGTATACCTAAACTAAACTGGATTTTAATTTTGGGGAAATCCCGAGTGGCGCTGACAAGGACGCTAAATCGAAGATGTTGGACGTACCGTGGAAAACGCCAATATTGAGCTCTTAAACAGCGCTAAATTAGACGACAACATAGTCATAGATTTTTTCATATCTCGTCCTCTGGGATTTAGGATGATTATATTAATATTTACTGGCAATGTACGTATTTTAATATGATTTTATATACTTCTTATATACTATTCTTACTTATTGTAGGGTAACATGATTTTATGTGCACTTAACGCTTTTCTAATGATATTACGACTTCAACATTTGTGGTGGACAGACGTAAAGTCGAATAAAATGACTTAAACTTGATATTTATTTTTCCATATATATTTTTTTGAAAAACGACGTATAATCGAGAACGACTAAACTCGAAACGATGTAACCCGAGGTATACTTGTATTCTGCTTATAAAGAAAAAGAAAAAAAATAGTGTTCAACAGTATTTCGATATTGTGCCTGTCTTCAAGTTATATTTTAAACATTTTTGTTCAGGTATAAAAATATATACATTTGCGAAAAATTATAAGTCTTTGTATAAACGTTGGCTGTACTGGTAACACGTCAAAACTAATGAAAAACGGCCAGCGTGAAGGCATGCAACTGAAACGTACTTACTATGATGGTGATCTTGTTCATCTTAGAATTTTCTGATGGTCAGTTAGTAAGAGAAATTAATCAAACAACTGTTGAATTAAGCTACATGTGAATGCAGGAATTGTCCACAAATAATAATTCAGGTTGCCATGATAACCCCCTTTCCCAATTCCCTGTGTGGTAGTCGGGGATGTAACTAGTACCATAAAAGTTGACTGTCATTTCAATTCAAGCAGCAGGGTTAACCTGAACTTTTGGCAAAATTAAGATGCAGAAAACCCGTTCTGAATTAAAGCCGTGTGTTCTTTGATACAGTTTGAAATTTTAATTCTATATTCATTTATTTATTATTTTCCCTTTTCTTTTTTGGGGGAAACTTATAGCCGCTATCCTTTAGAGATTTATCATAGAAATTGCTATGTTCATAAAATATTTTTCAGTTGCTGGATTAGTGCTTATTCATTTTTCGATAGATTAAGTTCTATGCTTAATTATTGATGGAGTATGATTAGACTTGGGGTGTATATATAGAGGATTAGTATTATTTTTTGTAAGGTAGCTATATGTTATTTATTAACTCTGATGTTATATGTAGGAAGTCTACTTTTTGTAAATTAGTATTTACAGTAATTTTAAAGTTTAGACATTTAAATTCTCTGTGTAACAGCTTTCTAATTGTAACTATTTTAATGTTATTAGATTTTCTTATACTATAAGTCCGACATCTCTATACAGTCCGACGACGTCAATACTAATTTCACGTTGAGTTGTTATTTTATACAATATAAAATGACTAATAAGGCCAGAAGACTCTGCCATTGTGATGTCAAAATGGTCGTCAGAGCTTTTAATCCACTGTTCGCCATTATGAATGATTACCGATTTTTTTGCATTCAATAATTATATATATACCTATCGAAAAAAGAATAAGCATTAATTCAGCAAATGAAAAAATATTTTATGAACATAAGCAATTTCTATGATAAAGCCCTAAATGACAGTAGCTATAAATACCCAAAGATAAATTATGTACAAAATTATAATAAAACCAAAACAAAAAAATAAACAAAAAAATAGAAATCGGCAATTATTTGGTATAAACTCTCATTCAAATAAATGGTTATAAATAAACTAGGACAAAAATTCCTTGCATCAATCGAAAAAAACATTTTCCTAAAAATAGTAAAATCTAAAGTTTAATAAAAACACCATAAAAATAAGTTACAGTTGTACTGATAACTTAGAAAGGATTATCAAGAAAAATAATACCAAAATCATGAATAAATTATTATACCAAAATCAAAGAAATATAGATCCTGAAATAGGAATAAACCAAAATAAAGAAAAATTATGTAACAGTAGAAATCCTGAAAATTGTCCTTTGAATAATAGATGTCATATAAAATCCGTAATTTACCAATGCAATATCTCATCTACTGAGAATCCGAATGATGCTAGAGTCTATGTAGGATGTAAAAAGAATGAATTTAAATTAAGACGGAACCAACACCAATGTTCCTTCAATAATACTAAATACCGCAGCCGGACATCCTTATCTAAATAATTCTGGCATTTAAAAGAAACCAGTAAAGCACGAACAGTAAAATGGAAACTAATTAAAAAAAAACAAAAAAAAAAACAAGAAATTGTAGCATACATGAAAAGTTAAATATTATTCATTTTCTCAAAAATAAAAAATTATTAAATCAAAGAAATGAACAGAAATTTTTTGTAGACATTGTCAATTTGTTTCTTAAGTAGTAGCTAATTTAAAAAAAATGAAACTAACATATTTATATATGATCATAAATAAAATAGTTTATGAATACATAATTATATTGTAATATATTCATATTAACATTATCATATATGTACTTAATTAGTAAATAAATTAAATATAATATCTTAAGTCGGTATGAATAAAAATATAAAAGTTAAAATTTTGACTAAATAATATTTGAATGCCAACTTTGAAAAAATTGTAATTGAAATTTATATATAAATAAAAATGAAATAAAAAATGAAAATGCCAAATGTATTACTACTGAAACCCAGACGATGTGTTGGAACATAGGCACTATCACAAATTTCTACTTGAGAAAAGAAAGTTTTAACAATAGATAAATACCACATCCCTTATTTTGATTGACCGACTAGATAGCTACAATACATTAGATAAATGACTTTTCTAAATAAGGTAAGTGTTAACAACCCTAAAATAAAGAAAATGGAATTTTCCTTAACCCCAACATCTTAAAATATCAAATTTGCCTAGACTTATAAATTAAGTAAATCAATTTCTAACAAGATATCTTAGCATCGCTTGATAATGGAACGCAAATTTGTATTTAAATTAAATTTGTATGATTGAATTTAAACTGAAGTTTCAAAATTGAATTTCGGTGTTGCGATGATTATATATGTAAAAAAAAAACACACTTATAATATTATGCTCTAATATGGTATCGAGCAGTGTTTTTTTTTTTTTAATAAAAATAAATACTAAGAACTTTGACTTATAAATCTCGTTGTTCTTTCCTATACATACATACATACATACATACACACACACACACACACACATATATATATATATATATATATATGAGAACTAATAGAGTACAATTCAAACGTTCGTAACATTTCATTTAAAAGAGGGCTCAGTACAAAGTAAAGCAATATTTTTATTTTAGAATATTGCATCAAAAACCTCAAAATCGCTACACAATGGCAGTCGTGTTTCGATGTGCATACAACGCATCTCATCAGGTGATTGTAAATTACTCGCAAGTAATTTACAATAGCCTGATGAGATGCGTTGTATGCGCATTGAAATACGACTGCAATTGTGTAGCGATTTTGACATGTTAACGATGTATTATTCTAAAATAATATATATATATATATATATATATATATATACGACTGTACTAATTATTTGGTTATTAATATATTGTTAATTGTTGCGGTTGTTGGATTTAATGGAAGTTTTGGTAAACTGAAAAAAGTACGGTGCCTTCTAAGTTAAAAATTAATAAGAATAAATAAGCGAAACAATATACATGCATATATACACCTCTCAACTATTATCATTATCGAGAGACAGGCTGATAGAAGAGAGAAAAAAAAATCTCAAGTTTCTGACGACAGCCGAGGAAACGTTTGGTTTCAATCGAATATTAAAATTCTGAAACCCTCTTTCACAGTTAACTCGAAAGTCACGATCAGCTTTACGCAAAAAACACATCTATATATGTATTTATAATAAAATATGATTATCTCTATGGCTAAGTTTGTATGCTATTGTCGGTGCGCCGGCGACTAAACTGGCTATCCGACTCAAAGTTCATTCCAGTCAGTTTGTTAGCCACCCTGTAGGATGATGAAACCTGACAAAGGGCGAAAGGTTTATTGGGTACATAATCAGAAAAGAGGGCTTGGAAAATTTGATACTAACAAAACAGATTGAAGGTAAGAGTGACAGAGTAAAACAACGCATGACATTTAGCGTTGTCTTCGTCTTCTGGTTTTCATATGTTGAAAGTGCTCTCCCAAATACTGCTGGACACGGGGACTTTTGTCTGTTGCGTTTCCGCCCTCAACCGAGCCGGACTTCCTTAGTCAATCTAATCAGCTGATGCTCCTTTCAGCTAGCCATATTGATGCGAAGTTTAGTGCTGACCCCTGCTCGTCATAACGCAACGTACAACAGAACCCGCGAATTCAACCCCGGCTACCAGATCATGCCTCCAAGTAGCTGGATTTCAGAAGGACGACACCTCTCGCGGGCAATGCAAAACACGGAGGTACATGTTGTTTTCTCTGCTCCGATATATATTTCATTATTTGGCCATTGCATCTAAAGTACTTTCTGACGTAAACTTCCGTGTGTATGATGCAACAGGATTTCAGAGAAATAACAAATACTTTATTAAGAGCTACAAATGATAGGAAATTATGGAGAACCATGATTTCCTACGTACTGAGGAGTCACGGCAAATAAAGAAGCCTATCAGAACTTCGTTTTTTTTTCCTCTTCATTCTCTTTTAAACATTCCGCTATATAAAGGGTGTCCCAAGAACTTTGACATTATTCTGCAGGCTAATAATTTTGACAATTCTTGTTGAAATAACCACAAATTTTCACAGAATATATAGAAACAGATCATAATTTTATATTTAATGTTTTATTTTTGTTATCAATGAGAATATGCCAGAGAGATGGATTGATTGTGGTGGAGATGAAGACAGTTTTCTGATGAAATGGCCGCCGAGGTCACCGGACCTGTGGCCTGTGTGATTTCTTTTTATGAATGGACTTGTCTTTGTTCCGCCTCTTCCTGTTAGCATTGATGATCTCAAGCAGAGAATCACTTCTGCGCTGGATAATGTTACAGGAGACATGCTACGGCGTGTTTGGCAAGAGCTAAACTACCGACATGAAGTGTGCCGTATCACAGTCGGTGCGCATATTGAACACTTATGAAATCGGCCCCATAATAAACATGATGTTCAACACCTAAACTGGTCAATTTCAATAAACTAGATTTAGTAGTTTTCAAGATAATTGCCTTCAAAATGATGTCATATTTTTTCGAAATCCTGTATATGTAACTTTTTTTTTACGTCGTCAAATTCTATTCGTTTGCGCGATTTCCAGTGGATCAGGTTTTTCTACCCAATCGTAATCTCCGATTGAATTTTATTTTTACTTCATGTTTTACAGGTTAAAAAAATCTTCGAACGTTTTGCATTTGCTATTTCCTGGGTCTTTACATAAATGCTTCCTAGAGATTTATTGAAGCACAATTTGCAAGTCCTTTAGGTCGCGCGTTTCCACTGGAATATCTAGTAAGTAACACTAGGCAAATGAGGGCAGCAAATATTCAAATCAAGTCTAATAGTCATTTCAATTTTCTCATTGACTTGTGAAAAGTATTTTCTCAGATTGGTTTTCTTGCATTATTATTATTATTATTATTATTATTATTATTATTATTATTATTATTATTATTATTATTAAAAGAAATCAGAAAACTGAAATATAGAAAACTAAAGAAAGTAAGAAATGAAGAAAACATGACGGAATCAAATTGATAGAAAAAAAGTAAAAGAAAGAAACATAAAAATAACGTTGCTACCAATAATGGCGTTGTTGAAAATCATTCGTTATTACAAGTCAGTTCAGAAAATACAACTTCTGATGGAATGGTGTTATGTCAGGGATGAATAGAATCAGACAAAGAGGTAATGGGATTCGAAATTTGAAGAAAAATATGATGAATATGAAAACTTGATTTCTAAGATAAGCCATTTAACGAAAAAAATAGAAACAAAAGAAAACGTGACAATAGGGAGAGAAATTTTGTGACATCAACTCCTACCTCCGCACAAAGAAAATGTTTATACATAGTTAACTCTATATAAAAAGTTTTCAAGCTGTTTACATATTCACCTAATTTCTTTGGGCCGCGTCACTTGCCAACCTAGGGAAAATAGAAAATACTAGTGTAAAATTCTGTCAAATAATAATAAAAAAAAAAAAAGATTGAGCGCTGTCTGTGAAACGATTATGTAGATGAGGTAGTATAGTGAAAAAAAGTATACAGGATCAAAACACAAAAAAAAGGCCATATTGAAAACACAGAATAAAGTGTGTGTGTGTGTGTGTGTGTGTGTGTGCGTTGGGAGGGGGGGGTGAAATGGGAGTTTAATGCATTTGTTGAAGATAAATAAGCGAAAATGATGGGCGCGCATCTGCATTCGATAATGGGGAAAATATGGTATCGAAAAAGTAAAGAAATCAATATGAAGAAAAGAAAAAAATGCCAGGAGAGTATAAGAGTTAAGGGAAAGTCATTTTAGGAATTAGGAAAATTCATGTCTGAGTTGTTATTTTGGTCCCTTCGTACGTGATCGATGACCTGATAAGTTAACAGGTAATTCGATCTTTGCGAATATCAATCAGTCTTTGAAGCCTGTATGTATTCATACTCACTTTCAAGGTGTTTTGGTTTCTAAGTTGCGCTCATGTGTGTATGTATACACGCTTGTAAATGTATGATAAAACGTTTAAATAACTATCAATAAGGGTAGGTATATATATATATATATATACATAAAATAAAGAATTGTATAAAGAAATGTTTTTCTAGTTACGTATCTGGGAATTTCTTGAGGTTAATCTTTCAAGAGCTGCTGCTGTTGTTTAAGATGATATGTTAGAAGGTATTAGTTTAATTTGTATGAGATTTCAACAAAAAAACAAACAAATGGTTTTATGGGACTAATATCCAATTGTAAGTTGTATACTATGTAAATACTTTCAAACTGTACTTTTTTTTGTTTTATTTTAGTTGTTTACTCTTTTGATTTAACTTTTTGCAATATACACGTGTTAAATTGAGTAATAGTAATAAATTATTCCCTTAGGAATCGGGTATATACGTGTCGATATTACCTCCTACTTGTACTGAAATCTAATGTAAAAACTTTAATGATGGAGGAAATTCAACAGAGCTACTATCAGACAAACTAAATTGGAAGAGATAAGCATTGAACAGCATCATTATTTTTGTTGGTGTAAGGGTAACACGGTCTTTATTATATTAAATCCTTAGACGGGAGATTACTACAGTTCATTTCTAAGCATCAAAAAGAAAAAAAAACAATATTGTTTAACTCTTACGTATAGTTCTGTTTTCGCCCATTTAACATTGATATAATATTTGAGAGTGTATCTCAATGATTCTATATCAAACTTTGTTCAAGGTAGTTACCCTTACCTCAATTATAATTCATTGTAATGTTAAAAATAACTCAAAATTAGTTTATATGATACAATTATTTGGTGAACAGTGAATCAGTTACGGAATTATAAAAAGATGAAGAAAGTTGGCTTGGTGTTAGTTTGTGACCCTGGGTTTCACGCTCTGCGATCGTCAGACCAACTGACGATTGCAGAGAGCGTCAAAGCCAGGATCACAAACTCACATCAATCCAACTAAATCTGTTTCCTCCATCACTGATATTGAGCGCTTTCCACAAAGTACCGCGCATGTATAATATATAAATAATATATATAAAAATTGCATATATATGTTTATATTCATATACGTACATATTTTGCATTATATATATATATATATATATATATATATATATATTAGATATATTAGATATGTATATCATATATATATTGTATATATATATATATATTATATATTATGTATGTATATATATATATATATATATATATATATATATATATAAATTGCATATATATGTTTACGTAGACATTTCACATATACATAGACATTTTGCATTATATATATATATATAATATATATATATAATATATGTAATATATATATATATAATATATATGATATATATAATTTATATCTAATATATATATATATATATATATATATATACATATATACATATATATATATATATATAATATATATCTAAGTTTTTTTAACTCCCTTTTTCGGCCTTCCTTTAGTTTTATTTTAACACTTAATGTTTATTTTAACCCCAATTTGGGGTCTTGAGGTTAATATCTCGTTTAAATTTGTGGTACTTCTTTTCTTTTAAGACAGTAAACGTCCTCCATTACCACTGACATGGACAGTCTGTTCTCCCCATGCATCGTTATCCTTAAGATCTGTATCAATTTTTCAACTGCTGATTTTGTTAAAATTTAAAATCTTACATCTCTAGTTCCATCTCGAATACTGTCCATCTGTCTGGGTTGAATAAGCCTGACGTACAGGGCGTCGGTTGAAACAGACTATGCCTTGATATCATTTTGTATTTCTTTGTTGTGCATTGTATATGGTCTCTTATAGTATTAGGTTGGTGCAAAAATAAAGACGTAATAATGACATTTTTTGACGTTAAAAAATACATCAAAAAACGACATTATTACGTAATTATTTTTGCACCAACCTAATAAATACATTGAGATTTGTGGATCAATTTCATTATTTTATAATATTTGGACCCGCTGGATTTATATACCAACATATTTTTTTACCTGTACTCTCTCTCTCTCTATATATATATATATATATATATAAAAGAAAAATTTAAATCTTTTATTCGTATATTTTATAATAATATTTCTTAATGATATTTAGTAAAATTACTACGTCTTTAAATAATGTAAAAAAAAAAAAATGAAATATTCTTAAATTTCAGAAAAAAACATCACCATAAGACGAATAGGTGAAAGCATATATTTTTTATCCGATGTAAAATTATTTTGTACTCAACGAAATGCATGTATTGCAATTAAAACTTAACCCCTATATCAACCACATTTATTTTTCAAAATCGTCATCATGTGTCTTTTTTAGCGGAAGACGTTTTCCAAATTTCAAGCTAAATATTAACAGTCGTCAGAAACAAAGAAAAAGAGTGCGGAATTATGTAATAATATCAATCCACTTGCATGGCAGTGAATTCGGGACAATCTCCTTACAGATAAAAAAAAATTGATGCAACATTAATGTTGTCCTAAAGAATGATGCTAAGCATACCATGAACAGGACACATGAGTAATTACAAAATTTTCACGTAAGATGGAGAAAGGATACTTATAATTAATTATAATTGAATTTCCTACGAATTAGGGCTTGGAGAATTTCACACTCTCGGTGCAAAAAAGAGGAAACCAGTGAATATCCTACGTAATGAGCTTTTGTATGTGGTTAGCAGAACAGGGAGATATATAAAGAAAAAAAAAGACAAAGCTTATCGTGTGCAACAAAGAACAGCAGGTTTTAGAGAGCCATGATCGTCCACATTCTGAACAGTCAAGGCAAATAGAAGATAGCAAATATTTTTATGATGAATTTATTGATGCATTCAGCGTTTTTTTTTTTTTTTGTTTTGTTTTGTTTTTTTTTCTCAAACAAACTGAAAGAAAATAAAAATGTCTAGTAATACGAAACCAATGATTTGGCATTTCGCTTGTAAACACGTGTTAATATCAGGGTCGGCATTTTTCTTCTTTTTTCTTGCTTATAGTCACGCCTTCGTGCAGAAAAATGCCTGACACGTGCGTGGAAGAGGCAGACCCACCAGACTGATGCAATTGTTAACGATCTTTTCCTAAGCAATACTGGACGGTCAGGGCTTGAATCCTGCCATATGCTTAAACGTCCCAAATCGCCCCAGACCCGAAAAACCTTACTTTTCAGAATAACGTTACTTTTCGCAGTGTATTCTTTTTATCCGTTTGCGTGTCTTGGAACGCGCAGCTATCGTTTTTAAGCCTAAAAGAGTTCATCATGAATAATTCACCAAAATGACCGATGCTGACCTTGGCGCACTTTTCCAACAACAGGCGCGTGGCTGATTCGGGGTAAAGAATCCTGAAGACCATTTGAAAATTGCGCTTTTATAACTCGGGTTGGGAGGCACGATATAAAACCTGAAGCGATGAGAGATTTTAGACGCTGATGGGTCGGTGATTATTTTATTGTAGTTGGGCGCCACGTGAAACCAACGCTAGCATAGAAAGAAAAAAAACACATTAAAAAATGTTTTATGAAGACTAGAAAAACGTGACGTCGTGTGGTTAAGGGAGAATGCACGTTTCGAGATGTCTTAGACGCTCAGTTTAGTTAGAAACTCTTATTTCCAGGATCATTGAGTAGATAAAGGTGACATTTGATTCAGCCCTCTGTGTTTATTAGGTGGAAAATAATGACGGAGGTTAAAAACACGGTTCTGTGGGTGTTTTATTGCTTGGGAACTCGAAATATTACAAATTTATAAATGCTTCATGTGATATTTTTAATATCGAATTTGTATTTCTTTTGTAGAGAATGAAGTAACGGATAATGTTAACCAAAATGTTTTGTAGGAAGATAACATCGATGTTTTAAATACTAAATAAGGAATAAATAAAATATCTTAATGAAATTATTTGCTCTATTGCAATTAACATTTTGTATTGGATACAAACCTTTTATTTTTGTTATATGTGGGGAATATTTGCTTTGGTCGGGTTTGGCTTGGTTTGTTTTACGGCATATCAACTTCAATATGTTATTTAATGCCGACAAGATTTTTACTGCTGGTAATATTTTTTTTTTTCAAAAATGTATTGCTGATAATATTTTTTTTCAAAAATGTATTGCTGGTAATATTTTTTCAAAAAATGTATTGCTGATAATATTTTTTTTTTCAAAATGTATTGCTGGTAATATTTTTAAAAAAATGTATTGCTTATAATAATGTATAGCTGGTAATAAATTTTTCTTCAAAAATTCGTTGCTGGTAATAATTTTTTACAAAAATGTATTGCTGGTATTAAAAATTATTTTCACACTAGCATAATGTTTTGGCCGCACTTTAGGGGTTAACTATTTCCCCATAACAGGGGGGGACTAACAGGTGCTACCACCCCGGGTCAAAGCGGACCTGGGTACATCAGCAAGTAAGAGGTGTTTCCACATTCCTCAAAACCACCTGATCAGAGGACTTGATGTGGGATGTAGTTTATCGTCTTACCCAGGACGCGGATGTATCTGTCTATATTTCTGAGGTATTATGTACATTATTTACATTATTCGGACTATTGTCCTCATCTGTTTCGTCATATTTATTACAACGTTTCGGCCGTTGTACGCTCCGGCCTTCTTCAGGTGGTTGGAATGTCGAACTGAACCCTTTATTTCGCTCACTGGGGTAGACTGTTCTAGTTCCATGTGGATGTCAATTATCAGTTATCTCCTGTTAATTTCCCTCTGAAATTTCTCCACTGCCTTAACCGGGTATTGAACTCATACTCTTTAGGTCACTGGATCTAACTAACGCCTTTATCCACTGTGCCACTGTTCCTTGAGGACGCTGATGTAGTTTATCGTCATAGCCAGGACCGGAATATTTGGAATTATAATCTGTGTCATTGTTAAATGCATGAAATTTTGACTAAGTAGCCTTCTATAACCTCTATAGTTTATTTAGTGCGGAAATTTAAATATATTGTACACATTTTTTTGACTACCGATATTTTGACTATATTTCTGAGATGAGGTATTGTAATCATTTACACTATTTGCATTGCCCGGACTATTTTCCCCATCTTCGTTGCCATATTAACGAGGTTTCGGACGTTGTACTCTCCAGCCTTCTTCCGGCACTGTCGCTATTTCTTAGATGAAGTATTGTAATTATTTACTCTATTTATACTGTTCGGATTATTGTCCTCATCTTCGTTGACATATTGACGACGTTTCAGCCGTTGTACACTCCGGCCTTCTTCAGGTGTTTGAAATTTCGAAAGGAACCTTTTATTTCGTCCACCAGGGTAGATTGCTCTATTTCCACGTGCCATGCCTCTTTTGGATGTTTCAGTATCGGTTATCTCCCTTTAACTCAACTCTCTAAGTTTTTTGTTCTCCTCAGCTGTAGCCAGGTATTGAACTCACATTTATTTGGTTCAAGTCAATGGATTCAACTAACGTCAAGGACAAAACGTCGTGAGAATGGCAACGAAGATGAGGACAACAGTCTGAACAATGTAAATAGATTAAATAAGTACCCTTCTGTAACACGAGATTTTCAAGGGGGGAAGCCTAGGTTTAATTTGTTAAACATTTTATTTTAAAATCTGGATTTGAAGACCATTATCAAACTCGTCTAGATTTTATTTTTTTAAATGAATTTTTTTAAATGTTGACTCCTTGTTTACAAAATTGGATACGATGATTTATAAATTAACATTACGTACATTTCAATGTAGTCGTTATCGAAGCATAAAGTGGAATTAGCGTCACGTGTTTAAATTCGCTTACGTTCACTTTCCCACAAATAACCTGGAAACTTATTAAGAAATCGTTTCTTTTCCCCGAATAGTAGGACTGAAAGTTCAGTCTAGCAAAGGAAAAACCCTTTAGGTTGGTTGACTGAATATGTTTAGCGGCAAATCAACCTCTATAGTTTATTTAGTGCATAAATATAAATATTTTTGTACATAATTTTCATGACCTCAACTACCGATATTTTGTCTATATCTCTGAGATGAGGTATTATGATTACTTCTATTATTTACATTATTCGGACTGTTATCTTCACCTTCATTGCTATATTCACATTTCGGACGTTGTACGCTCCGCCTTTCTTCAGGCGATAGGAATTTCGAATCGAACCCTTCATTTTGTCCACCGGGGTAGATTGTTCTAGTTCCACGTGTCATGCCTCTTCTGGGTGCCTCAGCTATTTTCCCTAAAGTCAACTCTCCAAGTTTTTTTTGGTTCACCACTGCTGTGGCCTGGTATTGAACTCACAACTATTTGAGTCTATCCACTGGGCTATGTGTCCTTGAGGAAGAGTCATAACGAGACGAACCAAAAGAAAATAAGAAAAAAAAATCTAATAAAAGATAACCCCTTGCAAATACTCTCTGCAGTCGTTACAGTAAACTAGAGCCTGAAGAAGACCGGAGCGTACAACGACCGAAACGTTGTGAATATGGTAATAAAGATGACGATAACAGTCCGAATAATGGAAATAATACAAGTTACCGATATTCTGTACATCATTCATGGTAAAAGTATGTTTTGGGGATTTTAGTGGGGGGTGTTTTTTTTTAGATATAGTTTGTTGATCATAAAATGTATTGTTCGTAATTTTACTATAAAAATGGGTTTTTATACTTTTTTTTTATAGTTTTGCATTGCTTGTCATTTTCCTATAAAATATATATTGGTCACTTTTATTATGAAAACGTACTACTGATTTTTGTTTGGGGGGTTCAATATTTACCCATAGCTAGGACCGAAACATGTGCTACCACCCCGGGTCAGGGTGGACCTGAGAACAACGGCAGTTAACAGGTGGTTCTACGTTCTCCAACCTCCAATTTCCCGAATAGAGGCTTTGCTGCTGGATGTAGTTTATCGTTATACCCAGGAGGAAAGTTGTTTTGGCGCGGGGCTAGCAATTCAACACCGTAAAAAAAAAACCTATTGCTATGAAATCTACAGCAGGAACACCTGGAGTTGTGAAGTTGTATCCCTATAATTCACAGGGGATTCTACAAAATTCTTCTAATTATCAATCCAATTCATTCTCACTTCGATCTGTTCGTCATCATTTCTGAATGTGAACCTTTTATTCGTCGTTTAGTCTATTTTACTCAACATTATACATTTTATTAGGAATAACTTTACTAAAAAAGAGTATTTCCATATAAAAGCTAATAATATTCCTACTGCAGTAACTGCCATGGTAACATTGAATTCTATCATTACTTTTGTATCGACAGATGTTCTACCGGAGGATGTTGAGAATAATATGAACACACCAAATAATATACGAGGATGTCATGAAGAATATAATTACAGAAGAGCTGATATTTGCAATCCTAAAGAAAAAAGTTGAAATATTTAGGAGGAAGAATGTTTGGAAAATATAAAAAATTAGAGCATATACTGAAGATTAGAGAACACAGACTATATGGGAAAATAATATAAAAAAAGATATATGTTTGAACCTGTGTATTTTTAACACTGTATAAACTGCATGTTCTGTACATTGGCACTATCTGCCATGAGAAGAAATAGAATATCTGTGTGTCAATTACCTATGCATATACTGGGAGCGAAATAACATTGGAAGATAGATTATGTTTTCAGCTCTAAATGACAAACGTCTAGGAATAAAAGTTTCGATTTTTTTTCGCATAAAGACACTTCACTACTTCGGCCCATTTTTTTCTTTCTTCCCGTTACCATCTCCACTGTTTTTGATTCAGAAGAGTTGGGTGACAATCAAGGCTGGATATTTCATTCTACTCTGTTATTTAACCTATAAATGCACTGAAAAATAGAGTCATGCTATCCCCAATGACATACGAAAAAGTGAACAAACATTTAAGTTTATGCACCAATAACATATGCTCTATGCATTTACTCGACGATATAAATCAGACATCGGGATGCAAGACTTATAGCATTGGAGACATGACTCCTCATCTCAGTTTAACTTCTGAAAATTATGGAACAATGAAGCTGGAATTGTTACTCTAATTTTCTTAAAGACTCCAGTTGCAGTTTCAATTTTTCCGATATATATATATATGTGTTTTTTTTTACATGGGTGCGATGTATAAAATTGATATTATATATAAAGTATATAAAAATTAATTCAAAAAGTAATTGTCATTTAAGAAATTAAAAATCGGAATAAAATCAAATTTTGAAAATCTTTCGAAAACCTTAGAACATTCTGGTATATTGACCTAATTTTAAGTCGTCTTGATGCAGGAAATATCTTCGCTACGAAATAAGTGGATATTAAGAGACAAATAAATTATGAAAATAGATAACTTCGGGAACTTACATATATACACACGCACAGACACACACATCTTGTATATATATATATATATATGTATATATATATATATATATATATATATATATATATATATATATATATATATATATATATAAGCTTAAAAACCGCCTCGTCGAGTGGTATTTAACCTAGCTCCCGCGGAAAGTTCTTTAAACTCAAAATTGATGGCTGAATCTAAGTACTGAGTTAATATCTAAGCTTCCCTTTTAAAAGTTCAACGAAAATTCTTCTACTGCCAGTTAATTTTAGAGCAATTTGATGTACGTAGGTCTTTACTTTCTGTACAAGCAATTATTTTTATTTCACGGGTGAGTTTTGATGGTTTTCGCAATTAATTTTTATTATTCCTAAATTTATTTCCCATAAAAATTGTTATTGTACGAAAAACTTCGCTTCAAAAATTCACGTACAAAAGTCGCAGAAAACAATCGTAGTAACGAAAAGATGAGAATCCAAAATTTTAGGATTGCGGCTCCGGATAGGGTTAGGGATACGGCTCAGAATGTTTTTTTTTTTTCATTTACGAACGGTGTCGGCCCGATTCGAAAATGCTATGATATATTGGCCTACGGTCACTAGGAGTAAAACTGTAAAAGTGTGACAGGGTGACACACTGACATTCGCATCTACTATACACACACACACACACACACACACACACACACATATATATATATATATATATATATATATATATATATATATATATATATATACAAACACAAACACTTTGTTGTTGTTTTTGTTTTTTAAACAATTATATAGAGTTCATAAATGTAAAAAAAATAATAAAGCGTTAAGAAGTCATTTGATAAAAATCACCTCAGAATATCATAACGTTGAAACCAAGGTAGCGGATTCAACTAACCTCCTGGTTTTTAAAGTTATTTTTACATTTATTTTATTTTTCATACGTGTATTGTGCCCATTTTAATATTACTCTTTCCTGGTCTGATTCAACTGACCTTGTATATATATATATATATATATATATATATATATATATATATATATATATATATATATATATATATATATATATATATATATATATACATTACGAAATGGACAAAGTCCGACAATAAAAAATAAATAAAAATAAATAAAAATAAATAAAAAGAACGTTAAACATAAAAATGTCTTTAATATATATATATATATATATATATATATATATATATATATATATATATATATATATATTAGTATTTTGTTTCCAATGGAATCCACAAGCCGAGTTAAATTTCTCTTATCGACTGTTGCATTTATTTGCAAAAAGCAAGAATCCATTTTTCCCCCAGCTATGGATTAAATGTTGTATATAGTAGTAAGTGGACTGATTTCAAAATTGGTGATATTTTAAAACTCCAGTATCATTCGCAAGCATATCTGTTTACATTAAGGAAATGTCTATGGTCGCCTCCATCATAAGAGAACAATATTTTACAAATATTATATATGCCAACTACTAACAATATATTCACACCTACCTACACATTGTATATATGTGTAAGTTATTTTTGTTTGTGCACAAATGCTTTCATACAGATTTCTTATATTCCCATATATAGTCACTTGCACGACATACAGTAGCCTATTCATCAGAACTCAATGTTTGATAGACAAATATTTTTTTTTGCTATTTACTACTCTAATATTTTGAACTTCTTTTCTACAATTCTTTTTTTTTATTTTATTCGGAATCTTTTTTTAGTCTTGATAGAATCATGCCTTCCCTCAAGTGAACTGCTATTTCTGCATTGTTTATAACACGTTTTCGTAAGTCTTATGCGATCAGAAATATTTGCTGGATGATCGTGAAGAGATCCCTTCACTTGAAACAACAGAGTCGGTAAAGGTGGGTTGTTACAGCTGAGTAGCCAGAGGTGGTGCAGTACGGTAGATCGGCGAAGTGTTTGCATCCAGCGGCAAAGATGCAGCTTAAATTCACATTGCTTTTGAATACAATAAATGAA
>OZ010574.1:53529766-53549766 GCA_963932145.1 Acanthosepion lycidas | reverse complement strand
AGGGCTGTGGAGATGTTTCCTGTCTCGTCACTTTTTGTGTGTGTGTATATATCTAAATATGTCTGGTTGCTTATGTATTATAATCTGAGTGTGTTTGTATTGTTTTACGCGAGTGGTTAGCAACCCACCCACACACTTGGAATTAAAATGTATACATTTTGTTGGGAAGACCAGCTGATATTAGCGTCTATTCTAACGTAATTTCAATGAAGAAATAAATTGAATAACATATGTATTTTTTTCTTTTCTCCTCAGTAATTTTATAATTTTAAACTTAATAGAGATCAAATTTAGATTTTAAAATTGGTAATGTTTTACTTTTAATTTTAATATCAAATTTGATCATATAATTTAAAACTTATTGGTTAGAATAAATTCTATTTTAGTATAACCTCAACTTTAAAGCTATTAATAGCTATTATAACCTTAATTACGTGTCAAGTTTTTTGAATTCTCTTATACTTGTATTTTGATTGGTCATTCTAGCTTATTTAACAGCGTTTTCCCCTTGCGAAGGAGCGTTAATTAATTTGAAACATTTAAAACCATTTATTCTACATTCAGCATCATCACTTGATAAGACACCGGAGGTGTTGAAACAAAGTGGCTATTTTTGTAGTGATTTTATAACATATTTATGCTATAATTTTTAAATAAATGATTATATAAATATATATGTATATAGACATGCATATACGTGTATATATATATATATATATATATATATGTATATATATATATATATATATATATATATATATATATATATATATATATATATATATATATATATTCATATGTATATATATACACATATGTATATATTAGGTTGGTGTAAAAATAATGACGTAACAATGTCGTTTGTTGACGTTAAAAATACATCAAAAAAACGACATTATTACGTCATTATTTTTGCACAAACCTAATATATATATATTTATAAATATGTATATATATGTAATTGTGCATATATATATATATATATATATATATATATATATATATATATATATATATAAACATTTTGCCTATATATGTGAATATATATATGTATATTCATATTTGTATATCTATCTATCTATCTATCTATCTATCTTTCTATCTATCTATCTATCTATCTATATCTCTCTCTCTCTCTCTCTCTATATATATATATATATGGTGCTGATGAAGTTAATTGCTAATCTATATGGATAATTCAAGGGAGGATATAAATTATGAGAGCTCAATGTAAGAAACAGAGCAAGGATTCATTGTTTTGAAACGGCCTGGTCTGAATATGCCATATCGAATAATCGATTTCGCGAAATAAAATATTACCATGGCTTTCTGGAGTTCTCAATATGTTAATTATGTACATATATATGTACATATATATGTACACATATGTGCGTATATATATTTGTATATATACATGTATGTGTATATATATGTATATATATACATGTATGTGTATATATATGTATATATATTGTGTGTATATATATATATGTGTGTGTGAAAATATATAGAAAATAGGAAAGAACGGGTTAGGTTAGTAATCCAAGTTTCTTTAGTATATTAGTTATTATTTAAAAAAAATAGTGCTCGATACAAAAGTAGAGCATAAATATAATTATTTATTTAAAAATATGATTCCAACACGCTACATAAGAAGTCTCATGTTTCAAAAACAAGAGCCGAAAACTTCAATATAATTATTAGAATTAAATTGAGTTAAAGTGAGCTCTGTTTCATCTTCAAGCGAAATTTTTTGGAATATCTTGTTTCTGAAATTTACGTGTTTTATATCGGAATCTAAAATTCCCATGGTGACAGCCATCGTGGATATTTGAAATAGGTAGGGGTGTTAGCTGCTAATGATATGTATCAACATAGTGTTACTTTCATAGATGTTAAGTCAGGGTAAGGTGGGGGTGTCTCAATTTAAAGTGGAAGATGTTTTCAATCAGTCAGGTTAACTTGTCTATGAAGATTAATTAATTTATTTATTTATTTATTTTTTTATTTATTTATTTTTTATTACATGCTTGTTTTATTACTTTATGAAAGGGTTTTGTGTATATAAAAACATTTGTTATTTGACGACTTCATAAAGGGTTATCATTTTTTGTAGGGTGTTAAAAGTTTTTATTGGGTCCATGGATTAAAAAGTTATGAAGTTTGCCGTATCGGCTGCTCTCATAAGTTCCTATACTCTCACTCTCTCTCTCTCTCTGTATATATATATATATATATATATATATATATATATATATATATATATATATATATATATAGAGAGAGAGAGAGAGAGAGAGAGAGAGAGAGAGTATATATATATATATATATATAGAGAGAGAGAGAGAGAGTGAGAGAGAGAGAGACATATATACATATATAAACTCTTCTTGTGACAACACATCCGCATATGCAAATATGCGATTGATATAAATTTTGGAATCTATCAAAGATCTAAAACAGAAATAAAAAAAATCTTCCAAAAAAATTTAACCGCTCACTAAACATTTCAGACCCCCACAGATATAAACACACGCTAGATAGTGGCCCAACACACTAATCGGACAACGCAGACACACACAAATATGAGAATGAATACATACACATGCACTGCAAAAAATATACACATGAATCGATGCGCACACATAGACTTTTGCGCGCACGCCCGCGCGTGTGTGCTTGTATGGTGTGTGTGTGTATGTGTGTGTGTGTGTGTGTGTTTGTATAAATATATATGATGTCTGGAGAAGTTATATGTTTACAGTCACACACGAAAATAATACGTAAAAATGGATATAAGTGTAAAAAGATATAGCGATCATAAAATTTAAGAACAAAAACCTCCTTCCTTTCACACTTGCTTTGACTAATCCTCACTTTTTATTGCCCTTTAAGCAGAGGAATATTTTCTCCAATGATCCAAGTATAACTTGTAATGTTAACACAAACCAAAGGCATAAACATAAGACATCAACATAAGGGCACTTTTAATTCCTTTAAATAATATGTGGAAATAATTTTTCTTCGCCTCATTTAGCTGTCAAAACACATGTTGCAAAAAGTATGTAGAATAAAGTATATTATATATTTTAAAAAAGCCAGCTTATAACATAATCTTTTACTTCTCTCTTCACCTTAATATATACATCTTTCTCTATTTGGAATCGCTATAATCCCTAATATATATATATATATATATATATATATATATATATATATATATATATATATATATATATATATATATAGTTCTATGGTGTGCTATATTTATGGGATAAAGTGCTCAATGTCATAGATAGAGCGTATATAAATATAGATATAAAAGTGAACATAGAACTCAGTGGTGGCGATTGCGTCTAGCAAGAAACAGCCTGTCGCCTCTGAGTGCTGACTTCTATGTTCACTTTTATATCTATCTATCTATCTATCTATCTATCTATCTATATCTATATATATATATATATATATATATATATATATATATATATATATATATATATATATGTAAGCAAATATATGGATATAGATCCGACAGTATGAAGAAAAATATACGGAAAAACAAGCAAAAATCCTAATATACAATTATGCTGTTTTGACATTATATTAACATTAAAACATCATAATTGCATAATAGGATTTTTGTTTGTTTTTCCCTAGATTTTTCTTTACATATATATATATATATATATATATATATATATATATATATATATATATATATATATATATGTATATTTATGTATATATTTATATATACATATATAAATATATATATATATATATATATATATATATAGATAGATAGATAGATAGATAGATAGATAGATAGATAGATATAGATAGATATTAAGAAACAAACGGCTGAATCTTGTTTCTCAGTTGCATTTTAAGAGATAGTTAGATTAATAGAGTAGTCATTCCAATTTGTCCTGCTAAGTTGAGGTCTTTCCTTGCTTGTTATTAAGATGTTTCCGACTCTATGATTTTATTGATCACATGACGCCAATTCCTTCGCTATCAAAATGTGTGAATTGCATTTATCCTATTGTAACCTTCTTACTTCAATAAAACCCTCCTTATTATTAATGCCGCCATTATAACTGCTTTTTTACTGTATTATAAAATCATTTCAAAAACGTCGATATAGTTATTATTGTTATTAGTAGTCTTTGCATATTGATCATCATCATAGTTATCATCGATATTTTTATTGATTTTTTTGTTTGTTTGTTTGTTTGTTTGTTTGTTTGTTGTTGTTGTTGTGATCTTCTCTTCCATTCTTCGTACGTGATTCTTATAAATATTCAACACCGAACTATTTGGAAACTATTTCCCGTCTAAAAATTGAATCATCCCCACAAGTCGTGCTTTTGCGTCGCTCGTGCGATTCTATAAACACAAACTAATGCATATCTTATATTACCCAAAGGGAACACCTCTTTCTTGTCTCTCAGTCTTTGCTTCATTCTCTGTAGTTTTCTATCTCTTTCCTTATTCGATTTTTCTTGAAATTCTTGATTTTGAGTTTTTCTCCTAACCAGTGTCTTCTATCCATCCTTTGCAAATAATGGAACTAACGCGAAAATAATTATGATGATTGGCATTGCACTCACACACATTTCTTTCAACTCAGAACAACGGGCAATGTTACTCCTCCTCCTATTACTACTACTACTAATAATAATAATAATAAAGTAAAGTCAACTATAATGTAAAAAAATGTTATCTAATGCTTTTCATATATATTTGTGTATTTGAGCAGCAATCCGTCTTTTATACACGTTTCGTTAAAAAGAAAAATGTCTGACAATGCATTGAGTTTTTCATTTAATTTTCTTGTGAGTCTGTCTATATTTCTGAGATGAGGTATTATGTACAGTATTTACATTATGCGGACCATTGTCCTCATCTTTGTCGCCATATTTGTCACAACGTTTCGGCCGTTGTACGATCCGGCCTTCTTCAGGTGGTTGGAATTTCGAACTGAACCCTTTATTTCGATCCCTGGAGTAGACTGTTCTAGTTCCACGTGCCATATTTGATGGATGTCAGTTTATCAGTTATCTCCTGCTAATTTTCCCTCTGAAATTTCTCCACTGCCTTAACCGGGTATTGAACTCACACTCTTTGGGTTTGTCACTGGATCTAAGCAACGCCTTTATCCACTGTGCCATGTGCCATTTCCTTGAGGAAAATTAGCAGGAGATAACTGATAAACTGACATCCATCAAACATGGCACGTGGAACTAGAACAGTCTACCCCAGGGATCGAAATAAAGGGTTCAGTTCGAAATTGCAACCACCTGAAGAAGGCCGGAGGGTACAACGGCCGAAACGTTGTGATAAATATGGCGACAAAGATGAGGACAATGGTCCGCATAATGTAAATACTGTAATTTTCTTGTGTTCTTGAAATTCGTTTCATTATCAATGATGATTTTATTATTACTTTTAACTGAATGTATCCCTTATTTATATATGTATCTAGATTTACAGGAATGTTTTCTTTTCCAAACACGTTCAGTTTTCATGTTTTGTGTTGTCTTTTTCTGTTTATTAAAAATCCTTCTATTACGTTTACCATATTTTTACATGTGAATGATGCAATTATATTTTTATTGTAAACGAGTGGGTTGCGGATAGTGTTTGGTAGTTCTCCATGTGTATTTAAATGACACCTAATTCAGTTATGTTCAGAGAGATGTAACCTGAGTCTTCTTCTCAGGCATGTTGTAGTATAACCAATATAATTATGCATGAATTTAGTTTGATCAGGAACACAGTTACTCAAGGGACATGAATTTATAATTATTACAGAGAACCAATATTATTTACAACACAAAAATTAAATATCAAATCTTAAACGCAGTACGTTGTCACAAATGTTTATCAAAACTTGTGTGTGCGTGTTATATAAGAAGAGTGAGAAAAAAATCAAAGTATATAAAACTTAAATAGAGAGTAAAAAAATCAAATAAGATAACACATATACACATATGCAGTCACCCACATACAAGCCTGTTTCTCTGTATCACAGCTCATCAGTGTGGCTAGATATCCGTTTGCTTCAAGCCGGGATCGAAACCCGACCAGTTTGGTATAGGTCAGAGATACTACCCATAAGCTATAGGCGAACGGCAGAGAAAGGGAATATATATATATATATATATATATATATATATATATATATATATATATATATATATATATATATATATATATATATATATATATATATATATATATATATATATATATATATATATATATATATATATATATATGTTAGAGATTATAGTTGTTAATTTTAAATTATATACGGATGTATGCAAACCCCAGCAGCCAGAGGGCTCAATTCATTAATGAAGAGCAGAGCCTTATGGAATGCCATATATATATATATATATATATATATATATATATATATATATATATATATATATTGTATACATTCTCTATTTTCAGTGATCCCGATCGTCAAAGCCAACTTTCATTTATTTTCATCAGTGTATCAATAATATTTTCAACGAACAACGTACATTAAATTTTTAATTAGTTCCAAGTTTTCTGATATTAATATTCTCTATTTCTTCTCTGTTCTTATATTGTTCTTGTATTGTTCTTCTCTATTTATATTATTCAGGATTCGGCCCGGTATATTTTTCAATTGCTCATGAAGTCGGCCTGATTCCAAAATGGTCATGGTTCGCCTGCGGTCTGTCGGAGTACATCTGAAACGTGTGACACAGAAACAATCTGAGACTAGCATTTATTATATAGAAGATGAGTTATTGAAAGTTAGAGATTTGTGTACTTTTAATTGAAAAGGTGTGTCACAGTGACGCACGGACATTTGCATTTGTTATATAGATTATATTAGATTACATATAAGACATATTTTCTTTTTTTGATGTTATGTAATCGCTGCAATTGTAACGGTTAGTGTGCTGAAAAGTAAGCATTTGGCTTTAACTTGCGAATATTTCGTTAACAAAATGAAGAGAGAAGGTCAGTTTTAATAACATTAATTATGGAATAAATTCTTTTAGCCCTTATCCAAAGAGATCGTGCTAAATTATTGTTATTAATGCTGTTTTCTGTGTCAATGTTTAGTTAATTTTTAAATATTATTTCTCTAACTACGATGACTAGAGAAAAGAGCTTAAAATAGAAAAAAAATGAAATATTTCAATCTGGTGTTTCTTAAAGCTGATTCTGTTTTTTTATGGATTCTTTAGCTTAACCCTTTGAGCCCTGAGTTCCTAAACAATTTTAATCCTTCTGCCTGAGCTCCTGAGTCAAAATTCGCAAATAAATGGTATGTAATATTTCACGGTACATATATATAAATAGTTAAAAATGTTTACTCACCGTTCAACCAGTGGCTGGCATTACGTCATTTTTCTCTACCACCGGTAAAGCGGTGATCAGGGTTCAAAGTGTTAAAATACATATACGTATATGTAGGTTAAAGTTCTTTCTCCAAGCTAAGTATCTTTCTTTCTTTCTCTGGTTCAACGAATAACAGGAATATGGATTTACTAACTATAGATATAGATTAGTTGCGGCACTAGGTCCAGATTAAACTCTCGACTCAGTCGTAATTGATCTAGGGAGACAAGCTTACTAAACAAACTTACTAATCACGTCGATGTTCCAAAGAAATCGGCTAAAATGCTGCTGACCTTTATGACAGCAACTTTATAAAAAAAAACATTTAAAAATGTCTTATTAAATTAATTTCTTTTATATTTTCTGCATGAGTAATTTTAAATTTTGTCCATCTTATTTAGACATCGAAATGAATTCTTCTTTTTAAATCATTAAAAGTAAAATATCAAAAGAAAGTTCATACGAAAGAAAATAATTAACCCTTTGATCCCTGGATTCCTGAACTATTTTAATTCTACTGTCTGAGCTCCTGAATCAAAATTCGCAAAAAAATTGGTAAGTAATATACGGATGTATGCAAACCCCAGCAGCCAGAGGGCTCAATTCATTAATGAGTAGATATAAAAATAGTTAGAAAAAATATATAAGCATTATACTTAGCAGGGAGTGAGTATGAATGCATGACTTCATTTTATCGGCAGAATTCTTTATTTGTGTGCCAGGCTACCAAGCAGGTGCCACCTCTCTTGATGCACAAGAATACACGGCACAAGTTTTTACCCACCGTTCAACCGGTGGCTGGATATTAAGTCATTATTCTCTACCACCAGTAATGCGGTTGTCAGGACTCAAAGGATTAAGAGTTAATGATTTCCGTCAAGTTCAAAATCAAATTACATAAAATAACAAATAGTATACAGTTTTATTCTGTTAAAAAAAAAAACTTTCTCGTACATTTAGCTTAAAAGCTATTTCAATCTAAATTTTTTAGTATATATTTTTCTTTAAGGTAAAATACGCATGCTGCCATTGAAATCGATATATTAAATCGACATATCAAATCGATATATTAAATAGATTGAATTGTAAAACTTAAAATAGTTTTGAGATCAATAATAGCGATAGCAATTTTAACAAAGACATTATGAAAATTATTGTAATGAAAAAAACAACAACTGTCAAATAGATTAAAAATGTGCATTTGTATCATGAATGGAGACTAAAATATTGCAGTGGAAGATTTTGTATTTAAATAAAAAAATAAAATTATGTGGAATCTTGGCAGATTTTGTTTAAGAATTCGCTCAAAATAAACGATCTAAGAGAAAAATCTTTTCGAGCTTATTCATTTCGAAATGATTTAAATCAATTCAGAATGTTACCATTTTTGCTTGACATTTAAGCAAAAGTTAATTCCATTGACTTTTAATTATTCCTCTGCCGAGTTATCAGGATACCATTCTTTAATCGTTGTTTTAACAGAAATGCTTACAGTTTAGAAAAAAAGAATTCATACACAAAATGTCCCCGATAAAAGTAATGAAAAGTTAGTACAAAACAATGCTACCTATGAAATACAAATATTACCGACAAAAACAATTGCTATATAAAAAATAAATCAAAATATTTTTTAAATAAAGATATTATTTTGTCGGATCCCTTACATTCATTTGTAATGTATCTGCTCGAATTCCAGTCGGCTCCATTACATTCACTTACGTGCTAATACCTTTGACAAAGTTATGAATCCTCTTCTACTCCCACCAGCTATGGGTAAATAGCAGGACAGACTGTTTCTATAACCTTGGGTGGCAACCGGTCCATGAGAAGAAAAACTCTAAATTCAAGCCTGTTGACGGTTGGGCTCTGGCAGCCTATCTTGTCCACGAAACACCACTTCTACAGTACACATGGTGCCCCTTCGACCCTACCTGTCATAGGATAAAAAAAAATGTTTTGACATTTTTACATTCATTTCCTCTTATTGTTGATATTTTTGTTAAAAATTTAAAGCATTTAAAAAACTTCGTGCTGTTGAAAAATATTTAAAAGTTTTCTTTTTAAGAAAACATTTTAACGGTTTTGTTATTACAAAACTCTCCCTCCTATGGGCCATTATTGATTTTATGGTAACACATCCACAAAAATGAAAGAACATTGCAAAATATTTTGCTGGTTTTTCTTTTAAAATTCTCGCTCGTATGCGCCATTATTGTGGTGTTCTGATAACAAATAAAGGAAAGTATATAATATAGCTGGTAATGAGTGTCGCATCAGCAACGTTTGTTTAAAATTGATCCTGGTTAATAACTGCTATAGAAATATTCTATCAGACAAGTCGATGAATTTTTTTTCTGGAAATAATAAATCTGTAACTAGTTGCAGATTATAGTATTAAGAAATCATAAGGAAAATGTAGATTTCATAGATTAATTCCTCTGAGAAATCAAAATTAGTGACGACGACTGAAAATTTCTCAAAATATAAGCGACATTTAAGTGTTAGGATACAAGGATATATTGGGATAAATGTATTCGATCAGATAAAATGTTGAATATTTGATCGATGATGAACTCCGCTCATCAGAAATTACTAAAAAATAAACCGCTTTGAAATAGACAATTGATCAACTAAGAACACAACAGAATAAGTAAGCTTTAAATGTGGAAATATATAGAGAAAAAAATTAACATCAGCATAACATGACAGTTGAAGTAATGTTATATATTACTCAAAAATATTTGAAAAGCTTTAAGCATCTTAAAAGTTAAAAATTTAAAATATCGAAGTTTGAAGATTTAAAAACAGATTTAACTATGTATAAAGGGTTATTTATTCTAAATGTAAAGTTTTAAATTAATTTAATGTCTGAATATTTTTAGAAATATGAAATGGATTACTTGTTATGGGATCTTACCCATAATAATAATAATGGAATATTCCATACTTAATAAATACTGCGCCTCAGAAGTAGGCAAGGAGTCTGTCGTTCACTTTCTGACCGACTGTTCGGTTACACTCTCATCCTACGGACGGGAGGAAACCGAAGGAGGCTACGCCGAAGGGCGGAGTCTCCTTCGGGGAGGTAGACCGGCCCTGAACTCGTTTATACGGGTTCAATGGGTATATTTTTAGCCGTGCCCACGTTAAACCGGTCTTGTGCCACATGACGCCCACGTGGGGGGGGGGGTGACTAAATATTGTCTGTCGTTCACTTTCTGACCGACTGTTCGGTTAGACTCTCATCCTACGGACGGGAGGAACACGAAGGAAGCTACGCCGAAGGACGGAGTCTCCTTCGGGGAGGTAGACCGGCCCTGAACCCGTTTATACGGGTTCAATGGGCATATTTATGGCCGAGCCCACGGGCTCGGAATGCCCACGTTAAAAAGGCCTTGTGCCACATGATGCCCACGTGGGGGGTGACTAAGTATAGTCTATCGTTCTCTTTCTGACCGACTGTTCGGTTACACTCTCATCCTACGGACGGGAGGAACCCGAAGGAGACTCCGCCCTTCGGCGGAGCCTCCTTCGGGGAGGTAGACCGGCCCTGAACCCGTTTATACGGGTTCAATGTGTATATTTTTGGCCGAGCCCACGGGCTCGGTGTGCCCACGTAAAACCGGCCTTGTGCCACATGACGCCCACGTGGGTGGGGTGACTAAATATAGTCTATCGTTCACTTTCTGACCGGCTGATCGATTGTACTCTCTTCCTACGGACGGGAGGAACCCGAAGGAGGCTACGCCGAAGGGTGGAATTTCCTTCAGGGAGGTAGACCGGCCCTGAACCCGTTTATACGGGTTGAATGGGTATATTTTTGGCCGAGCCAACGGGCTCGGTGTGCCCACGGGCTCGGTGTGCCCACGTAAAACCGGCCTTGTGCCACATGACGCCCACGTGGTGGGGCGACTAAATATAGTCTGTCGTTCACTTTCTGACCGACTGTTCGGTTAGACTCTGCTCCTACGGACGGGAGGAACCCGAAGGACGCTACGCCGAAGGGCAGAGTCTCCTTCGGGGAGGTAGACCGGCCCTGAACCCGTTTATACGGGTTCAATGGATATATTTTTGGCCGAGCCCACGGGCTCGGTTTGCACACGTAAAAACTCGTGGGGGTGTGACTGAATATCGTCAGTCACTAACTTTCTGACCGACTGATCGGTTATACTCTCTTCTTACGGACGGGAGGTAGACCGGCCCTGAATCCGCTATTACGGGTTCAATGGGCATATTTTTGGCCGAGCACACGGGCTCGGTGTGCCCACGTTAAAAAGGCCTTGTGCCATATGACACCATCGTGGGCGGGGTGACTGAATATAGTCAGTCGCTCACTTTCTGAACGACTGTTCGGTTGAACTCTCTGACTTCGGATGGGGAGGAAACAGAAGGAGGCTACGCCGAAGGACGGATTCTCTTTCGGTGAGGCAAACCGACCCTGAACCCGTTTATACTGGTTCAATGGGCATATTTTTGGCCTAGCCCACGGGCTCGGAGAGCTCGCGTTAAAAAGGCCTTGTGCCACATGACGCCCTCGTGGGGGGTGACTGAATATCGTCAGTCGGTCACTTTCTGAACGACTGTTCGGTTGAACATTCAGCCTTCGGGCGGAGAGGAACTCGAACGAGGCTTCGCCGAGAGGCGGAATCTCGTTCGAGGAGGTAAACCGGCCCTGAACCCGTTTATACGGGTTCAATGGACATTTTTTTTTTTTTTTTGCCGAGGCCACAGGCTCTAAGTGCCCACGTTAAAAAGGCCTTGTGCCACATGACACGCTTGTGGATGGGGGGGGTGACTGAAATTAGTCAGTCGCTCACTTTCTGAACGACTGTTCGTTTGAACTCTCCGCCTTCGGGTGGGGAGGAACCCGAAGGAGGCTGCGCCGAAGGACGGATTCTCTTTCGGGGAGGTAAACCGACCCTGAACCCGTTTATACTGGTTCAATGGGCATATTTTTGGCCGAGCCCAAGGGGTCGGAGAGCCCACGTTAAAAAGGCCTTGTGCCACATGACGCCCTCGTGAGTGCGGTGACTGAATATCGTTCAAGTTCAGTCAAGTGTAGAGTCAGAGGCAGTTCGAAAAAGAGTCACGTTCAGACAATTACTGCAAGACATTGGTATATTGATACTGGTCGAGACTACATTGTTCTCTCTACTAAACCTGATTGTTCATATTAACACTTCTACTTCTCTGTATATATTCTGTGTTCGAGTTCTTCTTTATTGGTTCTACCTTGGACTATCACCGTGGTACAAGGAACCGGACCATAACAATTATAAAGAAAAACAAAAACTTTTGATGGAGCCAACGGAACATCTGCCAAAATCTAAAACTCTTAACCAAATTATGTCTCGAATAAAAACTACAATACTGAAAAAAAAGAAAATGGGCGTAAAGGCAAACTTACTAGGAAAGTGATCGAATCCGACACGCCTAAACGCTTAACAACGTTAATTCCTATAAAATGCTGTATATATATATATATATATATATATATATATGTGTGTGTGTGTGTGTGTGTGTGTGTGTGTGTGCGTGTGCGAGGATACCCGTCTACTAGGACGGCTAGCCAATTTCTATTGCAGACACTTGCTCAGGCGCATTATGTATTTATTTAACACCCAGAAAGCCCACCTGTGGTTTATACTGCAACTATGGCGAGAAGACCTTACTTACAGTTTCTGGGAAAGAGTGTGTTATCTAGCGTGATTAACAATTTGAACAAGGCCAGCACGCTCATGTCCTCCGCCACGATGACATGTGACTTCGTGCTAGCACAGAAAGCGACGGTAACTAAGCATTCCTTCTACATATTTTCACTCACAAGACTTGGTTCACCCCGTGGCATGGTTTTCAGGCACTTTCCAAAGGTGGCGCACGCTAGGATCGAGCTCTCCAGTTCGATAACATCATGAAGTCTCCTTCCTGAGAAATCGATCATGGTGAGAATCGAACTTGGATCTCATGGTCAGTGTGTCAACGTTCTAACCAATCGGACAAGTGTCCATACTATATAATATATTTACACACACACATACAGAGAAAGAGAGAAAGAGAGAGGCACACACACACATTTATTGTATTGTTAATTATAAACACCGATGCCTGAAGAGGTAATATTTAAAAAACCGACATGGCACGTGAAGACGCTGTATTTAAATAAGATAAAACCAACATAACTTCAATGCAAGATGTATACACATAATCCCAAAATTACATGAAATGCTCTTGCATAATTTTTTTATGAAAGGTGAAGGTCTCATATATCGGAAATTATATACTAAATTTTTCATAGAGGACATAAAATACTCCGAAATATAGAAAAAAAAAGTTTAACAAAATAAAATTACATTAATATTCTGTATTACAGAATAACTGACGTAATAAAGTGAAAGGAAAATGCTAAAAACAACGCCACCAATACGAAGCCTGCCAAAAAAGAAAAACGGAAATGATATAGAGAAATAAACAAAAATCTACAGTTCTTAATGTCTTTAGAATCATGATACACGAAATGGGAAACTTAACCAAGACAGATTCGTAATGAAAACCAAGAATGCATCCAAGAATGCCGAGGACACTGGATGACGTAAGATTTAGAAGTTTACTTTCTTTATGGACGAGAAATTTTCCAATATTTTAGAATGTTTTAATTTGAACGTATAAACTTTTACTCGGACAATTTTTATGTGAGTATAGTTTTCACAATATCATTACTATATTTAGCTTCAGAAATTCAAGTAACAAAACGGTTAGACAAAAAGGTTTTCCTCTTGTCATTATATATATATATATATATATATACTGCGTGCCAAATTATTATCGAGATAACTTTTTTCTCATATTTCGAAAACCGTCCAATCAATTTACACAAAATCTTCACACAATTTTGGCAACACTGGCCTGCACAATCACTGAAATTTTAGTACTGATTTGCGCAAGGTAAACAAACTGACGCCATATTCTTTTTATCAGCACGGTGATTTGACCGTGCAAAATTATTAGATAGGTTTAGTCAAATTCCCAGAATTGAGCAAACAAAACGTTGATTAATGTTGCACGTGAATGTTTATGATCAAAAGAAGCTAATAAATAAGATAATCAAACAAATAATAACAGATACAAACAAAGGCACAGTTTTAAACAAATTAATAGGGAATGTGCTTTCCCTGTTTTGAAATTACTTGTAGAAGTCGACGATCCATAGAATTTGTTAATTGTAGGATGTTATCTGCTGTAATGCCGCGAGATATGTCAAGAATTGCTTCCCACAACTCATCCTTGCTCCTGAATTGTCGTCCATTGGCGTATAGACTTCGCTTCGTGATGCTCCAATGGTTTTCGATTGGGTTCAAATCCGGAGAATTTGCTGGCCACTTCATTTTCGAGGTCCGTCAAAACCTAACTGTTTCAAATATTCAATAGTCTTGTGAGGAAGCATTATCTTACATAAAAACAATGGCCCTTCTGAAGGCAACTCTTTGCCTTTTCATCCACGGTTCAAGATGCTCCTTCACAAACGCTATGTATGCATCAGCATTCATTTTGACGCCATCTGGTACTCTCCATGGGCCCACTAATGTTTTTCCAATAATACCACCCCAGATCATTATGCCTCCACCGCCTTGTTGGCGTCTCAAACGCTGATGGCGATTCTGTCCGTTCATTACCAAGCCTTTGCACCATCTATCTGGGCCATCATGTGTTGCTCGAGTTTAGTCTGTGAACAAAACTTTAGAGAAGTCAATCTTAATATTGTCCTCGGCCCATTTCAGTTTATTTTGAATGATTTCTCGTCAATGAAGGCTTCGATACAGGTTTGACTGTTGTTGCTATTTCCCTCAGATACTGACACCGAGTACTTTTAGACACAGTAGGATCCCCAATGAAACTGAAAAGCTCTTGACTGCTAAGTCCAGTGTTTTTGTGGCCTCTCGTTTAAGTCGTGACATGAGACGACGTGAAATAACCTTTCACTTGCCTTTATCTGCCCTTTTGCGTACTTGTGTAGGGTCGGCGGTGAACTTTTTCACTGTTTGATGACACCTCCCTAGAATTTTAGAAATTTCTAGGGTATATTTACCTTTTGAGGGTTCTGAGGTGATCATTTTCTTTTCAGCATCACTTAAACTGCTTTTACAACCAATCTTTTTACTAAATTCTTACACTTTTCTAATAATTTGGCACGCTCAAATAACCGTGCTGATAAGAAATATGGCGCCAGTTTGTTTACATTGGGCAGATCAGTACAAAAATTTTAGTGATTGCTCCGGTTAGTGTTGCCAACAGTGTGTGAAAAATTTGTGTGAATCAATTGGATGGTTTTTGAAATATTAGAAAAAAAGTTATCATGATAACAATTTGGCACGCAGTGTATATATATATATATATATATATATATATATATATATATATATATATATATATATATATATATATATTCATTTATATGCATATATATACATATAAATAAATCTACTCTTAAGGTGTATTATATTTATGGGATAAATTGCTCAATATCAGAGAGCGTGTGTAAATATAAAAGTGAACATTGAAGTCAACACTTAGACGCGACAGGATGCTTCATGCTCGATGCAATCGTCAGGCCTGACGATTGTATCCAGCATGAAACAGCCTGTCGCCTCTAAGTATTGACTTCAATGTTCACTTATATATATTATATAAAGAAATATAGTTTTAAGTTGTCTATATATATATATATATATATATATATATATATATATATATATATATATATATATATATATATATATATATATATGAGATAAAGTTCAATGTCAGAGATAGAGCGTATGTAAATATTAATATAAACGTGAACATTGAAGTCAGCACTCAGAGGTGACAGGCTCCTTCAGGCTAGACTCAATCGTCAGCCTGACGATTGCGCATAGCATGAAACAGCCTGTCGCCTCTGAGTGTTGTCTTCAATGTTCACTTTCGCATATATATATATATATATATATATATATATATATATATATATATATTGTGTGTGTATTGTTTTTTTCATTAATGCATGTTTCATTAAATGTTATAGACAATTTTTGTCTATTTATTTTAAGCAAATTCCTTTCATATTGTCAGATAAGCTTAATAACATTATCATTGAATGAAGAAAGTAAATCACCACATTAATATATGTTTTTTAATCCTATCCATGTTTTCGGCTTACATAACCCATCATCAAAGTCGACAATTACATTACAATAAAGTAAACAATACACGGACATAGCAACAATGATAACCTGTTTTGCTTCCATGGAACATTTCCAAGCAACGACAAACTCGTGCATACGAGACGCTGAAAGCGAAAATCGCACCGGGTTCATGACATCACAGATGACCATGTAAGAGTGAAAACGAGAAGTGTTAAGTATAGGATGATCTTGGGATATATATATATATATATATATATATATATATATATATATATATATATATATATATATATATGCCATCTTGGCTACTGGCATTTGTATACATCCCGTATATAATACTGTAAAATTTCCATTTTTCTGCCGTGCGCCGATAACTGACATGCCAAATCCGTCAAGTTTTGATCCCTGCTTGAAGCCACATGAACGAGCTGTGATACAGCCGGACAGGCTTGTATGTGGATGACTATATATAACGGATCTTCCAATAATCTGGAACGATTTTATTGTGAATTAAGTTTAAGGGTCTAATGATTTTTTTCTTTTACTTTCAGATTTCGCGGACATTTGGCCGATATTATTTTTCACACATAATTGCCATGACTTAAACAACATGATGTAGTAAGGAAATAAATAAATTTTCCCCAATAACACTGATTTATTTACTACTTACTTTGATCCGTCTTAATGAAACACCCTTTATGAAAGCAAAAGAGTCAAAACAGTTGATTGACATTATAAATAGTCTACAACTGTTATATTTAAATAGCACTCAGTTGTGAGAAATGTACTGAAAATAAATATAAATTAAAAGAAAGATTTTTACTAATTCTAATTTCATAAGGAAAATCGTAAGTTTTATTTAAAGGTGGATAGCAATATTAACATACGGGGAATTAAAAAATCTTTGCAAATAGAGTTTAAAACGTTTAACTTGATAGATAATATGACATAGATGCAAGAAGAGAAATAATAGCCACATGTAGATAAATAAGAAACGATACAGTCAGGAGATCCCAGGAAGTTGCGAGAAGATAATCAACGTATATAAAACATCGGAAAAGGAAACTGTCACCTTTTAGAATTGGAAACGCGGAAGACATTGAGTTTGGCCTTATAAATCTCCAGCCATCGTTACTGTCCGTTCCTTTTAAGCCACTAATGACTTGACATGACACAGAAGAGATCTACGATATAGTGACAATGATGGTCGGTGGTCTGGCGTCTAGCGACACTTGTCCTTGGGTCGGCGGGAGACAATGGACATAAAATATGCAAGAAGTCGTTGTTATGCTATCGCAGGTGAGAATAACAGCAAGAGTGAGAAGGTCCGGACATTAACGGTGATTTTTCATTTTTTTTAACTTTTTCTTCTTTTTGTCGTATGCTGTTCGTTTAGCTGGAAGAAGCAGAAACGAGTGAAATTAAAAAGATAGTGAAATCTTCCAAGTCATAACGTAAAAAAAAAAAGAGAGCAATGTAATGATTGCAGAGTGTCTAAAGGAAGGGAAGGGACTTAAGGAGTGAAGGAAAATTAGAGAACAAAAATAAAAGAAATCAAGAAGCATGATTCATTACCGACCATTACAAAAGAAAAGAAAAAAAAAATTGCGAGAAACAAACATAAAACAAAGAGAGTGAGAGAAAGAAAGAAAAAAAAAGAAGCAATGTAAACAAGATAAGAGAAACAGAATATAAAAACGATTGGATGCAAAGCAATATTCTCGTTTACTTTATATCTCTTTCCTCACTCTGTATCTATTAAATTATTTTCTACCTGATGTAAAATATTATCGATCGAAGCATATGGAAGACCTTATAACATTTCTACCTTTCTCTCTCACTATATATATACATATATATATATATATATATATATATATATATATATATATATATATATATATAAGTAGCAATCCGTTGGTATAATCCAGGCGAGTCCTATTAACCCAACGCAGAATTTGAAATATGCTATATGCTCATATGAATATATACTCAGTGTATATTTTCAACAAACAGAGCAAAATTTTCTTTACAGTTGGAATTAAGATACCTTTACCTAATGACCATTTTCCACTACGAATTTTAATTTTTAAAATTGAAATTCTTAGGTGAAATGGTCATTAGACAAAGGTATCTTAATTACAATTGTAAAAAGTATATATATATATATATATATATATATATATATAATCTCCAAATGTATAAGAACGAAAGCAATAAAATACAAACGTTCATAACATCAGTTTAAAGAAGCGCTCAATACAAGAGTACAGCAATAAATATTAACTATAAGCTTTTATATTAGAACATGCAAGTTAGTACTACAAAATTGCATATTTTGTTTACACGTTTAAACGCGTGTCATCAGGTAGTTAACAATGATGGTAATAAAGGATTTCATTTAAAATATGCAAAAATGTAAAAGGAAGTGATATCTCATTATTTGTAATTTTAAATAAAATCGTTTATTACCGTCATTGTTAATTACATAAACGTCGAAACAAAATGTGCAGTTAAGTAGTAGCAACTTGTACGTTCTAATGTAACAACAATGTCTTTATATATATATATATATATATATATATATATATATATATATATATATATATAGCGTGTATAAAAATATATTAACAAATTTTGGGAGTATGTTCTTCACGTCAGAACTAAGACAAAATCCTTCTAAACATATGCCAGCATATCCTTCATTTTTGGTTTATTACGTTTTATGAATTTTTTCGGTAGATGGCGCAGTGTTGTGATATTGACTAGGTCATATTTGTTATTCGTGTACATTTGTGGCTTTACTGTCTAACGTGTGGAGTAATGAGTTAACTTAAAATTGTTGCTATTACCAATGGCAAGATATTTATATCGTACGCAGGCAGAAGTTCAAATACGGCCACGCAAATGGTAATGGGCGCGAGGCTGCACGGCTGCTGTTTAACGTCGCGTTGCTGAGACCGGGTCCGTGGTAGCACACACTGAGATGCGCATATACACCTAATCAGGAAAAACACATTCTACAGGCTATCAGATATGATCAAGATATCAGCACATGTCAAGCATGTCGCAAATCTCATAGTAACGCATCGATGCTACTTCAAGATCAGCTCCTGTAGCCGTATCATCTGAAACATGTCTCCGCCCTGACATCACTCACCACGGGAGAACTTTTGCTGATGGTGCATTGCACAAGCTTGTTGGACTGTTGTTTGTCTCTTCATTCTTGATATGAATTAGGTTGGTTAATTGATTATCCGGAGTGGGGAGGTAGGTTATGAAAAGAGGGAGAGAGAAGTTAGGTTTATTCATTTTTATAGTTCCATACATGTATTCTGGTTTGAAGTCTCCAGTTATCTTGAAAAGTTTTAATTTGTCTTGTCCTGCTGGGATTAGTTTGTTGATTTTTAATTTCAGTTGGTTAACAGG
>OZ010574.1:53514766-53519766 GCA_963932145.1 Acanthosepion lycidas | reverse complement strand
ATCAGAGTTTTGCGAATATTCGTGCCCGATTTTCATTAACACGAAATGACTTCAACTTAATACTCGCCATTTTTCTACACTGAAAGCCGTCATCTTCTAGTTACTAGGCAAAATAGGTCGAATGTTTATGTTTAAAGATGAATGATGAAAAGTTGCACTTTCCCCATATTATGCTCTTTTAATTTTGGAATGTAGTAACACTCGGAACTGCAACAGAAACATTCAGCAGTTTTATTTGGATTTTACTCCAGCCCTTCAGACAGTTAAAATGTTGTTTGGCAGATTTCGTCAGCTCAAACGATCAACCAGGTTGCGGATGACCTTCCGACAGGGAATAAACCGAATATTTCGATGGATGAGATTGCTAAGAGTTTGGAAATTGATAGCTCAATTGCCTTTCAACATTTGAAGAGACTTGGATTCAAGAAAAACAGCCGATTTTGGTAAATCAAAAAGGTATCATTATCCATCACGACAACGTTTTGTTGTAAAAAGGACCTTGCAGATGCTTAAAGATTTAGAATTAGAAACTCTCTAGTAACCTTCATATCTCCTGACTTCGGACTTTCATTTGTCCTGGCCTCTATAGAAAAATTTTTATTAGAAAAATTGAATCAGCTGAGTCAGTCGAAAACTATCTCACAACATTTTTCGAAAGAGAAAAAAAAAAAAAGAAAACACAAACGTGTAGGAGACTGTTGTTTAAAACAAAGTAGAATAAGTTCTTAACTAATAAATGATTTTTTGTATCTAAAACTTATTTTAAAAATATTTCAATTCAACTTGCTTTGTTTATTTACACTATTTTCATTCGGACTATTGTCTTGCACTTTGTTTTTGTTATCACAGTGTTTCGGTTTTTGTAACCTCCGGACTTCATCAGGTGTCTATCTCTCTGGGTAACCTTCAAAAAATTCTGAATTAAACTGTCGTAAGTTGTCCTCATTCCACTAGCCATGTATAAAGTTATCGTCTAGTTCTTATTTTTAGTACTGCTTGGTTATTGCCTGCTCGTTTCCACTGATTATAAGTATACACAGCAAGATCTAGGGATTGAACTCACAATGATTGCCACCAAATTTTGCTAAGTTAACCATTTGATATTTGAATAAAGATCAACAAATTTACTTCAGTAATTTAATTCATTAACCCACTACAAGAATATGACCTGGAATATATTCAAATCTAAAATAACCTCTGGATATTAAGGGGGGATTATATCCTACTTCGTGTAACGTTGCTTAGTTTGAACTGTAGTTATCTAGACAATTTTATACCCCATTGTTTTATTATTAGTACCAATAATAGACATTCATTATCTGTTAAACGATCAGCTACCCCAATTAACAATTTATATATATATATATATATATATATATATATATATATATATATATATACATACATATATATATATATATATATATATATATATACATATACATATACATATTTAATATCTAAAAATTCATTAAATTAATTTTCTTTTTTTCCAGATATTCACAGAAAACGTTTAACCATCTTGACACCATTTGTAGTAAGAATCACTGAAAAAACGTTTGAGTTATTCAGCTAGAAAGAGAACAGGTTAAAATCGTTTTGTGTCTGCACCACTGTCTTCTCAAATGAGCAATGGTGAGAGGAAGACGATCATTCTGGTCTTCAGTAATGGTACGAACATTCATACTTTGGCTTCCATCTTCAAAGACTCTTCAAGAACCATCAAGAGAACGGTGAATATTTTAAAAATGGGGAAGAGACGAGAGAAAAATTGAACCAGGATGTCACAACAGAAAGAGGGATGATCTTTTCAACTTATAACTAAAGGAATCAATTCGAAAAGATACAACACAATCCATAAAACGTTTAGCACTTAAAAGAGAGACGTTTCAGCTATGACAGTACAAAGAGCAGTGAAAAAAAAACTTGAAAATAAAATCGTACGCTAATCATGTGAGGCACTTTGTTTCTCTAGGACAGATCGTTATAGGGCGACGATCATTTTGAATAATTTGGAAAATGACCTTGGAATAATATATATATATATATATATATATATATATATATATATATATATATATATATATATAAAATTTTATTTCAATCCTTTATGAGCTTCCGATCACAAGCTATGATTAATTAATGAGTAACATGTAATTTTTGCTTATAATCGATTTCAGTACGATACTTCTGTTAAGCTTAGGGAATAATTATACATTCTTATTGCTCAAGATAGTGTCTAATAGTGTTACAAAAACCTGGGCGAATTCTAGTAAGATAACTTTAATCATTTCTAAGATAGAACGCTTCAGATCTTTATCTAAAAAAATGTATTAACATTAAAAATTACCAAAATATGCTAGCAAATAATATAAGATCAATTCTTATATTATTTGCTAGCATATTTTGGTAATTTTTAATGGTAACATTTTTTTTGTTTGTTGTTATATGACTAATAATTTATTATTTTGTTTTGTAACGTCTTTTTCTGGATTTTTCTGGATTTTTCTGGATTTTTTCATAACCCCAACTTGGGCTGTTAGAGCTAATATCCTGGTCAAATTTTGTGTAAGTTTTTTGTTACCTTTTTAACCAGACAACATACATTTCTCCTTACCACCACACGGGCGTTTTCTTTGATTAGCAAAAAATTCATATTTTCAACGGCTATATCTCTCTTTTTTAAATATTTAATTTTAAGTCTCTAACTCTGTATTAGTCCACCATTTGAGTCGAAAAATTCTAGCGTATTGACACTAGTTGAAATATTCTGTTCTAATGAGGTAATTTTTGATTTCTCTATTATGTAATAAACAAATATATATATATGTATTCACATATATATATATATATATATATATATATATATATATATATATATATATGTGTGTGTGTGTGTGTGCGCGCGCGCGGGCGCGTGTGTGAGTGAGTGAGTACAAATATATATTTATGTATATAATATCAAATGAGAGAGACGATTTTGTTTTTCCAAATGTGATTATCAATTTTTTTCCGTTTTATTTTTCTAGAAATTAAAAACTGTTTATGACATAATCTCATATATATATATATATATATATATATATATATATATATATATATATATATATATATGAGAAGCAAATTTAAAAAAAAAGTCAATTTACGCAAACCCAAGGGACAAAATTTGCCTACCTCGATAAATCCAAAATTATTTTTAAAATCGATTATCTTTCCGGTTTCCCTGCGATGCAAACACAAGCGTGCTCCTATCAACAAACTTCGAATGTGCGTGCGCGCTTCTACCAAGGGAACACCTCTACTGAAATTCATTTATTCCGAAATATCTCGACTAATGCCAAGAGGCACTGACTCCATATTCACGCAAGCATATCCACTTCTCACACGCAAGTGGCACATTTCTGGTTTTATAACTAGTTCATATCTGTTAATTTCGTCATTATCAACATTTGCTATCTTAGGCTTGTGTCGTTTTAATAATTACTCGGATAAATGATTTGCGACCGTCTGTTTTTATCAACGTGATTGACACTAATAATTTCGATCGTCTTTATTAAACAGTATTTCTTCAAATTCATAAAAAATATTTCTCAATTTCATATTAATATCCTCTTCTATATCAGCGATCGTAAAAATCATTTAATTCATTAAACAACTTGTCATTAATCGTATTTAGGCTCTCTGCATGGGCCCCTGACGAATTAAAGGAAGTAGTTGGACGAAGTAAACCAACCAATTTTTTATTGTTTTTTTGTTTTGTTTTGTTTTTCTTTAATGATTTAGATTATTAAGAATAATAAAGCTCAGTTTTCTTATGTAAATTTATTTCACTTATTCTGTTTGTTTTTTTTTTTTCAGTTCTAAATTTTCGGGTTTGACGTTAAATTCGTTTCTGACGTCATAGAAACTTTAGTCATTTGAGTTACGGTAGGGTTGGAGTGGAACAGTTGTAATTTATTGCCGTGTCTGCATTTGAAAAATATATTTTCTATTCAGGGCTTTATCTTGTGCTAAATTAACGATTCCCAACGTGGGCCGCATGCCCCACTGGTGGGGCATGGTAATATTTTGCTGTGCCATGCGTAGGATATGCACCCTTCAGCTTACTATAAAAAACAGAATAAAGGGACAATTCGTGAATCAGTTATTAACTGTGAATCGTTTTCTAGTGAGCTCAAATTTCATTTTGCATTATTATTGCATGATTAAAATGATCAAACTATATTACAGAATAAGATTTCATTCAAATATTTTATATTTCTGCCTTTTAATTCGCTATTAGAGGTTTTGAAAATATATATATATATATATATATTTAATTTTTCTCTTTCATGGACGCCATGATCTTTGGAGGCTTGTTTAGAGACCAAGTTAATGGATTTTAAGGTAACATCCATCCAACTGAGACATCAGGAAGAGGCATGGCACGTGGAACTAGAACAATCTACCCCGGTGGGCGAAATAAAGGGTTCGGTTTGAAATCCTAATCAACTGAAGAATGCCCGAGCGTACAACGGTCGAAACGATGTGAATATGTCAGTGAAGATGAGGTTAAGAGTCCGAAGATTAATGTAAATACTGAAATGTTAGTCAAATGTGTTACTTCTTTGCCTGTCACTCAACTCGTTCATTTCCGTTTATTACTTCACGTGAATTGCAGCAAAATTTTGATTATGTAAGAATTAAATATTACGGGGTGCGGAGCACCAGAATTTTAGAAATACCAAAGTAGGCCATGGCTGCTAAAAGGTTGGGAACCACTTTTCTAAATAGATTATTCTCGATATTAATGTGAACGCCATTACTATGGTATCATGTTCTATAACTGGGGTTCAATCCCACATATGGACATACTACGCGTTATTATTAGGTTGGTGCAAAAATAATGTCGTTTTCTCACATAATAACATATGTGAGAAAATGACATTATTTTTGCACCAACCTAATAGTTTCACCACATTGAAAATTGAATGAATACAGTGAATAGTATTCTTTTTTGT
>OZ010574.1:53502266-53509766 GCA_963932145.1 Acanthosepion lycidas | reverse complement strand
AAACACACACACACACACACACACATATATATATATATATATATATATATATATATATATATATATATATATATATATATATATATATGAAAATATATAGAAAATAGGAAAGAACTCGTTAGGTAAATAATGCAAAGTTCTTTAGTATTTTTGTTATTATTTAAAAAAAATAGTCCTCGATACAAAAGTAGAGCATAAATATAATTATTTATTTAAAAATGTTATAGCAATTTTTTTATATAGACAAAACCATTTCCAAAAAAAAAATAAAATAAAATAAATTAATAAATCTCCATAGACACGTAAACCAGACTAGACGAAATCATCTTCCGTTTTAAATTTAGACACCCCAAACCTACCCTGACTTGACATCTATGAATATAACTCTATACTGATACAATTGATTAACTCCCTACATCCCTTTCTATTTAAACAATCGCTCTAGCTGTTACCATAGAAATTTTGATTTCAATAATGAATATGCTATTAAAACACGTAAATTTCAGAAATAAGTTATTCCATAAAAAATTTCGCTTGAAGATGGAACAAAGCTTACTTTAATTCAATTTAATTCAAATGATTATATTGAAGTTTTCGGTTCTTGTTTTGAAACATGAGAACTCTTATGTAGCGTGTTGGAATCATATTTTTAAATAAATAATTTTATATATATATATATATATATATATATATATATATAATATTATAATTATTTTATTTAAAAAAATGATTCGATCGAGACACAGAAATTTCTATGTTTCAAAACTGAAACTAAAGTTGTAAATTTAATTATAAAAATTGAACTTAAAATGCAGAGTTTCATTCCATTGCCAAGCAATTCCTAACATCACTTCAAGTGTTTAAGTGAATAACAAAAAGAAAATATCATCCTAGTGACACGTTTCGTGCGAAGGAAGAACTTCAGACAAGTATTTTAGAGCTAGAATTAGTTCATATATATATATATATATATATATATATATATATATATATATATATATATATATATATATATATATATATATGTATTATAAGAGATTATAACACAAACATTTTTAAATGACTACACAAAAGATTTCATATTTCAATAATTTGTACGTCTTCGCCTGAAGAAGTACAAACAAATTATTGAAACAGTAAAGCTTTTCTGTAAAGGTTTCAAAATGTTTTATTATAATCTCTTGTAATAAAATATAATAATACATTGCTCTACTTTTTACTGAGTACTTTTTTAAAAAAAGTAAATGCTACGAACTGTGGATTTTTACTCCATTTGTTCTTTCTCTCATTTGGATTATATATATATATATATATATATATATATATATATATATATATATATATATATACAAACGCACACACAAATGGATAAATATAAATACATGTATGTGTAAGAGTATCTTATGATTGCAATGAGCATGAAACTCTTTGTACTGTCGGAGTATGGTATTTATATATATATATATATATATATATATATATATATATATATATATATATATATATATAGTGGACTCTTGCTTGGTATTCGACGTATGAGGGTCAGCAATTCAGTTCTTAGGAACCGACAGCCAGGTACCAGCACATATGATTTTATTATAGTGGTGAAGGCTTTGTGCAGGACAAACTACACTTTTGAAGGATGGAATACGGAGATCTGGTGCAATACGTACCGCAAAATCCCCAAACAACCCTCTGCAGATTTGTCCTTCTACTAGACGAGTTGCCATCAACAATGGATTATTTAATGACGTCATAATTTTTAGGATAGGTTCGTATGTATAGAATATGTATTTGGTTTAGTTTGGTTTCGTTTATTTTGTTTTACGGCATATCAACAACTTTTGGGTTATTTAATGCAGACAAGATTTTTATTCCTGGTAATTTTTTTTTTTCAAATATGTATTTCTGGTATTATTTTTTTTTCAAAAAATATATTGTGATAATATTTCTTTTTCAGAGATTTATAGCTGGAAGTATTTTTCCAAAAATACCTTGCTGGTTTTTTTTTTTTTTTTTTTTTTTTTTTTTTTTTCTAAAACATCTTAATTTATTTCTGGTAATAATTTGGTACAAAAATATATTACTGGTAATAAAATAGGTACTACCACGAGATCGCTAAAAAAAAGAGCGTAGCATGATGAAAAAGACGCCAAACTTGACTAAACCAAAATTTTATCGTCTAAATGTTTATGTTATTATTAAGAGGAAAAATAAAAGTATTTTGGGGGTATTTTTTTTTTTTTACATTTTTTAATCGTTCCTAGCACGCCCGAAATTTTCTTTAAAAATCTTGTCTTTTTTTGAGTGAGCAAAATTCACCATTTTTTTCCATTTTATAAAAAAAACGGGAAATCTCACTTTGAAATTCTTTTAAATATCAATTATCATTTTTTCAAAACTTATTTTAAGAAAATCAGAAATTATAATGTTTATTTAAAATATTTTGAACCAAGATTATCTTAGCTTCTGCGCCGAAAAGATGTACTTTGAAAATAAAACAAAGCAGGTCATAAACTTTCGAGTTATTTGACAGGTGATGAATGACATGTTGACGGATTCTGTGAGGATAATTTGTTCTACGGAAGGAGAAAAGTGAAATAATTTACATTTAAGTGAACAAATTATTTACCTCGTTATTATTAAGGAAAAGTTTCAACACTCTAATTTTTTGTACTTAGCTTTCATCTTTATGTTTACAATGCTTTATGGAAAATATATTATAAAGAAATTAAAATAAGACTGTTAAGAGTGAGATTAAATTTAATATTTCATAAGAACGATGTCTAATTATTTTATAGGTACCCTTCTTATGAAATTTTATCAGAAGTGTACATAAAATACTATAATGTTATGTACATTTATTACAATTTACTGTGTTATTTGTATTTCCATTCATTTTCTTATTAATTTTGATATTTCCTTTATATAAAAATGTCATAACTGAGATTAATATAAAAATAAGATCATATAAATTTCATAAGATGATACTGATACTTGTAGGTACCCTTCTAAGATGAAATTGAAAAATCAAATTAACTTCTCCACACGTGTTTCGCAAAAGTAAAGTCCTTAACAGCGGAGAACAACGCTTAACTCAAATAACGCGACTTAATTGTATTCTGGTTGGTCTTCCGTACTTTATAATTACAGCCCGATTATAAACACAAAATTATATTTCTTAATTACTGCGGATCTTCTTAGTCAAAATTATACAATTTACAACGCGCTAAAAAAAGATCTATCTCATAAGGAGACTTAGGAAACCCGATGCGGCTTTTAACTAATTAGATAATATTTTAACAACTTAAATGTAAAAATCTATTATAATTAAGAAATAACAGATAATTGTATTAAAAATTCATTTGTCATCGAAAAGAATTTTGCTTTCAGAAAATATTGTCCATATTCATAAAAAAACAACTAAAAGCAAATAAAAGCATTTGAAATTAAATAATATCTTTGTTTTATTGAGTTTTGTATGTTATTAGGTTGGTGCAAAAATAATGACGTAATAATGTCGTTTTTTGACGTATTATTTTACGTCAAAAACGACATTATTACGTCATTATTTTTGCACCAACCTAATACAACTCAGAGCTGATTTTCAGGTAGGGGGGTCCAATTAAAAACAAAAACAAAAATATGATTTGCATTCCTCAAAGCCTTGTGCTTTTAACTATTGTAATCACTAAACACGATGCGATCGAATTTCTAGCGTTTTCAAGTTAGTTATGGGTGGGGTAATAAATATTAAAAAAATATTTCTGACATGTCTTTAATACAAAAAACAAAAAAAAACTCATTTATAATAATTTCGATCATCTGTGAATAGTTCCTGAAAGTATCATTAACATCTGACAATTATTTTTATTTTTGCAAGATTTTCCAAATTAATGTGTCATACCAAAACAACGTGCTAAAAATTGTCTATGTTATTTTACTTATCCCGGTGATACAAAGATTTTTTTTAATCAAAATTTAGAATGTTCTAAAAAGAAGGAATTTTTTTTTTTTTTAAATAATTAAAAAAAAAAACCTTTGATCTTTCCTCTTAATAATAACATAAGCATTTTCTTTTCGGTAAGGTTGGCGTCTTTTTCATCAAGCTACGCTCTTTTTTTTAGCGATTTCGTGGAGGTACCTATAATAAAACTTATTTTTACACGTTTTGATCCACGTTCGGTGTTTAATCATCTGCCCATAGCGTGAGAGCCCAACAGGTCCTCGGAACACCGGCAATTAAAAGGTGGTTTCACGTACCTCAAAACCTCCTGATCAGGGGCCTTGTATATCGTCTTTCTCATGACGCTGATGCAGTATATCGTTATACGCAGGACGGACCGAGTAGGAAAGTGATCCCATCAGGAAGGTCTTTGATGAAAATAAGGAATAGAGTCGGTCGAAGGATAGTCCTAGAAGATGACCGCTTTAATGTAAAAACATCTAGAGGATTGACCGTTCAAGTCTATCATCACCCGATTTTAGAAGATTTAATAAAATCAAACAGCCAGAAACGCCCTAACGATAAGAAGTTAATAGCTGTTATAAGCATAGGCACCGAGACAAGAACAGATGACAAAGAACGTCATTCATTTTTTTGTATTGCTGGTAATTTTTTTCTTTAAAAATATATTATTGGTAATTTGTTTTCCCAAAAATGTATGACTGGTACATTTAAAAAAAAAATAGATTGCTGGTAATATATTAGGTTGGTGCAAAAATAATGTCGTTTTCTCACATGTGAGAAAACGACATTATTTTTGCACCAACCCAATAGTTTTATCATGATGACCGGTATTTTCAATGTAAAAATGTATGCTTTCATCGTATTTTGGCTACAATTTGAGAGCTATTTGCCCATAGCTAGGTACCTTAACAGGCGCTACCACCTCGGGTCAGGATGAACATGGGGACAACAGCAATTAAGAGGTGGTCCCACGTCCCTGATCAAAGGGCTTGCTGCCAGATATTTTTTTACCGTCATACCCAGGACGGATTTATATAGTAATATCTAGAAGTGTGGCTATTAACGACAGCTTTAATTTCGTAATTTGTTAAAGATTGAAACGAGTAAAACATTAGACCAGGAAGAACATAGCCTTTCAACTTGGGGAGAAGACCTGTGTGCGAAACACTGTCAAGTGCCTTTGAGATTTCATAATAAGTCGTTTAATCATTATAATGAAATGCTTAATCATTAATAAATGTAGATGTAATTATTATTATGACTTCATCCAATTAATTGGTTTTTTCTGCAAATGGACATACAAGTAGCGAGGAAGACAAGTACAATATTATTAAGATTTGTATTGATTATATTTACAATGAATTTAAAAGCAATACAGTGTGTTCAAAAGAGGACAAATATGAAGCTGGGAATTCTGGGAGTTAAGGTCAGGCGAATTCATTTTTTGTATGACTTATGATTTAAAAGTGTTCATTGAAATATTTTGCTTGAGATTAAATTGACAATAGAGAATTAAAAAAGGAGCAAGCACGTTGATTTCTTTTGATTAAATGGAATCAAAATAAAATTTGTTTAATACTATTTTTCTTATCCTTCATGAATTAATTGAAAACAAAGCCAACAAAAAAAAAAAAGACTTCAACGAAATTTCTACGCTTTCGTTTGAATCCATTTTAGAAGCCATTTGGTGAAAGAATCGATTGTGTCCACGCCATATCTGCAATCAATCAATTATAACGTGGGCAGTAATCAGCAGCAGCATATTCGATCTTATAGATTTGCTTGTCAGTCGCCTGACCAGAAACAGTTAGCCATGTCCCTTAAGAGCAGGCGCACTGTATATCTCTGTTAATTAGCAGCAGCATTATGACCTGTTTTATTTTTTTTTTTTTTTAATTGTCAAGTAAGAATCAGCGAAAACGACATCGGAGGGACGGTTGATATCGCTTCGGATTGAGGAATGGGAGAGCCGAGTTCGAATACCAGTCGAATCCACTGCAAGTACTAATAACCTTGGGAAAGGTATGAATCCTCTTCTTCTAACCAGACTGGGTTCTATAACCTTGGGTGGCAACTGGTCTAGGAGAAGGACAACTCTGAATTCCAAACATGATCCTCCAGGTTGTGGGTATGTGCAGAAGGCCAATAACCTACTCACTTAAAAACTAGCTTGTTATAGAAACCACAACCATATCTTTCGGCTTGTTCCTCAAGGAATTTAAGGCATCATATATATACATTTGGACCCATAGAGTTGCTTGTTAGACGCCTGACCAGAAACAGCCTTATGATGGGCAGAGTATTATGAGCGGATGTAGTTTTTTTCTTCTTTATTTCATTGCTGAGGACAAAGCAGCCAAGGCGATATGACAGACATATCTAGAACCTTTGGAGCAATAGGAAACAGTTTGAGAAAACTTGTTTACCCGACCTGTATGTATTTCTAACTTGACCCCAAAACCTGTCAGAATATCACGCAAAATTGGATGTGATGCGGGTACTTGGTATGCCCTTAATACTCCGGATATTATAATGAACACAATAGTTTTTTTTCTATATTTGTACACGGGCGTCACTTTACTGGCCGGCGTCTTCTGCTTTTATTATTGTTGTTTTTGATGGTGCTGTTGTTATTGTTGTCATAAATAAAATAAACGAATTTAAGATTCCCAGTAACAAACAAAAATCACACCGGTTCAATCATCAGCCAAGTAGAGCATGAGCCACGCCCCTAACAAAGCAAACAGGTACCGAAAACTTTGATATGGTTACAAACTCCTAAAATAATTTCGATGGCCACTTGAACGGATCATCCCTATCTTGGGCCCTCCATATTCAATAACAGTGTCATTAACTAGAAGTTTAAAAATGAAAGCGAAAATATATACCCCCTTGGACAAATTAATTGAAACAAAAGGAATAATTCCGTTATTATTTACTTTTTGATGTATTTTTCCAATGAAATATGACAGAGTTCACATGTTAGTATTTCGAATGTCCATTCCACGAAGTCATTCTTTGCAGATTGACCACAGATTGACCAAAGATTGACGAATGAACTTAAATAAGGAGAGTTCTATTTATAGTACTTTGATTTGATCACTGGAAAGGTTTGCCAGTGTGTTCGTACCACGTTACAATTTTCGTACGCTTCCATGGAGTAACGTCCATCGCAGAAAATGGCAGTAGAGAACTAATCGACAGTCGAGACAATAGTATCTTGGTGTGATAAAAATCTGATGCAATCATGGACGACGCAATATTTTTCAAAGCCAAACAAATTTCATCATACATCCCGAAAATAGATTCATATTACTGCACACCACTGCAAAAAACCTAATCTGAAGAAAAATAGAAATCGATAATATCTTGTCACTCCAATGGGTCGAAAACTCACCGTATGGTGAAATAAGAGAAACTAAACGGTTTGTTTCAATTAATTTTCACAAGGATGTATGCTTAATGTTTTAGCCACGCGATAGTGATTGAGTTAGTCTTAAGTAAGTGGACGAAAATCACATTTAAGAAAG
>OZ010574.1:53439766-53497266 GCA_963932145.1 Acanthosepion lycidas | reverse complement strand
ACTACTTTTTACCCAAATAACGCAAAGAATCGCAGAAAAACAGTTTTGGAACACGATTCTGTCCCAATTGTCATATTCTTCTAGCGTTGAAGAAAGCGATTATTACTGGTTTTTTTAAATTACAAAACGCTTTGATGGGTAAATATTCTCGGATAAAAACTAGGTTAAAGTTTTCTTCGAAAACTTTAAACACAAATCTGGCGGAATTTTACTGAAGGGTATCGAAGGGCAACTTGATAAACTGCAACAAGTGATCGTGAATACCTAACGGAATAAAATATAATTTTACTCTTTTGAAAAATAAATCACATAAAAAAATGGAAAATATTTATGGCACAAAATAATAGTATATTCATAGCACACTATAATTAAATACCATTTTTAATAATACAAAAATTGTCTGAATGCCATTGTTGCGAAACAGTTCTAGTGAAAGTCTTCTGAATTTTCTCACTGATTTTGTGTTATTCTTCTTCCTGCTGGCTACACTTTCCGATTTTATATTTCTTTATTTTTCTCTTTATCTATGTTTATTTATTACTTGAGTGATATTTGCTTTCAGAAGAACGAAAAAAATCATTTTGTGAGTAATAAACTAGACGACTGTTTAGTGAGAACTGCAACCTGGGACTTGTGGAAATAAAGAGAAAATAAAAGAAGCAACCTTTAAAAACTCATGTTGATAACAGCCAGAACAAAATTGGAAAGAAGAAAAAAATGAAAATAGACGACAAAATACTAAACTCCCCGGACAATAAAAATGGACCAATTAGAAAAGAAATTGGGAATATTACGATAAAAAACACAAATTACAAATACATATATACAAATTTTAAAATAAAACGAAAGAAAATTGAAAAATACAAAACGAGAATTTAGAAGGGCGAAATCATTTGTAAGATCAAGTGCAAAATCGAATATAAAATAATGGTGGGAAAAAAAAAAGACAATAAAATAGCAAATAATGAAGAAGAGGCAAATGCGTTTAAAATCAAATTATGTCGACTGATTGCTAAAGCGTGTCACAAGGAATGAAGCATCATGGGACATTTTAGGCGACATAATCGTGTTACGACGCTTAGAATCCTCGGGAGTGTGACTGGGTTGTAAGTTGTTTGGGGAACAATTGGTTTGAGGTCGGGGTTGAAAATTAAGATTGTGGAGCTGACGTGGAGCATGGATGAACCGAAAACGTAACCTTTACATTTAAGGAACTGAGGGTGTTGCTGATGAGAAGAGTCTTTTTTGTGTCAACAGCAAGCTTTGAGCGACTGTTGGAAAAGAAAATGAAATTCATCGACAATGACATTGCTATATAAATAAATATATACATACATGCATTCAGAAAAAAAAAAATACAAAAAAAAACAGAGTTATAATGTTGCATTTCCGGAGAATGAATTTTCACTCATTTAGTTGTTAAATTTTAGTCAGGTTTTCATAATCTGATCTGGAATGGAAATGAGAGTAATGAAACATACACTGAATATAGTGATTTACCAAGCGTAGCTCAGATGTGGCACAAGGCCTAAAGTATGGGGCACCCAGTAAGGATCGAACTCGCTTTTCAGTCGTAATTGTTCTAGCGAGACAAGCTCGCTAACCATTACATCACCTCTAAGAGCCCAAATGATTTTTTAAACGTAGATTAGATATGGCACAAGGCCGAAAGTAGGGGGCACCTAGTAAGGATCGAACTCACTTTTCAGTCGTAATTGTTCTAGAGAGACAAGCTTGCTAACCATTACACCATGTCGAGATGCCCAACATACATTTAATATATCATAAAAATTCAGAATAAAGAATTATTAATACTAGAGCAGAGTTCGAATTCCAATCAGATGCATTACATTCACTTACGTGTTAATACTCTTGGGAAAGGCATGAATTATCTTCTTTTCCCCTACCAAGCTATGGGTAAATAGAAGAACAGTCCAAGTTCTATTGCCTTGGATGGCAACTGGTCTACCGCATAAGAAATGGCAACCTCAGGCGGGAAAATTCTGCCTCGTCAGTCATGTATCGAAGCATGGCACATAACTGACTGAATACTAGACACTTCAAATACTTCGGTGTGTAAATCATTTATATTTAGGTTGGTGCAAAAATACTGACGTAATAATGTCGTTTTTTGACGTATTTTTAACGTCAAAAAACGACATTATTACGTCATTATTTTTGCACCAAACTAATAATAAAATCAGTATAGGAGATTTAATAAGGTATAGATTACGCTATGGCTACTTTTGTCCAGTCATGTAAGATGCTACAAAACTGAAAAACAGGCTACTTACCACATATACTTCCCACATAATAAGACATTAGTTGCAATGGCGTTTTAATGTAGCTAATGTCTTACCATTATGTGGGAGGTATTTCTACTACACCTTGATTTAACCGGAAAAATCACTTACAGCAACAAAAAAAAAAAGAAAAAAAAAAGAAAAAAAAAAAGATTGTTAGAAAGCAATGATTAATTACACCCAGAATAGATTTTCGCATAAAAGAAAAGTAAGTGAGAAAACACCGACTTCCATAATAAAATTTTGCCTATTGTTTGGCTTGGTTTATTTTGTTTTACGGTATATCAACCTCAAACTGTTATTTAATGACGACAAGACTTTTATTGTTGGTAATATTTTTTTTTTCCAAAAATGTATTGCTTATAAAAATTTTTTGTTAAAAAATTTAGTGCTGGTAATAAAATATTAATGGCAGTAATTATTTACAAAAACTTCTAAACTGTATTGCTTGTATTATTTTTTCCTCAAAAATGTATTGCTGGTATTATTTTTACTTTAAAAATATATTGCTGGTAATAATATGCTGCTGGTAATAATATTTCCTCAAAAACTTTATTGCTGCTATTAAAAGCTTTTTTTACACTTTCATAGTGTTTTGACACCAGTTTGGGGTTTAACTATTTGCCCATAGCTGGGACCCTAACAGGTGATACCTCTCCGGGTCGGGGTGGAACACCAGCAATTAAGAAGTGGTTCCACGCTCCTAATCGGGTATTGAACTCACACACTTTGAGTCCTGTCACTGGATCTAACGAACGCCTCCATCCACTGTGCCATGTGTCCTCAAGGGCAATAACCAGTTAAGACAGTGGAAAACTTTCAGAGGGAAAATTAGCAGGAGATAACTGATAACTGACATCCATTAAACATGGCACGTGGAACTAGAACAGTCTACCCCAGTGAGCGAAATAAAGGGTTCAGTTTGATATTCCAACCACCTGAAGAAGGCCGGAGCGTACAACGGCCGAAACGTTGTAATAAATATGGCGACAAAGATGAGCACAATATTCCGAATAATGTAAATAATGTACTTTCCACTGTGTATCCAGAATTCCATTATACAGGAGGATTTATATGACGTAACAGTACAACGAGATTTTCTTCATTTCTAACGACATTATTGTTTCGCTGTTTCTTAATACAATAGAATCCCTGAGAACCGGATTAAGAAGGCCTTACGGATATGAGGATAATAAATAATCTAATGGTGAGTGAAATATAACGGGATTGATTTTAAAGAAAAAAAGAAATACATTATGTAATATTAATGAAATTAAGTATGCTACGTTTGCAAAACAAATAATGTAACGAGGATTTTTTTAATCGCTGTCGCATGATGATTCTTTCTCTTCTAATGTCAGTCTCAACTTTTTACTCATTTTGTTTTGCTTTTGTTCTTGAATTTTTTTATACGAAAGACACTTAACTCAGCGTGCGTTTTTGCAATTGCCAGAGCTGAATGTTGGCTCTATTTCCATAAAACTGACAATCTTTTCAATAGCTTTTTCAATTTCAGTCCAGGTTTCATCACAATCATGCATCCTGTCGCTATCTTTCTGCAGATGTGTCTCGTTATCATCCTTTCCTTTAATTGGCATCATCTTTTGCACCAATACAAGTCCTTAGATTGAAATAAGCATAAGCAATTATCCAAAGTAATTTTCCTGAAAAACAGAATTTCAAATCAGTTACATTTCACACAGATAGTTCAAATATACACAGCAAAACCATGTCCGGATATGCGGGAATCCGGATATGAGGGATTCCGGATATGAGGGATTCTGGATATGAGGGATTCTGCTGTACTTTGTTTAGCTTTTGGCAAATTTGACTATTGCAATGTGCTTTCAGATTTCTGTGTCACATTTTCCGCAGTATGTTAAATATTTTACAAATAGTTATTTTTTATTTGAATTGGTTGATCACAACGAATTCAATTCATATTATTTATCTTATATCATTTCACTTGCCGATTTCCATAAAGTTTCCTTAAGATTGATGTTTACTCCTTTCTATTACCATTTTGTTTGGGTTCCTGCTGTTGTGATCAATACAGTATCATCTACATGTCTCATCATTCAGATATTACCAACCATTAATAAATCTTTTTCGAATTTATAATTCTCTAAGGATAACCTAGATGTAGAGGTGCATTAACCCGTTCCCCGCGAAATATTTTCGGGAAAAACGTTTCACTTTCAGACGACTTTTTTATTTGTTTTTGATATAGTAACTAAGAAACTAAGAACCTTGAAGTAACACATCTAGCGGACGTATGAGTTGACAATTGGGCGCGTTTCAAGTTCCGAAAGGCATAAAACATCAAGATCGATCCATAAACACGTCTGCAGCAGGTTTTGTAACGTCATGTTTTGGGCGTGTTTATTAGTCCGTGTCAAAACGTATATACACGTCTACGCCGGGGAAGGAGTTAAACTTGGCGAGAAGACTCATTCAGTTATATGTCATGCGTGATACAGGTTTGAGCGATCATGTATCTTTCGATACATGACTGACGAGGCAGATTTTTTTCCCCGCAGTAGGTTGGCATTTCTTTCTGCGGTAGACCAGTTGCCATCCAATGCTATAGAAGCCGGTCTGTCCTGCTTATTTGCACATAAGCTTGAGAGAGAAGAAGAGGATTTCATACCTTTCCCAAGGGTATTAGCACGTAAGTGAATGTAATGGTTTTGAGTGGTTGGTTGTTTGGGTTTCATGGCATATCAACCACTGTGGGTCATTTAATGCCAAATTAAGGTATATATATATATATATATATATATATATATATATATATATACACACACACACACAGACATACACACACACACACACACACACACACACACACATATATATATATATATATATATATATATATATATATATATACACATATACATACATACACATATACCTATACATATATTCAATATACAGTACTATTAAACATATAGCTGGCAGCATTATTTTTTCCAAAAAACATATAGCTGGCAACATTATTTTTTCAAAAACACATAGCTGGCAACATTATTGTTTCAAAAACATTGCTGGCAACATTATTGTTTTAAAAACGCATAGCTGGCAACATTATTGTTTCAAAAACACATAGCTGGCAACATTATTGTTTCAAAAATGTATAGCTGGCCACTATAGTGTTTCAAAAACGCATACCTGTCAACATTAGTGTTTGAAAAACACATAGCTGGCAAAATTATTTTTCCAAAAAACGTATAGCTGGCAACATTATTTTTCCAAAAAACGTATAGCTGGCAACATTGTTTAAAAAGCGTATAGCTGGCAACATTATTGTTTCAAAAACGTATAGCTGGCAACATTATTTTTCCCAAAGCATTATCTGAAGCCTGGTTGTTGGACGTAGTTTATCGTCATACCCAGGACGCGGATGTAGTTTATCGTCATACCCAGGAAGCTGATGTAGTTTGGTTTCGAGTGGAATTCAAACTAGGATCTCCGGTTCCTCAATCTGAGGCGTTATCTATTACTCGATTTAAGTGAATATAATGAATTCGACTGGATTAGTCATTAGTGTCTTAGGAGTCCTTGTTACTTTGTGTACTAACTCAGTTTTCAGTGTATATGCAGTTTACACACAGAAAATTTTCTGGATTATTTTTTAATTTAGTTTTAATATATGGATATGGTCCCTTCTTATGTTTTGCTTGTTTTGATAATAAATAAAATAGCATTAGTCTATACGGATATTGTGAAGAGTATGGGAGTAGTGACGCCACTTACTGTCACTTTAAAATACTATTGGTATGAAGATTCACTAAACAGTAATAATTTATCATTATTGTGATATTGATATAAATATCAATAAGAAAACTTGTGAATATGAAGATAAGAAAAAACGTAACGGATCAATATTGCTCATGATAACAGCAGTTAAAATAAGAACAGCAGTAGCCGTAACAACAATAATAAATACTTGCAAAATAAGTGCAATACAAAAGTGAAGCCAATGTAAAATAAAACGGCAAAAAATTATGTAAAAAAATGAGAGGGGGATAATGATATAAATGAAAACCAAAGAAAAATGTAGAAGCCATGTGAGAATGCTTGGAATCAAGGAGCAAAAAACAAAAACAAAAAAAAAAAAAAAAAAACTACGTTTTGGCCGAGCAGAGCGGGAATTGTCGAGACGCTGTAAGTGAATAATAGAAGGTCATTGTCGAATAGTTGCGGCCAACTTAGAGAATGAGTGACGCTAGACAGAATGGTTGGTGACCGGCCTCGGTGCCACTCTGCGCAATAACTTGATAAACTGTGGTCTGTGACAAGAAGAAAGTTATGGGCAAAGAAAAAAAAAAAAACTTTTTCCAATATTTCGGAGCTTTTAAAAATACCCAATTAAGAAAAAGTTTATCGAATAAGGTTGTGGCGGGAAATCTCTAGTGTCTCTGAATGGCACTTGAAGTTGAAGAAGAAATAAAGTGGGTGGAGGTAGAGATGCGCGTGGATAAGAGCAAGAATAGCAGAGGGAGCACACATTTTGACGGAAGGACGGAGATAGAAAGGAAAAAATTAATGAACGAAAATTAAAGAAAAGTAGATAGGGACTAAGATATTGAAAAATCAATGATAACCAAAAATAAAGAAAAAAAAAAATCACGTGGAATATAAAGTGGAAGAAAAAGAAAAAAAAAAGGATGAAAAACCCCAATGGATGAATGAACATTGTTATAAATATAGAAAGAGGAGGAAAAAAAGGCGAACGAGGGGGAATAAAACTGAAAGATAAAACTAGAAAAAAAGAAGAAAGACAAAATCAGAATTGAAATTGGCAACAGTAAAAATGGAAGAAAGACAAAAAATGCAAATAGAAAAATGAAATAACGAAAGAAGAAAAAAAACGTTAACGAAATAAGGAATAAAAAAAAAAATTGACAAAAGAAATCTGGAGAAAAGAAAAATGGAGAATAAAAATTGCAGGCATAAATAAACAAAGATAGACAAATGAAAGAAAATCGTAATTAACTGAAAACATGCAGAGTGCTTCTGATAGAATATTGTAGAGAGAAACACTTTGAGAGTAATGGCAAGTAAGAAATTAAAGGAAGTGGAAGAGGCAAGAAGTATTTAAGATATAAAACATTCTGAAAGATGTAATTAATAAACAGAAAATAGTCATTGATCAAAATTTTCAACAAGATAGGGTAAATGGGATGTTAAACACTGCGTCATAAAATGCCGAGAAATTAACTGTAAATAGACAAAAGAGTAAAGAGCTAAGAATCACTTATACGTCTGAGATGTCTTTTCTTTTTCTCGTCCATAAGTATTCTTTGTTTACTCTACAGATTATATTGATTGATATTTTTATAATTTAATGTTTACTGCACTACTAATAATTTATTACTTGCATCTTTATATTAATAATTGCAGAAAATTAGTAAAATAGAGGCATATCTTAAAACAAAACGTACAATTTAATTATCTTAAAAATAAAGTAAAAACCTAACAAATCTGTTTCGATTGTCCCAGCGTGGAACAGTTTTTTTTATAGAACTCACCACATGAAAAACAGTAAAGCCACTAATACACAAGGAATTACTGGCCGTGAAAGAATTAGAAAACAAGCATTATTAAGCAGAGAGAACAACAGAAGAGTGATCAAGAAGACGGTAAATAAATTTTAAGACCAAATTTGGTTGGTAAGCAAGGAGCCGGAAGTGTGTTTTTCTCAAGCTAGAAATGCGAGAAAAGAAATTGTTAGCATAGAACTTACGGTTACATCTAACCATTTTAATTGTGAAATGATGAGACCTTATTGTCAATCTGGTACTGCGCTTAAATTTATAAAGTCTAGGTAGAATAACGAACAATTAATCCGTTAAAATTGTAATGAAACTATTCAGAGAAAAAGAACAAGGGAAGAATTTTATGTCGGTGAGAAAGTGACTGAAGCCGAGAAGCCAGGTCAGGGCCAATAATATTGCGGATTCGTCTTTGAATTTATCATTATCTCTAAATATATAGCAAGAGAACCAGACCATATGTGACAGCAATATTCGAAGCATGGGCGAACGGCAGACTTATAGATAGATATGACAGATTCAGGAGATACAACTTGTCCATCACAACACGATGAACCAAGTTTTTAGTAGATCTAGCAATGGGTTCACTATAGCTTTTCGCTTGATATCTGTCAAGAATATTAGGCTGAGAAAACACGTCTATTTCGAATGCTCTCTCCAGGACGACTCTATTCAATTTCCTGAATACACTATCTAACCGCATTTGGCATAAGTTGCGCCCTTTAACCAAAATTGATAAAAAATATTTTATGTAAGTCTTACGTTAGAGAATAAATTTCAAACCGTTATTTTATATCGGACACAGTTTTAATACCACCAGCATTCACAGTGTGCTATTTTATATATTGTTTCAAATTGTTAATCATTTCATGTTTTGTTGGCATATAAAATACTCATTGGAATGTGTACGTCTATTTGCTGAGATATTACCACATTTCTCTGCACGGGTAAGATGAAAACTCATTCCTTATGCGCAGATATCAATAAACGGCAGCCATTGCTTTGTCTTTAATTTTTCAAATTTATAGCTATTATGCTAGTTTGCATCTTTAAAATAGACTGAAGAAACGGACAAGAAGAAAATTGGCAATATGTTAAGTTTTTAGGCAACACCGATGCAGTTCTGATAATGGACGTTTGAGGATTTATCTCATCGTCGGTCTTTTTAAAAGAAATGTTTGTCAAACTATGAAAGTTTTAGGCATTCGAGCAAAGAGAATCTGCCGGAAAGCACCAAATGTCAAGTCTTAAATGGAGTGAAAAAACTTGTAAAGCCAATCAATTGGCCTAATTTAAGACATCCATTAGGAAAAGCGAAGGAAGTGGGCAAAGAATACAACAAATCTTTCCACTTTGCTATCCTTCATAGGCCAGACGGCTTGGAGGCTACTGGCAGGTTGCGACGTCAGCGAATCAAAGGTGGAGTAATGTTTTGGGATGGGATTTTAGGCAGTGAAGTGTTGGGACTATAGCGACTTCCAGATGGCGTTAAGTCGACAACTCAGGCGTATACTGAATTTTGTAAGATACACGTACACGAGTCGTTCAAATAAATCTCCAACAATTTTTTGTTACAATTTCGGTAATGAAAATGTGTGTATATTCGAATAAAATGAATTTCAAAGATACTCGTTTAATGATGTTTTATCTTGTTCAGCAGGCCTGGAACCTTTATAGAGCATTATGAAGCGTGTTTTAACTGGCTGATTGTAGTTTACATGCAAATAATAGCTTTGTAATACTTGTTTGTTATGAAGAAACGAAGTATATCACAAAATCAATGGTTGAAACTTTATAAAACTAGTTCCATATAAATTTTCTCTTTATTCAAATGACATCGTGTTCAGGGTTTTCGTAAAGAAAATTGTCTTTGGAAACTTTACACATGTTCTGTAAATATAATCTATTCCAGCATGTTTCTGGAACGTTCAGTAACACCTCGAATAATATACTTACAAAATCCGGTAACTTAGCAAAACAGTTGCCACCTGGTAAGAGTGACATGTAGTCTAATACACACACACTAGGAAGAGTTGAAAATTTAGTGCATAGTCCTAAAATGGAGTACAGCCCAAATTCTGTTTATTTGCGATTTGATTAAATTTTATTAACCTCCCTTAATGTCATTTAGACAGGATAAATATATGACGGGTCATAACTGTTACTATTATTAAATTAGTTATATATATATATATATATATATATATATATATATATATATATATATATATATATATGTGTGTGTGTGTGTTGTAATTTTTTCATATGAGCAAAAATAGTTTACTCATTACAAAGATGCAACTTTGTTTCGGTGAATTTCATTTGCACCTCCACTGGTGAGAACCAAAATTGGCTATCCAATAATAGTAAAGATAACCAATTTGGGTTCTAATCAGTTGAGGTGCAATTGAAATGTACCGAAACGAAGTTGCAACTTTGTAGTGAGTAAACTGTTTTTGTCCATATGAAAAAATTAGAATAAATAATTATTACTCTAATATCAGTATCGAGTCCTCTGTTGGATTAATGCTGTGAACGTTAGAATTTATATATTATTTTCGTTCTCATTGCATCATTCATATATATATATATATATATATATATATATATATATATATATATATATATAAATTATACGAGATCATAATAAAACATTTTATATCGCTACACAGAAGATTTCATCTTTCAGTACTATGATTGTACTTCCCCAGGCGATGTTTGGTAACTGGAGATAAAAATGATTTTTTAGGGAAATTTAAAAACAAAACGTTAGCTTTATTTCTGAAAGTTAAAGGTGGGGGCATAAGGTCAGAATTAAAAAAAATTATACTTGTGGGCATGTCTCGATTAACCAATTGAATGTCACATATACGCTAAATAGAAAAAATACGGTCGGAAGGTGAAGGTACGTGAGTTATTTTTTTATGTCATGAGATATGAAAGCTTTTATGTAGCTATGTAAAACGTTTTTATTATAATATCGTATAATAAAAATATAATGATATTTAGCTCTATTTTGTATTGAGCAATTTAAAAACAAATGCTACAATCGGTGGATTTTTACTCTATTTATTCTTTCTTTTACACACACACACATATTTACATGTATTTGTGTGTGTGTGTGTGTGTGTGTGAATGCGTGTGTGTGTGTATCAGATAATTTTTACATTGGAACAACTGATATCATCCTCGATATAAAAATGAAATAACATCTCTTTCCTTGGAGATTATCTTTAAACAACGTTCTATATAAAGTCAAATCTGAATTTTTAACTTCTAATTTTTAACTACAAACTACTTGTTCATCTCTTATTTGTGTGCGTATATATATATATATATATATATATATATATATATATACATACATATATATATATATATATATATATATATATATATATATATATATATATATATATATATAGTTAAGTTATAAGGAACTTGGTAAACCGAATTGGTAAATCCAAAGAGGATGAAATCCTGAGAGCTCAATGTGAGGACAGAGCTAATATGTAATGAAAAACAAACCACTTTAATGTACCATTACGATAATTTATTTCACCTAAATCCTTTTTTAAGGATTCAGGATCATCAGGTAAAACTTCCAACAACGAATTGAGAGGAAAATTGGGATTAGAAATTTCTAATCTCATCCCCCTCTATTAAATTACCTAAATTACACTACCCACCAATTTCTAATCCCATTTTTCCTCTCAATTCGTTGTTGGAAGTTTTACCTGATGATCCTGAATCCTTAAAAAAGGATTTAGGTGAAATAAATTATCATAATGGTACCTTAAAGTGGTTTGTTTTTTATTACATTATATCTATCTATCTATCTATCTATCTATCTATATATATATATATATATATATATATATATATATATATATATATATATATATATGTGTGTGTGTGTGTGTGTGTGTGTGTGTGTGTGATTGTGTGTGTGTGCGCGTGCATCAGATAATTTTTACATTAGGGACGACTGATATCACCCTCGATATAAAAATGAAATAACGTCTCTTTCCTTGAAGATTGTATTATCTTTAAACAGTGTTCTATATTAAGTAAAATCTCTGAATTTTTAAAACTTTATCCCATACTCTAACATCAGAGACAAACTCACATTTTGTAGCAATAAAGCAATAATCTTATACACATACATAGCTGATGTACATAGCAACCATTTCTTTGATACAGACATTATTACTTTACTCCACCAACTGTATGAAGACAGCAGCAAGTATTTTTTTAAAATACAATCTCGTCTAAATCTCCAGTGATCCAATTGAACAAAGATTCCATTTTTATTGTTTCAATCAATCAGATAAAATGAAAGACACTGAAAGGAACTTTCTTCAACGTAGGTGAGCAGTTCAAGCAAATCGTTTTTCTCTGAGTCAGGTAAACATGGATATTTATACCTACACACACGCACACACGCAATCAAACACACACACATACTGCATAGTATTTATCAATATAACACGTACAAACTCTCATCAGTGGTTGATGACTTTCCGCGTGAAAGAGGCATTTACCATGTAGTACTGATGCCCATATACAAAATCTTTCTCTCTATGCATCACTCTTTATTCCTCTGTATCATTTTTTTGTCTTTCTCTGTAGCTCTCTCTCTCTCTTTCTCTGTCGCTCGCTATATATATATATCTATTTTGCTATCTCTCTGTCTTCTCTATCTGTCGCTATCTCTCACTCGAAATTTCTCTTTTTCTCTCTCTTCATCTTCCTCTTTTCACTCTCTTTATCTATTTCTTTGTTTCTCGCTTTCTCACTTTTTTCTCTCTTTTCCATCTCTCTCTTTCTCTCTCTCTCTCCCTCTTTCTATCTCTCTATCTCGCTTTGTATATATCTCCCTCTTTCTCTCTCTCTTTATATATATATGCATATCTGTCTCTCTCTACATATATCTCTTTCTTTTCTCTCGTTTTCTCTCTCTTTCTCCCTCCCTCTCTCTATCTCTCTCTCTATATATCTCGCTTTCTATATATCTCACTCTTTCTCTCTCTCTTTATATATATGTATATCTGTCTCTCTCTACATATATCTCTTTCTTTTCTCTCGTTTTCGCTCTCTTTCTCCCTCCCTCCCTCTCTCTCTCTCTCTATATATATATATATATATATATATATATATATATATATATATTCCCTCTCTCTTCTTCACTGAAATAACTTCTTAGCAGCTGTCAGGTTTTTTGGGGAAGGGCTTCTTGGTCGGTCATAGAACTTGTCACTTCACTACACCTTTGTATAGCTAGACAAAGAGAAATATTTCTTTTCTGCCTCTCCCTCTCTCTCTCTAAAGATATTGTGTGCGTACGTGTTTGCGTGCGTGTTTGCGTGCGTGTTTGCGTGCGTCTGTGATTGCAAATTTTTGTTGCGATACCTCGTTGAAAAAGCTGAATGTTCATTAATTTCTTTGTAATAACTTCCCTGTAGTTGTGTTTCTTTATTAATAGAGGTCTATCAATACAGACATAGGTATTTGATAAATAAATTCATTTTAAGCTAAAGCAATAAGGAATCATTTGCAAAGAAAGACGCGGACGAAACACGAAAATAATTGAAGTTACAATTAAATATGGAAAGAAAAATTTAACTGCAAATAATATTGCTTTTAGAAGCAAGTAAGAAAAGCAAAAATCGGGTGTCTCTGAGGACAATGACGACACGATCGGTTTAAACTGAAGCACGATGGCTGCCCGTCAGTTGAAATGATGGTTAGGCGATCGTCAGCCATTGTTATGTTGAAATGACACAAGTTTCGCCATGTTAAAATTAGATTTGCGTTAACAGCACCGTCTTAACTTACCACCTAGTTTTTCATTGAACGTTAAATGTTATCTGTGAAAACAGAGTGAAATCAGTAAGTGTTGGATAGATGGTCGCCTTGCGCAAGACGCGGAAGCAAAGCGGGCAACATAAACATACACGCATTATGTGCATGCAATCACACGATGCTACTCCATTATAAATAGAAAAAAAAACTCGCATTAAAAGTGAGAAAACCTTAGAGGTGCCCACGTAAATTCGTTGTGTAAACGCATTTAATCACTGTTGCATTTCCAAATGTACCCCAAATAACGAAGCTGATATTGATATGTACCCAAACAAACATTTTTACAACTGATACACCCTTGTGCAAATTAATTGAAACAACTGCTTTAGTTTCCTTTCTTTCAACATACAGTCAGTTTTAGACCCACTGGTGTGATAAGGTGAAATCGATTTCTATTTTTTTTTTCCTAAGATTAGGTCATTTGCAGTGATGTACATATGAATACATATTCGGGATGTATAATGAAATTTGTTTGGCCTTGACAAATATTGCATCATCCGGGATTGCATGAGATTTTCATCACGCCCAGAAACTATTGTCTACACTGTCGATTAGTTGTACTACGGCCATTGTCTGCGATGGACGTTACTCCAAGGAAGCGTACAAAAATTGTAACTCTGCCCGAACACACTGGCAAGTCTTACCAGTGAACAAATCAAAGTACTATCGAATGGCTCGGAAACTCTCCTGATTTAGATCCAACCGAGAATCTGTGGTCAATCTGCAAGGAACGACTTCGTGAAATTGACATAAGAAGTACTAACATGTGCACTGAGATATGTTTCACTTGAAGAATACGAAAAAAAGTAAATAATAACGGAATTAGTCATTTTGATTCAATTATTTGGCACAAAGGTGTATATGAAAAAGATCACGAGTTTTATTTTATATCAAGTATACTCGAAAGAGACGCATAGATATAATAAATGAAATGTATATATCAATGGACGTCTTGTAAAATAATAGTTTGCAACATAGTCTAGGATTGTATTAAAACTCAGTAAAGAGTTCGATTTTCATTGAGTTTTCTGCACTTGTGGTTTTGTGCAAAATGTAAACTGAACTTTGTAAGTATTCCTAGTAATTTCAAGGTGTTTGACTATTTGTGGTGGACCAATCAGTCACTTATATGCCATGCGATACATGATTGACGAGGAAGATTTTTTATAGAACACGGTCTGTCCTGCATTTTACCCATAGCTAGGGAGAGAGGAAGAGGAGTCATACCTGCCCCAAGGGTATTATGGCGTAAGTGAATGTAATGTATTTCACTGGAATTCGAGACGATATCTATTATTCCGCCCTGCCCTCCTGTGGTAGCTACCTTCAAAAAATAAGTATACACCAAATTCCAACGACACATGTTCCTTTCCAGTACTTCAACCATATTATTCGAGTAGATATCGACAGTGGGTACCATATTTCCACTACGTCCACCATGGTATAAAATGTGTACTTCCTTTCCAGTGTTTCTACGATGGTACGTGAGAAGATAGAAGTCGATATCGCCTGCAGTTATATCACCGATAAAACTTAAGTTATGACTCTGACCAACACGCAAATCTGTATGTTACGACGTTGTGACCTATGAATGTTCACCGGAAAAATCAGTATTAATTGTAAGAATTAGAATAAAATCCAGAATTTAATATAAGTTTGTAAATGATCTGGTATTAATCTACCAACAATCCACAAATGAGAACTATCCTTGAAATGGGACAGTGAGTATTAAGTGCTAAAAATGTGCCGCTAGCGAGTTAATATTTCAATATACCGGTAAATGTAGACGCAAGAAATTTTATGCCCAGATACAACCGCCTATTTTAACTCCATTGTCCGTTCCAAAGCACCACATGTTATTTAATCCTACAGTCATATCCCTGTAATATAACCAGATTCATATTGGCACTTTTTAATCGTTCACCCCAAGCCAATGAACCCACTAAAACACAAAGTTTATCCTTGTGTGTCATTTTATAAAAACTTAGAAAGATATTAACTCGGCGAACCTTAATATATAACAGTTTTAGCGAAAACGGAAAATCTTTTTTTGTTGTTGTTTACAACATGAAAGTGGTCGACTAGAAAGAAAAATAAATTTAAGTATCTTCAAATGAAATGACAATCATGCAAGATTTAGTTTATAAACCAATATTTTGAAAAAGCCTTGTCACGGCAGGTCTATCAATGAGAGATTGGCTAATCGCTGAATTTGAAATCTATTTGTAGTGGGCACCTACATAAAAAAAGAGTATACACCTAATTCCAAGGACACAGGTTCCTTTCCAGTTCTTCAACCATAGTGCTGGAGTGGATACTGACGTTGGGTACCATCTGGTATAAAATGTGTACCTCCTTTCCAGTGTTTCTACGATGGTAATTATCTCTCTTTCTGGACTTTCTGAGTGAACACCTTGTGTCGACCTTCACTGTTGTCACGCTATCTCTCCGTAGTATAAATATACATTGGACGAGTCCATTCTGTGGACAAGGGGCGAGCCCGACAATAAATTTGAAAGTGCCTGAAGACTATACAACAATGTTGACCCAAGCCATGTGTGTGAAACTGGGTAGACGGAACCGGTGACCAAGTGTGCTAGCTAGATTTCTCTCCCAGAAACTGTTACTAAGGTCCGCTCAGAATTGATAGCAAAACGATGAGATGCTTCGGAATGTGGTGCTGCGTATACGGATTGACTTTGTCGTTGGGAAAGTGATTACTTGGGTCAGTTTCACAGAGTGCGCAATTATTGTTCGTCCAGCCCAGGGATTATTATATCGCCAAATTCATGAACCAACGGTTTTAATCCACTATGTTATTGTCCCGTAGAAATTCAGACAGAAATGAAAATAATTTTTCTTTTGTATTTTATCTTACCAACATATTCAGTGAAGAAGAATTATTATAATTCATCAGTTCGAAATCTTTCAACTACAGCACTTCGTAACGTTAAATAATGTTAAATGTCTGTTGATGGCAGAGGGAAAATCTACTTCTGTGTTTGTTTGGAGTGACACTCGCAGAGACATAAACACATATACATACAGGTGTACGCATTTGGGATCACACAAATATCCATAATCCCAGGTGAGGCGTAGATATATATCCATGCGTTCAGGTATACATACGCAGTTGTAATTCTATTTCGGTGTCGAAACCGTAGCTTTTATATATGTAGCGATGTTCCTATAAAAAAAAGGAGCTGGTAGGTGTGTTCTTGACGTCTTCTCAATCTACCGCCTCCGTCGCCAGAGAAACTTACACTTCCTAAACCTAGTCAAACAAGCATAAATATATCCAATTTAAAAAAATAAACCACTCTGATGACCGCAAAAACGTAAAACCGAGGGTCACAAACTCATATCCATACAACTGTATAATATATATATATATATATATATATATATATATATATATATATATATATATATATATATATATATATATATATATATATATATATATGTCGATATTTGTGAGATGAGGTATTATGTACAGTATTTACATTTGTCGGACTATTGTCCTCATCTTTGTCGCCATATTTGTCACAACGTTTCGGCCGTTGTACGCTCCGGCCTTCTTCAGGTGACTGGAATTTCGAACTGAACCCTTTATTTCGATCGCTCAAGGACACATGGCACAGTGGATAAAGGCGTTGCTTAGATCCAGTGACAGGACCCAAAGAGTGTGAGTTCAATACCCAGTTCAGGCAGTGGAGAACTTTCAGAGGGAAAATTAGCAGGAGATAACTGATAACTGACATCCATCAAACATGGCACGTGGAACTAGAACAGTCTACCCCAGTGATCGCAATAAAGGGTTCAGTTCGAAATTACAACCACCTGAAGAAGGCCGGAGCGTACAACGGCCGAAACGTTGTGACAAATATGGCGACAAAGATGAGCACAATAGTCCGACAAATGTTAATACTGTGTATATATATATATATATATATATATATATATATATATATATATATATATATATATTAGTTTGGTGCAAAAATAATGTCGTTTTCTCACATATGTTACTATGTGAGAAAAAGACATTATTTTTGCACCAACCTAATATATATACATATATATATATATATATATATATATATATATATATATATATATATATATATATATATATATATATATATATAAGAGGGAGAGAGACTTAGTTCATCAATAAAAGCAATTAGTAATTTGAAGAATTTGCTTCTGGGAACGAAATCCGTGTCTTGATTCTTTATTCTTTTTGTCATTCAATTAAGTACACTTTCCGGTATAATTTAACATAGACATGCTACAATGTAACAGGAAAACATTAATAAATATCCTATGGTACCTTTACAAACATTCACGCATTCTCTCCATTCGTCTCACACTTTCTCTTACTTCTTCAAACTTGGATTAATTTCAATCCTGAATTACAGTAGTTTCTAATGAAAAATCAATCCCCCAAAAAGGCTATGTCATTTCAGGGGATGTCTCTCTTAGGATTTACAGAGTGCGAGGGATAAATTTCGTCTGAATTCCGCAAAAATAAAAATATTTTTGACAGCTCATTTTTACAGATATATTAGTTTGGTGCAAAAATAATGACGCAATAATGTCGTTTTTTGACGTTTACAAAATACGTAAAAAATGACATTATTACGTCATTAATATTTACCAGAATTATGCAAAAATATCTTTATATATATTAACGCGTAGATTTATTCAATAAAATCGTCATTGGCTTTAACCGCAACCTCCAGACGACTTCGCGATCTCTTGCAACTCTTCTAGACGGTCTTTTTATTAGATTGGTGCAAAAATAATGACGCAATAATATCGTTTTTTGACGTATTTTTTAACGTCAAAAACGACATTAATGCGTCATTATTTTTGCACCAACCTAATATAATCATTGCCTTCTGTTCATCTTTGGTATTACGATGAGTTTTGTTGGGGTCTCTCGCTCCCCACAAATAATAATCAAGGGGATTTCTGTCTGTACAGTTAAGTGGCCGAATGTAAGGGATGGTGTGGTCGCCATGACAGTTTTCTTCTGCTTGTGTGGCATGGTGCAGTGTCCTGTTGTTAGACATAGGGTTTTAAGCAGCCATTCTCTTGAAACAGTGAAGCACTACCACCTCAATACACTTGATGTAGGTCTCCGTGTTGAGTCTCAGGCCCTATGGGAAGAAGAATGGAGACTTAAAGTCGCTATCACTAGTAATCACTCTAATTACCTTCGTAATCACTATTAGACTCATCCAACTTTTTATGAATCCTCTGCAATGTCCTCAGATTGACACCCAAACAATGTGAAATGTTCGTATTGGAGCTTCCGGCGCGAATGCCAAGCAGTACAGCATACTTTTTTTCCAAATTTCTTGCGGAGTGAATTGCGTCATGGTGGTCTTTTTCACACAGAGGGTGCGCAACTAGGCCTCCTACATTGTGCAATTTTCAAAATTTAAGAAAAAGCAAACAACACAATATATTGGAATGACGACAATTTACCCATCGCACACTGTGTATTTTTTTTTTTTTTTTTTAATTTTCAGCGAAACGTTATGAATTCTTGAGAACTATATAGGAAGCAAAAATAGCAGTAGTCTGATATTAAACCGTAACTGGGAGTAAAAGAGACGGAATCTGCCGGCCACAAGGGCATTAATGCGAAAGCCACTCGCTTTTCGGGTAGATTTCCAGTACACAGCTTCTTTCTTTTTATGTGTCGTGTCCTTTCAGGACGTAGGCGATCATGGCTTTCCATGTCCTCCTATCCCTTGTAGCTCTCAATAAGTTTCGTCCCTCTGCTCGCTCCCCCCCCAGACTACGTTCTCTCATTCACTTGCTTAAGCCCACTAGGTATGTCATCCTTTGCTTTCCTTTGAATCTCTTTCCCTCTATTTGTACTGTGAGTATGAGATTCCCCAGGCGCTCCTTTCTTAATACGTGTGTTAGAAATTTAATCTGCCTCTTCCATATGTTAAGTATAAGCTTCCTCCTTGTTTGAATCCTCTCTAAAACCTCATCGTTGCTCACGCGCTCGGTCCATAATATCCATAGCATCCTTCTGTAGATCCATATCTCCCTTGTCGCGAGTTTCTTCTTTATCTTTGAGGAGACTGTCTAACATTCCCTGCCGTATAGGAGTACAGACGTCAGGTAGCAGTTCAGTACTGTTTTCTTTGTTACCAAAGAAATTTTTCTGTCTCGCAATACCTTGACCATTCTAATACGTCCACGGATCTCAGGGTCGTACTTACCTTCCTCCATCAAAACACTTCCCAGATATTTTAACTTCCGCACCTGCATGATTTTAGAGTTTCCGACTTGTAAATCGCATGTATGTATTCTGTCTTCTTGTAAGGTTAGTCCCTTCTTCTCGCTCTCCTTCCAGTACACTACAAAATATAAATAGGAAGTTTTATGCACTCTGCAAAACACTCAGTCGATGACGCAAAGTCATATGCATGTATACAAACAACTTTAAAATAAAAATATAATTTGTAACGCAGACTTTTAAAAAAAAAATAGCCTCTCTTTCAGCAACTAGAGAGAAACAATCAAATATACTGACGAAAGGAAACTACACAAACTATAAACGCATATATCGATATAGTTTTCTATTTATGTATAGAATTAAATTCGCACACATGTATCCTTAAAAACGCGGATTTTGGTGGGTATTTTTAAAATTTACACATTGAAAATAGACTTTCTCAGGAGAGCCACACACGTTTATAATCATATGTACACACATATATTCTTTGTCGTCTACACCCAGTGCACACACTGTCCCCCCCAACGCACACGCACAGATATAAGTAATATTATTGCGTTGCGTTTTTTGCAATAAACCCCATTACACATGTATACACATTCATGTACGCAGTAGGCTGTATTTCTTTTCCTCTTTTCATCCTTTAAAAAGAAATCTTCCACATTTACACATACATTAATAACAACATGGCCAACAAAAACTGTCTTAACAAAGAAAGAACTGCAACGACAAGAGGAAAATGTCCCCGACTGAACGATAAAAAACGCGAGGGGAAAATCTGATAAAAGTTGCAAACAAAGGGATTCATAATGGCTGGACAAAAAAAAAAAAAAAAATGCGAACAACGAGTAACAAGCCAAGGGAAGAAGGACGTGGGACAGCAATAAAAAAAAAATCGGCTATGTTAACTTAAAACTATTGCGTCAAGAAGCAATGGATTCTGGAGTGTTAATAATTCTTTTGGTGGGTCATCATTGAGGCCATCGATTGGAGATAACAAGATCAATGCATCGTCAAGGAAGGGTTGCACATTTCAAGAAACAGGTCGAAGAAAATAATGGGATGCTCTTGGCCTCCATCTTCGTTAACTGCATCATCGCTGTGGTTTTCATTATTATAATAATAACCATGATTATTGTAATTGTCAGTATAGTCAGCAACATTTTTTTTAACCTAGACGTCGTTATTCTCATTATGATTTACAATCAATGTTAGTGTCATGGCCATTATTTGTAGAATTATCGTCGTTACGTTCCTCATTAAATTTTCTCAATTATGGCCGCAAAATTATGAACATTATTAGAAATTCACCATTTTGATCATTATCAGAGATTTATAAGATAAAACTTTATTTTGTATGGATGATTAAAATATTATGAGCTCTGCTTGATATTTGATAAGATCCATCCCTGACAATTCTACAGTTTTATGCGAATGTAGAATGCGTGTTGCAGGACACTGCTGGCGAACAAAACAAGAATTTGTAAATAATCTACTGCTCTTTTTCACTGAGCTGTGAAGCATGACGGGTTGGTCGCCCAGCAACCACCTATAACGACCATCTATATCATGACACAAAATGCGACTCTAATGACCTTCCGACCTTGATGAAGGACCGTCATCGTTGACATCACGACATTCTAACTTTCTTTTTTTTACGTGACCCTCCCCCTGTAACGCTAACTGATACACGTATTTGATCTTGTCAGAAATGCTTTCGGACTAAGATCTGTGAGATAGCCTGAGTTCGATAACTTTGCTTGTAGTATTAATAATCTGCCTGGAGTGGTTCGACTTGAAGTTGACGTAACTGAAGACATTATTTTTCTGTACAGTTCCACGGTGGGTTGATGAGATTTAATTTAACGTCTAGATATTTTAAAAAAAAAAGTTATGTACTATGAACTGGAAATCTGATCTATCAGGTAAACCTCATACGGAGATACTTTCGAGCCACTGCAAAGACGGTGTTAATGTATTGTGCCACTGCTACGTCATTAATTAAAACCCAAGAGTCTAAGCTTGATGGAAACCGAGAGTTATAGAACCTTAGAGTCGAACCATGATGGCTATTACGAGCTATATTTAACATCGCAACTCCCTGATATTTCTACAATCTTACACGAACACAGGAAACTGCTTGCAAACAAAACACGAATTTGCGAGTGATCTACTGCTCTGTTCACCTAGCTATGGAGCATGATGGGTTGACCACCCGGCAACATTGACCTTCTATGTCAGGACACAAAATACGACCCTAATGACCATAAGACCTTAATGCAGGATTGTCAAGGTTGGGGTGATAGACTCATGAATGTCCGAGCTAACTCGACCGAATAAAAAAATTGCTAATAATAATAATAACTGTTTTTCGTTTATATGCCGTTTACTTTTATAAAGTAGACGGTCATGACTCTCCATAACTTCCTCTAATTTTTATCCCATTACTATGCTGTTCAATTTCTTCTTTGCAATCGATTTACACATAATTTTCCACTGCTCCATTTTGCTTCAGTATATCTCCCATATATCTTTCTTTTTATGTTTCGTGTCCTTTCAGGACGTAGGCGTTCATGGCTCTCCACTTCCCTCAATCCCTTTTGGCTCTCAATAAATTTCGTCTCTCTGCCACCTCCCCCAGACCACGTTCTGTCATCCACTTGCTTAAGCCCACTAGATATGTCATGCGTTGCTTTCCCTTGTCTCTCATTCCCTCTCTTCAACTTGTGAGTATCACATTCCCCAGGCCCTCCTTTCTTATTAGGTGTCCCAGAAATTTCAGCTCGCTCGCTCCTTAATATTCCTAGCATCCTTCTATAGAACCATATCTCCGTTGTCTCGAGTCTCTTTGAGGAGACAGTCCAACATTCGCTGCCGTTAAAGGGGACAGATGTCAAAGAGTCGCAAAAAATTAAAATGTATCTTTCTGATTCTAAGTGCAAGTTCTATTGGCGTCTCTTGTGTGAAAAAATGGCCAGTATTCATTGCTATCTAGAAGGTTTGTTCTTGAATAACAACTGATCACGCTTATCTTTATTTCCCACTAAATTTTCTTGTTTCTCTATATTTTGTCGAGTTTTTGAAAGGCATCTTTCACTATTACAATGCCTTTTTGTATTTCAATGTGACATTTACACTTGTCAAAATATTTACCAAATAGTTAAATTACTTTATTTGTTCGCATCTTACGTTCTTTCGCTTGCTAATGATCTAAGTTGTCATCATAGACATTTCTCCTAGATTCCAACTACTGGCATGTCTAGGAATTCCCACAGATTATATTTAATTTAAATGAAACTCTCTTAGGAAAATAACTACTGCTCTTACTCTAAAGACTCCCGCTATTATTGATTTTATACTTTTAATTCTTACAAAGGAAATACGATTCGAGATTTGTTTTATTCTTTGATAAATCAATGATACTCACATTTTTTTAATATTTTTCGACATTAAATAGTTATTGGAATTTGATGAGCGTATTCTGGCTTGTGGTCAACTGACTTTAATATGTCTGTTTCAGCTTTATTTCATTCTGTTGGGCTTTTTGGATTATCGCTCCCTGACGATAGCCACTGGCGACACGATATTTGAAAGGCACTTTCCCCTTTAACTTTGGGAGCGGCAACACGCATTTTAAAGTAAATTGCTAGATTTTAACTCGGGGTGAAAGCAGTATGTATGTATTTTTCAAACACTGTTACCAAGTAAAAAAAATCATTTTTGAAATTATTCCCGTGCGTCGGCGTTATCTTCAACCACTACTCTTGTTCAAAAGACCAGGGAGAAGTATGAACCGGGTGATAGGTGAATCTATCTACCCCTATTAGTTTTATCTCTCTAGCCTTCTTACCTTCCATATAACATGTGAGTGTCAGATTCTCTAGGCAATCTTTCGTCATTGTATCACAAAAAATTGTACTTCATCTGATTCTATATACAAGGGTAATTTTTGCTTCCATTTTCATTAAAGCTAACTCGATGCCCATCTGTTGTATCCATAGGATTCTCAGATTCTAGTCATCCTTCTATAAAACCACATTTCTATTGCCTCACTTCTCATCTACCCCTGTGAGACAACTGCTCGGTACCCAATGTCTATTAAGAGGAGTGATATTACGTCACTCAGTTCAGCTCTCAGTTCCACATTCCTATTTTTTACCTGCTTAGTTATATAGTAATATCAATCTGTAATATCTGCCTATATCCCTGAAATGAGGTATTATGATTACTTACATTATTTACATTATTCGGACTGTTATCCTCATCTTCATTGCCATATTCACAACGTTTCGGCCTTTAGGTCTGTGTCTCTCTATATATCTGCCTATATCCCTGAAATGAGGTATTATGATTACTTACATTATTTACATTATTCGGACTGTTATCCTCATCTTCATTGCCATATTCAAAACGTTTCGGCCGTTATACGCTCAGGCCTTCTTCAGGTGATTGGAATTTCGAATCGAACACTTTATTTCGTCCACCGGGGTAGAGTGTTCTAGTTCCACGTGTCATGCCTCTTTCGGATGTCTCAGTTATTTCCCTTTAACTCAACTCTCCATGTTTTTGGTTCACCACTGCTGCGGACTCGGTATTGGACTCACAAGTCTTTGGGTCTAGTCGTTGGATCTAACGAACCTCTTTATCCACATGTGTCCTTGATGACATCTGTGCTCATAAAATGAGTTTATTCCACTCATAAAATGAAATAAGAATGTATGGAGGCACTATTTTTATGTTCTATTTAATAAGATCCGTTGACAGAAGAGTTAAAATGTTGTAAGTAATTGTTTGTTATATAATTGCAATTTCTGTGGCCAGGAGTTATGTTTAAAAAAAAAATGTTTTTGCGCATTAATGAATTTTGTGCTTGAAATCACTTTTCAAACTAATTATTGAAACAATCCAGTCATCTTAGCATTCACGAAGAAACAGTTCCTTTGAAAATGGTTATAATTAGAGCTTGACATTTCAGTAAATCGGTGTCTTTATGTGAAATGTTCGACATTACCAACAGTGATGATGAAAAGATCCGTCACGGATTTTCTGTGTTTATTTTAAAATATACAAGCATTAAAAAAAAAATAATCAGCGTTTTCTGCATTTTCTCCGACAGTTTTACTTTTTCCGGAGAAAATTAAATACCTTCACAGGAGAATCGTTATTTTTATACATTTTGTAGCTTACAACTTCAGAAAAGCGCCGTAATTGTTATTTGTTTCTGACAGAATGACCAAGAGTTTAAGCCGACTTCTACAATGGAATCCGTGATATTAGCATACTGTCTAAAATTATAGGCCAGAAATAGAATGTCTAATCTCCTTGCAGTCCATTTTAGAATTCAGTGAACAAAATACTTTCTCATGGCATCTGAAAGTTCTCAAGTGCTTGTTCGTGATATATATATATATATATATATATATATATATATATGTGTGTGTGTGTGTGTATGTATACATATATATATATAATGTGTATGTGCGTGTTTGTATTCATTTATATAGGCAATAGGCGAGAGGAACGATATCTTTTCCAAATCAAATATTAGTCATATTTTATATTTTGCGTAGTATTAATTTATCTCGTTTCTATTTAGTCCTAAACATTTTTCTTCCTCATTATATATATATATATATATATATATATATATATATAATGTGTATTTAGGCAGCAACCTTTGTTTCAAACATCTTTCATTAAACCGCCGACAACGAAGACTTAATTAACATTTTATCGAGTTTTTCCATCATTCTAACATATTTTTTTTCCGTTTTTCAGAGGTTAAAGATTACGCAAACTCTTCATAGTTATAATTGTTCCCAGTGTTTTCCTCTAGGTCTATAGACATTATCAAGTATTGTGTTTTGAGATATTGAATTTTTGCGTGTTCACTTCCACATAGTAGTTTAGCTGTCTGTTGACATGGGAATCACTTTTATTTAAAAAAAAAAAAAAACAAACTTTAAAACGCTGTCTCCATTGCTATCTAGTGTAAGATTGGGATAGCTGGATAATTTTTTTTTTTTTTAATCAGCAATGATTCTTTAATTATAAGTTGTATGCCAGTATGTGATTTGAAAAGGATCTTTGTGCTATCAACTAGAATTTTCCTTAAAGTTTCTTGCAAATTAAGAGTTACTAAAAGTTTTTAAATCACAATCTACTTCGAAAGGTGGCATGTAATACGTCTACTTAAGGAGGTTGTGGTCTTCCCGATATAGGTAATTGATTTCTGACAAGTAACACTGTTTTGTACTCTCCCTTGAAAATGGTGCATTATATTAGTCGCCGCTAGTTTAGATTTGGTGTGGTTATTTATGTTAGTGACGACAAGATTTTCGATCTTCAATTTTTTATAATATATTATGAACTTTCTATGTTTTCCAGGGGTTACAGGAGTAATATGGTTTTAAAAGATAGCAAATTCATCGTACTTATAATTATTGTTCATCTAGTTGCGATAGAATATGTTGATGTTTTGTGGTGCGTATATTTGTTACTGGTGTCGTATATGTTTTCTAAGAATAATTTTATTTGCTTATCAATAATGTAGTGAGAAAATTATTGTTGACTAGTGTTTGTTTTATTTGTTTTAGTTCGTTTGGAAATAGGTTTTGTGAGAAGGAATTTTGGTATGCTATTTCTTCTTTTTGGATATTGGCTATCATAGTTTGGAAGATAATAGTTCCTAATAGTGGCTACCTATACGGGTAGGTGATAAATTAGTTGCATTTTAGCTCTATCTCAACGTCGAGCAATGGGGTCTTGTTATGTACCATGGGCTTATATGTGAATTTTAGTCTTGAATTTTTTTCAAAGATTATTTTTAGGTTTGCGATTTTATCTTTATTTTTATCAAAAAGAAAATATCATCCACGTACCTTTTGTTGATTTCAGATTTATCGGTTGTTTTAAATATTTAGTTTTCAATGTAGGACATGGTAAAGTCAGCGAGAGCAGGACCTAAAGGGTTTCCCATGCTAACACTGTTAGTTGGCATTAGGGTCATAGAAAGAAGCTTTCGCTGTACAAGCGAGGAGTAATTTCTGGAGAATAGTGGGTCGGATTTTTGGAGGAGGTATTGTCGAGTGTTTGTAGACAGAGTCGCTAATTATGTTGATTGTTTCTTCAACAGGGACATTGGTAAAGAAGTTTTAGACGTCCAGCGAGGTAATAGTATCGCCTAGGAAGTCATTAGTTGATTCTATGCTGAAGTTGTCAGGTGTGAATTATGTCGTTGAGGGTTTTTTGATAGATGGCATACGGGTGTAGGTATTTGGGATATGATAGGTCGGAGAGGAAAACCTGGTTTATGGGTTTTTGCTTTACCTTAAATATTTTCCGGTTGGTAATCTCCAACTATTTTCTTGATTTTTAAGCTGTCAATATCACCGTCATACGCTGTGATTAGTGTATTTACTTGTTTTTTAGTGTTTCTCTGGGTTTTTTCCTTAATTTGGTAAATTTCATTGTGTTATCTACGATGGATTATAACTTCTAGTTATATTCCTGTCATATGAGAACCACATAATTGTTGGTTTTATCAGCGCGTCTAATAACGATATTGGGGATGTCGCGTAACTCTTCCGCGATCGATTTGAGTCTGTCTGTAAGGATATTGTTGTGTTGGCTATGTAGTGAACGGATTTTTAAGTCTTCGGCTTTTAGGCGGTCTTTTATATTGCGGGGGGTGGGCACCTTAATTGATTTTCTGTTGTGAGCTGTTCGATAGATTGGTATAGAATTTCGATTTCGGTTTACTTTTGAAGAGGGTCATATATAGGTTGGAGGTGAGAATTTGGACCATTATTCCCGAATTCAGCTTGGTGGTCGGTGAGTCCGTGATCGGACAAGTTTAGGAAGTTATACTTGCCGTTGGTTAATACAATCTTCCCATTGTATAATTTTCAGAGATTTTTGTATTTTTTTAGTATGTGTTTTTGGTTGAATACTAACATATTGTTGAGGCGGCAAAGGTAGAATTCGGTAGTTGTTCGTACTATTGTGCTCATTGTGGTTTTGAGAATATCCGTGTATTTTCGGTTTTAAGATGAACTGTCCTCGCTTTTGGCTTTTATTACTTGTCGTTTGACGAGGATCTTCCGGAATCTACCGGGGCTGTGTTCCTTTGTTCACTGCCAGGACATGTAATTTAATTTATGTGTATTTGGTCAACAACCTTTCTTTCAAACATATTTAATGTCGTCTGAAAGTCGCCTAAGCATTAAACTAGGGTCACCCTTTCATAGGAAGTTTTCAATCGTTTTTGCTCTGTCGAGGTATTCCGGACGGAGAGCACATTACTGAGTAGGTAGGTGTTTAACTTTAGGTCTTTTTCTTTTTACTTATTGCTGACCATGTTCGAGATTTTATCGTGTTTAAATGTATTTAGGTCTTTGGGCAGGTTGGCTTCGTTTTTACTTTAATAATAATAATAATAATGATAATAATAAATGTTTAAAATCAAAATAAAGAATTAACAAATTTTGTAAATTTAAAGTAATTTAACTAAAAAAACAACTTCTTTAAAACATTTTTAAATTAAAAAACGTCAATACATACATACACACACACACACATATATATATATATATATATATATATATATATATATATATATATATATATATATATATATATATATATATATATATTACTAACGTTGTGAGAATGTTCTTAAGAAAATCTTTAATTTAAGGCAGAATGAAAATAGTACAGATTATTAAGTTTTGCCGGACGACAACGACCTTAAAAGACCTGATTGTAAAGACTCTTCCAGAGTTTCCATTACTGGAAAGTTTGGGCCTCAAATTCTGGTGATACGCCATGTCAAAATGCCTTTGAGCTGTCTAAAGTAATCACTCTGGAGAAGAATTTATTATCTTTGCCTCATTGATTGTGTGTGTATCGTTACAGTTAGGGCGGCGACAGGGGACATGGGAGAGCGAAATCCGTACTGCTTGTCGCTCACGAATTTGTTTCTCCTGAGGTGGCCAACAACGTTCTAGTTCATTATAGCCCTAGTCAATGTATTTAAGAGAAATATTTTAAACTGTTCCATTTAAGATTTCTGATTATTGGAATCGAAACGAAAATTATCTATGAACGCCTACGTTGCTTTAGGAATATGTTGTGAGACCGTAACATATCTACAACATGGACTCTTCCAGGACTATAAAGTATGCGACATAACACTCTAGGTGAGTGAGTGAGTTCTAATACCGTAGCATCAGCCGCGTACGACTACCAATATTGGACACTAGCACATAGCAAGCTCCGCTTACACTTAACCTATTTTGTAACCTTTTTGTTTAATATATCTTTCTTACCTCTAATCCGTGTTCCGTGTTTTATTTCCGTGGTTCCGTCTTTGGGCCCACATCAGAATATTAACCAAAGTTCTTACTTGTAGAGTGGGCAATCGGTAAATTGTCGTCATATTATACTTTTTTTTAATTCTGCGCATGCGCATTCTTTAATTTTTGATTTTGTCGGTTGCATAATATAGTAAGGTGTGTTGGGCACTGTCTGTGAGAAAAAGAGTTGCATGACGCAAAACACTCCGCCAGAAATTTAGAAACAGTGTGATGTACTGCTTCGTATTCGTACTGGAAGGTTCAATACGAAATTTTCATAGTGTCTGGGTGTCAATCTGAGGATAGTGCAGAGGATTCGGAAAGAGTTGGATGATATATCCGGTCAACATGATGGTGTTTGGAGTGATCACTATTAATGGCAATGTTATGTCTCCATTTATCGTCCGACAGACTCAACATAGAGGTATACGTCAATTGTCGTGAGGTGGTAGTGGCTGCTGGATGACCCTTTGTCTGACGACAGAACTCTGCACAGTGCCACACATGCAGAAAACTCATAGCTGTCATACAATTTCTGCGACCACATCACCCCTAACTCCTCAGACTGCAATCCCCTTGATTATTGTGTGTGAAGCTCAGTTGAGCGAGAGACCAAAAAAAAAAAATCCTTATTAATTGAAAGATGAACTGAATGCAAGGATTATGGCAGCATTGACCATCTTAAACAAGGAGATTGTTCAGAAAATGCGTGGTTAAAGCCAATGGCGATGTTATAGAATAAATCGATTCTGTTCTATTTCAAGATATGTTTGTGTAATTTTGGTAAATATATCTGTTAAAATAAGATGTCGGAGTTTTTTTTTTTTTAGTAATTTAGACGACAATTTATCAATCGCACACTGTATCTTCAATTATATTATTAGCAAATCCTTATTGAAATTTCAATTATATTCTTTTACATACTACCAATAGGTAATCGCAAACTACGATGTAGTTTTTTCTTCATTTGTTTTGTAAATGATATATTGTCTTTAGTTTGATGTTAAGCTTGATGAAGAATTGGCAATATTCTTTAAAAAAAAAATGAAAAAATTATGATCTCCGTTGAACGGGGAAACAAGGCAACATAGAATTCACACCATATCTTGATATTCTGCCAAAGAGGAGTATTTCTGTATGAGAATGCGAACATTAAAATAGAGAAACATTGAAGCGTCAAGTAATCTAAATCTTCCTTTATTCTAATCCGATTACTTTTTCTTCTTCATCTTGCTGGTCAAGAAGTCCGTTGTTGCTGTTCGTTCGATTATGAATCTTACGACCGCTAGACTGCCACAATTCGGAACTAGTAAGTGAGATAGGGTTGGCTGGAAACGGTAATGGAACTATCAAGGAGAAAAGATATGATCATCTGGTTTCTACCCGTGTTCGTATCGCAGAAGCGTAGTTGGTATAATTGAGATATTGCCCCAACACGGCCAGTGTGACAGGACAGGGGTCATCACTCATCAGTAACGGTCAGAACTTGTCATTAGAACTGGTCCATCCATCTATCTCGTTATCGTCCACACCTTGACACTGACGGCTATTCAGAGTCGTGACAATGATGGATGGGACGGCCAAAACCTTCCCTTCCTTCCACTTGTTACCCTCCATTTGCTCGCAAACTACACGAGCCCCTCTCTAGGTTTGCTCTTATCTCTCTCTCTCTCTCAATCTATGCACTCTCCTCACCCCCATCTTGTTCCTTTCTCATCATCTTTCTACGACTGTACAATATTTTAACGCTGACCAATGTCCACGACTCATTTCATTATTCTTCGTGCCATTTGCATATACTTATGCTTCTCTGTCATCGTCATGTTATTACTCTCGATTTTTTATTTCCTCAATACCAGTTTTCTTTCCTATCTCTTTTTAATACTTTTATTTCTTCTCAGAATAACAAAAAAAAAAAAAAAAAAAACCTGTCTTCCACAGTTTGAATATTTTGTCTTCCTTCTATTATTCCATATTGAACTTCACTCATGCTTTTATATTTCAAGGACTAATCACAAATTCAACATTAATTCCCATACACTTTATTCCCAAAATGACTCATGTCATTCTTCTTTTTTTCATTTTCACCTGGTCTGCTCTTCCAAATGCCTGTACCTTATTCCCGACAAAATACATTCTTCACAACGACCTATTCATTTTTGATTTTATATAATTATCTCGGTCCTGAGTATGACGGCAAACTACATCGGACAGCAAAGCCTCTGATCAGGAGGTTTTGAGGAGTGTGGAACCACTTCTTAATTGCTGGTGTTGCCAGGTATAACCTGACCTAGGGTGGTAGAACAGTTAGGGTCCCAGCTATGGGCAAATATTTAACCCGCAAACTAGGGTCAAAACGTGTAAAAATAGGTTTTAATACCAGCAATATATATATATATATATATATAGATATATATATATATATATATATATATATATATAATTACCAACAGTTACCAGCAATAAGTTTTTCAAGAAAAAATATTACCAACAATACTTCATTACCAGCAATAAGTTTTGGAAAAAAAATTATTAGCAGCAATACATTTTTGAAAAAAGAAAAATCCCAGTAATAGATATTTTGAAAAAAATATTTCCAGCAATAGAATTTAGAAAAAAATATTACCAGTAAAACATTTTTGAAAAAAAAAATCCAAGAAATAAATTTTGTATTTCCAGCAATACATTTCTGAAAAAAAATTACCATCAATAAAAATCTTGTTGGCATTAATAACCCATTAATTTTGATATGCCGTAAAACAGACCAAACCAGACGAAATATAATTTTCTAATATGATAACATGGATGAAAAATCCCTAAAATTATTAAACTAACTCTGACCCATAGAAACTGTTAATGAATTGAAAACGTATAATTTATGGCTAATATTGATGAAATAATAGAACTTGCTCATGGCTTTTTTAAATATATATATATATATATATATATATATATATATATATATATATATATAATGTGCTCTCTATATATCATACTCTCTCGTAGGATGACATTCCATTTGCTACAATTAATGCATTAACATGATATATATAGGCTGGAGCTGACTAGTCTTCATTTTCTAGTCTCCTCTTAAACTACGCCTTTTACGACTCATACAACAAACTCTTTCATTAGTCTTCTACCTCGAGTGGAATTTGGAGCTTGTATAGGAGTGAACACAAAATGTATAATGTTTACAGGTGCATGCGGTTATATCTATCTATCTATATATATATATATATATATATATATATATATATAATCTATTTCGATCTGTTCTTCAGCAGAACATACCAACACGTAAGGGACGAGGTATATATTATCGGTAGGCGTAATCTTAATAATATAAGACAGGCAGATGAAATCGTGTTGTGGAACTCACAGACAGAATGATAAAAGAAAAAAAAGAATAAAAGAAGGATTAACGATCAAATGCAAGAAGACAAAGTATGGAGCATAGCATGAAGAAAAGCAAAAATATAAATTAGAAATTGGTTACGACAACGTAAAGCAAGGACAAAAGAATGTTAACAAAGGATAAAAAAAAAATTGACACCGAAATCCGAACAATCATTGCACTAACCATTTCCACTTGGTTGTTGGGTATAGGTTATTCACATTTTCATCTGTTCCTCATGTCTTAACCTCTCTCAGAGTTTCCAAAGGTCACTTTTCTCATTGTGCATCTGAGGAATTTGAAATATAATATTTCTGATTGTAAGTCATTTATATATATATATATATATATATATATATATATATATATATATATATATATAAATGAATTATATATATATATATTAGGTTGGTGCAAAAATAATGTCGTTTTTTCACATAGTAAAATATGTGAGAAAACGACGTTATTTTTGCAACAAAGGTAATATATATATATATATATATATATATATATATATATATATATATATATATGAAATAGTATTGGAAATAATGATTATACGGATTAATCAATTAAAAGGAAATATATTACCAAGAAACAGCTCAGTCGGGGACAATTACAATTAAGTGATTCATTTACATATATAAAAGATGAAGTTATATATATATATATATATATATATATATATATATATATATATATATATATATATATATGCATATACAAGCTTAGGATTGGTATATAGGGAATAATTTCCCATAATCAAAAAATACTATTTTTAAAAGAGATTTAAAAAATAAATAAATATTGTATTATATATATATATATATATATATATATATATATATATATGTAGAAATATAGCGGATGTCTAGCAACACTGATGAACTGTAACACAGCGAAACAGGCTTGTATGTGGATGACTATTTTACGCTATAGTGTATTCGATTGGGCACTATAGAGATAAGGTTAATTTCAAAACAGTAATCGCCGCTGGTATTAACGCATTGCACTTCATTAAGGAATTGAGCACTCTGGCTGCTGGAGTTTACATACATTCGTATATAATATGTTAGAATTTCCCTTTCTCTGCTGCGCACCGAGAGCTTTGGGGTAGGTTGTCGGACTGATGTCAAATTGGGTTGGGTTTCGACTTCAGCAGAAATCCATCATATGTGTAGCCACATACAAACCTGCACATACTCAAATTATATACATATTATATTATATGTATTATATGCATATATATGTGTATATATATTATATGTTTATATATATATTTATATATATATATATATATATTATATATATATATATTATATGTTTATATATATATATATATATATTATATGTTTATATATATATATATATATTATGTTTATATATATATATATTATATGTTTATATATATATATATATATTATATGTTTATATATATATATATATATATATATTATATATTTATATATATATATATATTACATATTTATATATATATATATTACATATTTATATATATATATATTACATATTTATATATATATATATATATATATATATATATATATGAACATATTATATATACACTTATATATATATATATATATATATATATATATTTGAACAATAAAAAAATATTTAAAAATTAAAATCTTCAGACACACTGAGTTGTAGATTAATATTCTTTCGTTTTTTTTATTATTATTTCATTTAGATTCCTCGACTAGTTTCGGCCGAAATGACCATCATCAGGAGGAGAAATATTTCTGCTTGCTGCTAGCACTAAACTACAGAAATGAATGTCTTGATGGAGAAAATGAACATTTGTCTGTAGTTTTCATTTGCTGTTTTTTTTTTTTGTTTGCTTTTTTTATCTTTTTAACATGAATCTTTTAACATTCCTTGTGTTGGTCAAACAGTCTCTTTTAAGTTGCTATTTGAGTTAAGAGCTGAATATACATGCTGCTCCGAATTCTCTGGTCAGTTTGATAGTTTTATTGGACCTGGTGAGGGGATGTGTCTCTGTTTAGTGTTTGTGTGTCTGTTATTTGGTTCTTAGGGAGTGAGTGAGTATGACATGTGTAAGCGTGTGTATTGCTGTGGGTGTGTGTTATCATTTGGCTCATTACGGAGTGAGTATGATGTGTGTAAGTGTGTATATTCGTGTGGGGGTGTGTATAAGTGTGAGGCCTCAACACCTCCGTAAGCATGTCTGTCTTGTGTGGGTGAGAAATGTGGGTAGGTTTAGATTTGTTGATTTATATATTGCTACTATCTGTATTGTTAAATTTATGATTTAGCTCGGCTGGATATTTTGTTTTTAGACGTTGTATCCACTTATTTTCATGGAACTCTATAATCTTTCTAATGTTATCTGCTCTGAACTTTTCTATTCTCTCAATTATAGTGAATTTGACATGGGTTTTGAAATCGTGTTTTTCCAGGCGGAAATGTTGTTCTACAGGTAATAATTTTTCATGGGGAGTCGACTTAATTCGATTACGATAATTATTAATTTTGTAGTATATATATATATATATATATATATATATATATATATATATATATACATATATATATATATATATTTATGCATATAATACATATAATATAATACGTATATAATATAATATCTAATACGTCTATAATATATTAACAACTTGGGTAAAATATATGATCTCAGTATTTTAAATGCACACACACAAGGACACACGCAATTTACTCTTTCGTTTTCGATTTGATGAAGCCCAACATGGGCGAAATGCATTATCGGATGTTTTGGAAGGTTTATATTTTATGAACGTTTTTCCCAATTGTCTCTTATGTATAAATCTGTCGGTATTATTTACCCAAATTTATATCACACACGCATACGCACCGATATATATATATATATATATATATATATATATATGTGTGTGTGTGTGTGTGTGTGTGTGTGTGTGTGTGTGTGTGTGTCTGTGTGTGTGTGTGTGTGTGTTTTATTTTATGTGTGTATATTTATACATGAGTTCTTCTTCCAGTCGTGTTCGTTATATCTCATTATGCTCAAGGGGAGGTATCAATTTATTTCTTCGCCCTCTAGCGAAAAGTTGATTAATCTGACTACATCCGTAAATACGTAAAGCATATGTCCGCAAATATATATACGTAAATACGGATAAACACATACGCACGGACACGTACTACATTATGCATGGGGCCGAGAAAATGCCCGGCGCATCCATTCCTTTCGATGTAAATTCATGGAGACTGGCTTATTAATTGGAACTCCGTATATCTTTTGACAAATATATGCACCGAAACAATGTTTACATACTTAACCAACGTATGAACTCGAACCGTCTTACTTTCTATTCCAATAATAAATCAACACCATATTTAAGTTTTTGGCTCCAGATTCAGATAGATTAAACATTACCCTAAGCGAACAAATGGTTTTATATTGAAAAATTAATAAAACTTAATGTAACCTATTTTTACTAGAATTTCCAAATGTAGTCTGAATCGATTCTTCCGTCTATCAATCTATCTAGATTTTCTTTTCAGATGATCCTCTATCTATCTATCGATCGATCGGTCTATCAGTCTTGGATAATGTAAAAACTATATCTTCTCTGATTATCCCTTTCTATAAAAATCTGATAACGAAAAATTTTCCATTTAGGAATCAGACTTCCCTCTTACTTTGAGTGGAAATACAACTCGTCTCCTACTCCAAAAAAAAAAAAAAAAAAAAATTGACACTTTTTTTTTTTTTCGATTGCCCACCACAAAGGTGAATCTTTTGTATGAACGGACACTCAATGCACTTAAATATATGAACCAATAAATATTTAAATAAATGAATAGAATCTGCCAAGATGTTTTTTTTTCTTTTAATTCAATTGTATGTATGAATGATCTTTGAATCTTTCTTTGCATCCTAAACTCTTCATATGTTGACGATAGACAGAATTGTTCTACGGACGTAAAGCACCCTGATTCCTTATATATATATATATATATATATATATATATAAATGAAGTGTGGTATGAAGCATAAAGGAAAAGCAGCTTCAATCTTAGGATAAAGAACATGGTAATGCCGTAACATGATAATATATATAATATATATACACGATTATATATATATATATATATATATATATATATATATATATATATATATATATATAGATAGATAGATAGATAGATAGATAGATATGAAGAAAAATATACGGAAAAAAACAAACAAAAATCCTTATATGCAATTATGCTGTTTTAATGTTAATATAATGTCAACGTCGGACGTTTCGGTCTAATAAACCATCTTCAGGACCTATTCATAAAATATAATTAACATTATCAATTCAACATGACAAAGACGATAGACATAAGAACAAGACTTATCCAAACAGATAACTGAGATTAATGCTCGACAAGCGTACATATAAATTTTAGATCAAAATAGAATTCTTTTCATTTTTCATTTTTCATTCAAAATTCTCAAATTTTAGGAATAAGTTTGCACAGCGTCGCCCACGTGACGACAACGGAACGCTGATCATATAAAACTTTCAGTTATCTGTTTGGATAAGTCTAAGGAAATAATATAGGAGTACCATGAATCGCGATAACTCATTCGTTCTGCAAACATGCCGAAGACGCTTGAACTGGACAAGAAGCTCTGAATTGAGATAGTTGATGTGCACATAGATGTTGATAAAGATACAACACTTTCCAAACGTTTAAATATTCCTAGGTCGACAGTTCGTAGCATTATCAAGAAGTAACACGAGATTCATTGTATTGGGAATAAATTACGGACTGGCAGAAAACGGTTAATTTCTGAGAGAATAAAAAGAATCATTGTTAGTGATATCTCGAAGAATCCTCACTTAATGACAAAGAATATTGTCAATAATCTAAAAATCTCATGGTTGAATATATCCACGAAGACATTCACCAGATGCTACCCAGGACTCGAGCAGGACTTCGAGCTTGTCGCCGAAGGAAAATCCCATGCTAAAGTTTAGCAACTAAAATACAGATAAGCTTTGTTACAATCCATTTAGAACACGGAAGTAAATATTGGAACCTTGTTTTCTGGTCAGATGAATCCAAACTAGAATTATATGGTAAAATAAACCTTCATTATGAATTGACGTAAGTGAATGACGCTCACGAAAAAAAAACCTCCCTAAAATTAAGCACGTTGGTGGGAGCATTCTGCTCTGGGGATGTTTTTGCTGCTTCTGGTCCAGGAGAACTAATGAGTGTACAAGGTATCATAGATAATATGTAGATGTTTTGCTGTTCTTAAAAAATAATACAAAAAAAATCCCGAAAGCAGATTTAAGGAAATCATCAAGAATAAAGGTTGCAAAATTGATTATTGAAGCAAATGAGTCAATAATCTTGTACACTAAGAAACATTTGGGTTAATAATAGAAAAAAAGACAATAGTTAAACATCGAAAAGCGTAAGGAATATTAATTCTTTTTAATGATATATGGGAATATTCACTCTTTGCATGATGAAGGTCGTGTGACCGGAAACCCGCGCAGCAAAAATATGGAAAATAAAGTATAATATATATTTAGAAAATCCGCATTATACCAAAAACGTTTGTGGTTCCTGCCATCTCTTTAAAATACATACTTTCTTCTCGTTGGAATAAATATGACCTCTTACTGACGTTTGTCTGACGATCGCAAAAGCGTGAAACCCAGGGTCCCAAACTCACATCTATCCAACCATATATATATATATATATATATATATATATATATATATATATATATATATATATATATATATATATATATATATATATATATATATATATATATATATATATATATATGCGGAATATGTGAACAAGCGTCGAAATATCGAATCTATTTGGCTACATCTTCGTCGCCGAGTCCCGTTAGTACAGTTGGTATGACGTTTGCCTGTCAATGTAGCTGTCCGGGTTTCAGTTCTTAGTAGTGGATGCCCACTGATAATGAGTCCAAAATATAAGACGAAACGCCCGACCAGTGCTTTCTACGTTCTGTTGAGGTATTTTCTAGACTCGAAAAATTACTTAGTTATCTCAAATCCTCCTTAATTTCTATGAATCAATATAGTTTTATTTATCTTGGAGGAAAAAATAGCTATTATTACTTTCCCAGACAAAAACAAACTATTAAATAATCGATTAGAACTCATCTCAAAATGCAGACTTGAAAACAAATTTTTACTACGTTAATTAAAATTCGAAAACTGAAAAGAATAAATAAAATAAAAAAAAAATCAGAAAAAAACAAATAAAAGAAAATAATCCAAGCAAATAATAAACAAATTAAGAAACTACTTCTGACAAAACAACCGTTAGAATAGACTTAAAAGAATTTTTTTTTACAAAATAAGGAAAAAAAGGCAAAATTAATCAATCTCAAAAAATCAATAAATAAATTAAATAATAAACAAATTGAGAAACCACTCCTGCCAAAATAACCCTTAGATTAGACTACAACATTACCTTCCCAAACCAAAACAATCTACTAAATAAGCGATCAGAACTCATCCCCAAAAATGTTTTATTTTTACTATAAATCGAAAACCGATAAGAATAAATAAAAATATATAAAATAAGAATAAATAAAACATAAGAAAAATATATTAATCCAGATAAATAATTGAATAAATTAACAAACCACTCCCGCTAAAATAACCGTTAGAATAGAAGAACTACAATGCGACACTGACCCTGTATATAGATGGTCAAGAAAACCCCCAGCATATCTGGCCTGATGATTGCGTTTAGCATGAAACAGTCTGTCGCTTCTGAATGTTGACTTCAATGTTCACTCATATATATATATATATATATATATATATATATATATATATATAATAGTAAATTATAAATACTGATATGCATTAAATTTAATACAATTATTTCATTTTTAGAAGGTCTTAAATATAATATTATTCTTGTAAATAAGCAATCTAATAATTAGTGTTTAATAATTTTTTGTAAATTATCAAGAACAAAACAAATATATAAATTCAATTTTATCATGTTTCAACTTTATTCAAGTTCTTATCGATTTTAAGCAAACATTATTGAGGAGTGTAGTTTTTTGGTTTTTTTTTATTTTCTTTGAAAAATTCTAAAGTTTGCCGAAAATTTTTTTAAAGAAAAAAAAATGCCCTCAACATCAATCGAAAGTGTAATCCCTTTCTGACTTCCAAAACCTGTCGTGTTTTTATCTACCTTTAGTGGTTTAACGTGATGTTCCCAAGTTAAAAATGAAATGGTTTCGAATCTTGTCGGGAGGTATAAAATTTTAATAAAACTTTCTTTCTTCAGGCGGGTAGATATAAATTTAACTGTTAAAAAAGTTATATCTTTTCAAATACGTGTACATGCTAAATATAATGTTTATAATACAAAGTATATATATATATATATATATATATATATATATATATATATATATATATATATATATATATATATATATATATATATATATATATATATATATCAGTGTGTGAGAGAAAGAGAGAAATCTTCCAAAAGGCAAGCATAGAATTTCACGTTTTTCCCTGTTCTTGCCATAGAAATATATGCTTTCATATAACTACGATTCCCTTATCAATTACGTCTTGCTGAATCAGATAATTTGATATTATAAAATTGATATTCACATATATTTCAGTCCGTCCGGACATTTTCTCTGTATACATCTGCCAATAAGCACATTCCATTTTCGTCGATAAATCAACAGCGAATAGCACAGTTCACTCAGCGTTTACTCTTTCTCTCTTCACTGTTTAATCTCTAACTTTTTTTTCCATCTCTTCTCGTCTCTATCTATCTATCTATCTAGCTATCTCTGTGGAGTTGATGGCGACCCTCTTCAGAGTTTTTATCGTTCGCAAATAGTTCAATAATGTCCAGACGCTTTTCTTAGGATGATAGAACGTCATGGCGGAGGTTCGAACGCTATCTAATTCATCTGTTTTTTTTTTGTTTTTTTTTTCTTACTTTTTCGTTTTTATTCCATTTTCTAGCATGATGATTGAATGTCATCCTTGATGGTTCCCTCTCGACACACGGGAGTCACTCACAATGCAATGGTACACAACTACTAGAAAAGCCATTTTCGGTTCCCACTTTTGCAAAGTCCCTTACAATAAATTGATTGTACTTTATCGAAAAAAATTCATCGTGTTTTGACATTTTCTTCTTCTTTTTTTTTTTTTTTTTTTTTGTTCCTTCATGTTTTGTTTGCTTATTTTCTTTCAATCTTCTCACTGTGTTTTTTCTTCATATTTCTTTTCTAGTTTTATTTCCTTTTTAATCAAGTATTTTTGCCTGCATCCCATTTTGCTTCTTTCATTTTCATTTAATCATTTCACTTTCTCTTTTCCTCCTTCTCAGCATTTGTCTAAGTTTATCCTTTTCGATTTTTCTTGACTTCCATTTCTTTAAGAGTTATTTAACTTATTTTACTTTTTATTTATACTTTACATCTCAACAGTAATACACCTCTATTCTAATTTCTCTACCTATCTCTTTTGTCTCTCTCTCTTTTTTCTCTACTCATCTATGTTCTCTACCTATCTCTTTTCTCTACCTATCACTTTTCTCTATCAATCTCTTTTCTCTACTTAACTATATTCTCTACCTATCTCTGTTTTCTACCTATCACTTTTCTCTACCTATCTCTTTTCTCTACCTATCACTTTTCTCTATCTATCTCTTTTCTTTACTTAACTATATTCTCTACCTATCTCTGTTTTCTACCTATCACTTTTCTCTACCTATCTCTTTTCTCTACCTATCACTTTTCTCTATCTATCTCTTTTCATTACTTAACTATATTCTCTACCTATCTCTTTTCTCTACCTATCACTTTTCTCTACCTATCACTTTTCTCTACCTATCTCTTTTCTCTACCTATCACTTTTCTCTACCTATCTCTTTTCTCTACCTATCACTTTTCTCTACCTATCTCTTTTCTTTACTTAACTATATTCTCTACCTATCTCTTTTCTCTACCTATCACTTTTCTCTATCTATCTCTTTTCATTACTTAACTATATTCTCTACCTATCTCTTTTCTCTACCTATCTCTTTTCTCTACCTATCACTTTTCTCTACCTATCTCTTTTCTCTACCTATCTCTTTTCTCTACCTATCACTTTTCTCTATCTATCTCTTTTCATTACTTAACTATATTCTCTACCTATCTCTTTTCTCTACCTATCACTTTTCTCTACCTATCACTTTTCTCTACCTATCTCTTTTCTCTACCTATCACTTTTCTCTACCTATCTCTTTTCTCTACCTATCACTTTTCTCTACCTATCTCTTTTCTTTACTTAACTATATTCTCTACCTATCTCTTTTCTCTACCTATCACTTTTCTCTATCTATCTCTTTTCATTACTTAACTATATTCTCTACCTATCTCTTTTCTCTACCTATCTCTTTTCTCTACCTATCACTTTTCTCTACCTATCTCTTTTCTCTACCTATCTCTTTTCTCTACCTATCACTTTTCTCTACCTATCTCTTTTCATTACTTAACTATATTCTCTACCTATCTCTGTTTTCTACCTATCTCTTTTCTCTACCTATCTCTTTTCTCTACCTATCACTTTTCTCTATCTATCTCTTTTCATTACTTAACTATATTCTCTACCTATCTCTGTTTTCTACCTATCACTTTTCTCTACCTATCTCTTTTCTCTACCTATCACTTTTCTCTATCTATCTCTTTTCATTACTTAACTATATTCTCTACCTATCTCTGTTTTCTACCTATCACTTTTCTCTACCTATCTCTTTTCTCTACCTATCACTTTTCTCTATCTATCTCTTTTCATTACTTAACTATATTCTCTACCTATCTCTTTTCTCTACCTATCTCTTTTCTCTACCTATCACTTTTCTCTACCTATCACTTTTCTCTACCTATCTCTTTTCTCTACCTATCACTTTTCTCTACCTATCACTTTTCTCTACCTATCTCTTTTCTTTACTTAACTATATTCTCTACCTATCTCTGTTTTCTACCTATCTCTTTTCTTTACTTATTTATATTCTCTACCTATCTTTTTTCTCTATCTCTTTTATCTACTCATCTATATTCTCTACCTATCTCTGTTTTCTACCTATCTCTTTTCTTTACTTATTTATATTCTCTACCTATCTTTTTTCTCTATCTCTTTTATCTACTCATCTATATTCTCTACCTATCTCTGTTTTCTACCTATCTCTTTTCTTTACTTATTTATATTCTCTACCTATCTTTTTTCTCTATCTCTTTTATCTACTCATCTATATTCTCTACCTATCTATGTTCTCTACCTATCTCTGTTCTCTACCAATCTGTTTTCTTTATTTATTTATATTCTCTATCAATCTCTTTTCTCTACTCATCTATATTCTCTACCTATCTCTGTTCTCTACCTACCACTTTTCTCTACTTATCTATATTCTCTACCTATCTCTTTTCTATACTCATCTATACTCTCTACCTATCTATGTTCGCTACCTATCTCTTTTGTATACCTATCTCTGCTCTTTACCTGTCACTTTTCTCTACCTCTTCTTATCCTCTTTCCCATTTACAAACGCACTGTTATTTGCTGAGCCTATTTTGTTTCATTTTTATTAAATTTCCTTTCTACACCCACGGCGTTATTTTATTCAGTTGTTTTTTTTATATTTATTGTTTTGTTTTTTTCCATTTGTTTTCCTTTATTTATTCGCGTTTACTCTTCAAAGTTTTACTTACATTCACCAAAGATTTCTCTGTGGTGTCCGAACGTCAGTCAACAATCACTTTTTCCATCATCCTGAAGGTTTTGCAGGGACTGAAATAGATAAAGTAAAGTAAAAGCAGGATTAAATTAAACATCGTCTGCTTTCATACATAGTTCTACAAAATGTTTGGGCCAAACCAACTATTCGTCGCTAAGAAGCTAGAATAAACTCTTTTCTTATATGTATGCCACACAGAGTTTTCATGTGTTAGCTGACAACCGTGTAAATATAGAAATGTAGGAATAAGAGAATATGCATATATGTGCAATCATATATGTGCAACCCTCTGGAAAATATTGCTGTGAAGGAAAAATAAAATAAGTCAAATGTCAATATATGTACTCAGGCTTTCGTAGTAGTAAAATAATTGCTTTAATAAAAGGATGAAAAAGATTTTGAGAATCAATAATATATCAGACTCCTTCATGCCTGGGTTAAATTAAATCTAGTAAATTGTCTCGATTATAGAAAGGTATTTTCTAGGATTACGGGGATTACAACGTGTATCGGGATAAAACTGGAATCTTTGAGCTTAGTTCAAAATCCGAGCTCATCTGTAATGTTCGCTTTCGTACAAATTTCCTGGGGGGTCATGAATCCGTCACTTTTCCTTCGGTTATAGATTAATTAGCAAGTTAGAATGAACTCTATAGCCTGTGGTGGTAACCAGTCTAAAAACCAAAGGAAACAACTCGCTTACGTTTTCCATGAATGAATGGCAATTCCTAGATGAAAATAATATCTGTAGAAAGTTCAGCCCGTCTAGGTCCTGAAGAGATATAGCATTCAAAATATAATCGTCTATATTTATATCTTTGTAAATATGGATGATTTCTTTTTATTTCTTCTTTTTTTGTTTTTTTTTTTTTTCGATTGACAGCAAAATATTTTGTTGGCCAAAATGATCATTCCATTATTACGTAAATTGATGTAATAAACCGAAGTAAATTTCTGGCCAACACAGTGCATGAAAGTATGTATAAACGTGGAAGTCAAAGGCTTCATTATTTCATCATTACATATATATATTTTATCTACATTAAGACATTGGTGAATTCCATTCGTAAGATATTTGAGACTATTCAATAATAATTCTCCAGCTGCATTCAGTTTTGTCTTTTTGCCATTGTGGCCATTTTAATTTTACCGATGTTGTAATATTCAACCTTGTATCATTTCAGATACAAAAAAAAATAACTATTAGTATGGTGAACCAAAAATAGGTAGACATTAAATGATAGCATTTATTTTTAGATTACATACTAATACAATTAAATTTTAAATAAACCATTATTACATATTCAATTAAATTTTATTCTATACCATAATACAATACAAAAAGCACTAAAAATTTTATCAACGTAGGTGCTGAAACTGGTGTTCTATCTCTGGCCTCTACTTATCTCTTTTCTCTACTTATCTATGATCTCTACCTAACTCTGTTCTCTACTTATCTCTTTTCTTTTACAGTTTTGAAGTCTACCTTCCACGCTTCGACAAATATTTTTTGACTAGCTTATTTCTGTATTACTTTATTGAAATGCATCTTGGTGCAACTTTTAAAATCTCCAACACTTCGTGGTTTTCGAGCCCATAGCAATAATATAACCAAAACATAAACACTAGTCAACCTACTTTCCATTTACTTATGGTTCAACATATATATATATATATATATATATATATATATATATATATATATATATATATATATATATATATTAGGTTAGTGCAAAAATAATATCGTTTTTTGGCGTTAAAAAATACGTCAAAAAACGATATTATTATTGCACCAACCTAATATATATATATATGTATATATATATATATATATATATATATATATATATGTATAGCCATTAGTCGCACATGGAAAATTAATAACATCTCCTAATCAACGTAATGTACATGAACATGAGTATTTCTAATAGTCCAATCGCAAATGGTAAATAAAGAATGACCATCTTAAGATTTTTCAATGGACAAATGATCTGTGGCTATTACTTAATCTATTACTTAATTAAAAAAAAAATGACCATATTTTTGTTAGATGAAACAAGATTTTCCCTCCCCGTTGACTTTAATCTTTAATTTCCAAATTCCAAGTTTGGCCAGTTCTCGGATTTATATCTTTTGAATTGATAAGACTTTGTAAAATATTAACCTCTTGGTATGAGCCTTATGTACTTTGGCAAGGATAACACTCTTGTCTATTACTATTGTTGAACAAGTAAAGACGCTACTCGGTTTGTGACCTTGCAGTTATGTGGAGCTTCAAAACTAAATCTAGTCACATATAGCACTAATATATAGTATATATTTACGCAGCAAGTATTAATCCAAATAGGTTTGGTAAAATTAACAGTGTAACCAAGCACTTTGGACGGATTATTCACAAGATCAATCCCAATACAAAACATATTGTTTGAAAATTGAAAAGAAATACAGTAAAAAATTGTACTAAGACATTGTCGATTGTATTTAATAAAACTCTTGTACATATGACAAACGAAAGGGAACCAATATTATCAGTACGATAAACATTTATTAAATATTAATTATTAACCATATGACAGAATTGAAGCTTAGAGAGAATGGTTCAAAGTTCGGAATTTTCGGACACTCCTGTGCCCTTCATCAACAGACCGAGGAATAAACAGGTGAGTTATAATTTCTAATATATATATATATATATATATATATATATATGAACGATTTCTGCGAGTTAACCTGTGAAAAAAGACAGTAGGTAAAGGTAAAAGACAATAGAAATAATGTAATTCTGTTAGGAAAGGTGATATAGGCAAAAATCGTGGGCGTAGATTAATATTTGGATAATATTAAATACCGGTACTCTCGAGGTTTTTCATTCTGAGTGAGTTATTTTCTTTTCTTTTCTTTCTCTGTATGACTAGTGCACTAGGTAAATTGTTCTTTGTGGATCGCTTTTGTGCTCATAGATGCACTAGTCGTACACAGAAATAAAATCAAGCACAATTTTGATTTTAAAAATAATACAATCATAATCAAAGAAAATATTTTTTATATATTTCCGTCGTGGGGTCTATGATGTCTTTTCATCCGCAAACTAAATTACACGAACGCACGCACACACACACACACACACATATATATAAACCTATAAATAAACACCCCCCACACACACTCATATATATATATATATATATATATATATATATATATATATATATATATATATATATATATATATATATAATTACTACTCTCCCAAGCAAGTGTACACAACTGTATCAAGAAATCAAAAGAAAATCTTTGAATCCGTCAACGCAACAATAAAAACAATATTTCCACACGTGATAGTACTTGACGTAATTTTCAGTTGTCAATATTAATTCAATAGCGTTTTGTAAATTCTTCTAGTTGCTAAGGACATTTTGTTTGTTGTTAATAGTTACTTTGTTTTCAATAAATTAATTTCGTTTTTGCCCTGAAAAAGTCCACATTGGACAAAACTCGTCGACTAATAATACAATTTTCCTGTCTTTTACTTTCATATATATATATATATATATATATATATATATATATATATATATATATATATATATATATATGAGGCAGAAACGCTCCTATCAGTGTACCAACTATGTCTAACTTAAAAGAGTGAAGCATAGTGCGATAAGGTTTAGGCTAGTGAAAACATCGAGAGAAACCCTTGGTGATGCACGTCTGTTTTGATCATTTCTGAGAACTTCGGAGCATGTTAGGTGTGACACGTTGGTAGTGATTCAATATTGGCCATAGTAGTCTATACTGACATACCACGACCTAGACGACCACTACAGACACTCGCCGGGATCGATTCAATATAATTCAGAACTAGCAAACTGCACGTCGTTCAAAGTTTATTATATATCAACGTGAGTAGTTATATGTATTTTTATCAGCATCTCAGTCCTAAAGCCATTGTACTATAAATTAACTGAATTATTTTTTATAGGGATGTATGAGTCATTCACCTTCCTTTGACATTCCCGGCTACTCTCATAGCCACACATATTTAAGATTTGGAGAGTATTTTGGGTTTGTTGTGCATTCAAGAAGACTCAAAAAATCTTGCTATGCCGTGTTTTTTTTTTCTTTTTTTTTTTTATCACTACACTGGGAATGAAAATGCACGAATTCGTCTGTCGGAAATATTGACCAATACCAGACTATGAATAACAGGATTTTACTTCTTGGATATTAAAATTAATATTAAAAGAAATTAAAAACAGATAAAAGAGTTAAAAATGCCTTATAACTTTAGGCAATTTCGGTCAGCTCTTGAGTGTGGGAGTATTTACAGCCTCAGTGTTGGTGTCATTTTGCTATATTCACATAAGCTAAAGCGAGTTCTCATAACCTTTCTTTTCTGTACCATGACATAGGCGATTATGGCTTTCCACCACTCTCTATCCCTTGCAGCTCTCATCAAGTTCCTTCACTCTTCTTCCTCCCCCAGACCACGTTCTGAGATCCACTTGCTTAAGTCCGCGAGGTATGTCACCCGTTGTTTTCCCATGTCTCACTTTCCCTCTATTCGACCTTTGAGTATCAGATACTCCACGCCCTCCTTTCTCATTACGTGTTACAGAAATTTCAGTTGCATCCTGTTGATGTTAAGTATAAACTTCCTCCTTGTTTGCATCCTCTCCAAAACCCTATCGTTGCTCACATGCTCGATCCATGATATCCTTAGCATCCTTCTGTAGAACCATACCTCCGTTGCCTCCGTCTACCTCTTCTTGATATTAAGTACCTCCTCCTTGTTTGCATGATATCCTCAGCATCATTTTGAACCACATCTCTGTCGCCTCGAGTCTCGTCTTCATCTTTGAGAAAATCGTCCAACATTCGCTGCCGTAAAGAAGGACAGCGGCCATTAAATCGTAATACTGTTTCGGGCCTTTCCTGAGTTTTCAATTCCAAAACGTTTTCCGCCTAGCGGATGCGGCTGCTGCTACTTATGGTGGGATTCCACTCTCTCGTATTATCAACTATGACTATAACGCTTGGCTTACCTTGGTCGTTCAGATCTTAACTTTGTCGGCGAGTGAAACGAATGACTTGACATATTATCTGTTTTCTAGCACAGATGTAGACATTCCAGACGCCGTCTGTGCTCGCAAGAGCTGTTGTGCAATTAAGAAGTGAGCATCAACTTTCACCTTGCAGGTGTTCTCGAAATATAAAATCTCTTTTATTGAGTGGAAAGATTCGATTCCTTTCCCAGGCACTGCTATCATACTACCCTCCTTCTTTCTTTTATTACCGTGTCCCTTCAGGACGTAGGCGATCATGGTTCTCCACTTCCACCTATCCCTTCTAGCTCTCAATAAGTTTTGTCCTTTTGCTACTTCTCTAGGACCCTGTTTTGTCATCCACTTGCTTAAGCACGCTAGATATGTCATGCGTCTCTTTTCCTTGTCTCTATTTCTCTCTATTCAACCTTTGAGTATCAGATTCTCCTTTCTCATTACGTGTCCCAGAAATTTCAGCTGCCTCTTTTTGATGTTAAATATAACCTCCTTGTTTGCATCCTCTCCAAAAACTCATCGTTGCTAACATTCTCGATCCATGGTATCCTTAGCATCCTTCTGTAGAACCATAGTTCCGTTGCCTCGAGTCTCTTCATCTTTGAGGAGAATGTCCCACATTCTCTGCCGTAAAGAAGAACAGATGTCGCGGAGCAGTTCAGTACTCTTCTCTTTGTTAGCAAATAAATCCTCCTGTCACATAATACTCCGCCTAGCTTTCGGAATGCGTGCCTTGGCCATCCCAATACTTCTTTGGATCTCAGCGTCGCACTTACCATCCTGTGTCAGAACACTTCCCAGATATTTAAATTTCTGCACCTGCTTGAATTTAGTGTTCCCGTCCTGCAAATTGCATTTCGGGATTATCCTTTTACTGATGACCATGCGTTGTTTTTCCTGGATTTTATGCTTAGTCCCTTCTTCTCGCTCTCCTTTGCTACCTTCTGTAGGAGGTTTTGTAATTTTTTTCCGTGTCTGCTATCAATACTGTATCCTCTTCGTATCTTGTGTTGTTGATATCGTGGCCGCCAATGCTGAATCCCGGTAGGATTTCCAATTCTCTCAGATCTGCCTCCCTGTTTAGGTTTAAAAAGTCCGATGAGAAGACACATCCTTGCCATACGCCCCTTTCTATTTTTGTATATCTGCTGAACTAATTCTCTATCCGCATGCGGGCCGTTTGCTGCTAGTATAGGTTCTTGATTATTCTAATATCTTTCAGAATTATATCAATGTTGTTGAGCAGTTTCAACAGACCTCTATGACGTATTTAGTCGAAAGCTTCTGCGTAGTCTATAAAACACAGGTACACGTCCTTCTGCATTTGTATTGCTCTTTCTGATAACATTCTGAGCATGAATATCGCGTTCCTTGTTCCAGTATCTTTAACGAACCCGCACTGTTCTTGTCCTATCTCTGACCTGATACTGCTACACGCTTTATTCATCAGAATACGGATAATTAGTTTTGTTATGTGGCTCAACAGGTTGATTGTTCGGCGGATTTCGTATACGTTTGCGCCTGATTTCTTAGGCAGTGCTTTGAAAATAGATCTGCTGAGATCTTCTGGTATACACTCACTGTTGTAGATTTCATTTATTACTTCTGTGATCTTGTCTTTGCCAAAGAATCATCTAAGACTGTCAGCATTTCCGTTACAATTCTGTCTCAACCCGCCTCCTTGTTTCTATTCAATGTCACCAGTATAACATCTACTTCCGTTTTAAGAATTTCAGGTCCGTCGGTAGTTCTGTGTATTGCTGGTTGTTCTCTTTTGTCGTAGAAGAGTTCCCCAATAAATTCGCTCCAGCGATGAAGTATTTTTCCTTCTCTAATATGAGCGTTCCATCCTTTGATTTAATGCCGCATGTTGACAATCATGTCTTCTGTCATGTAAGTTTGTTTCTCTCTCTTCAATGTTATTTGTCTCTCTCTCCAAAGTGATCTTTCTCCTTTTTAAAAACTTTTCTCTCTCTCTTCAACTTTCTCTCTCTCTTCAACATACTCTTTTTCTTCAACGTTCTCTCTTTCTCCAACCGTTTTCTCGCTCTCCAAAGTTTTTTCTCTCTCTCCAACGTTCCCTCTTCCTCTCCAACGTTCTCTCTTACTCTCTAACGTTCTCCCTTTCTGTCTCTCTCTTTCAAACATTCTCTCGCTCTCCAACATTCTCTCTCTCTCTCTATCTCTCTATCTCTCTCTCCCTGACTCTAAGAAAAACATAGAAAATACTTTCATTACCTTCTAAGAGAATGCCTTATTTTTCGTAGGACTCAAGGGAAAATCACGGCAAATTATTGTATCAAATCAAAAGGAAATATTATTATAATTATTCCTGTTTGATTTGTTATAATCATTGACTTTTTTCTACTGCGAACCAAGTAAAAAGAAGATTTTTCTTAGTATGTATTGAAAGTTTTCTTTTGTTTTTTTTTAATGTGAGCAGTCAACATTACTATCAACTGTCTATCTGCTCTATACAAATCTACATTTTACACAGTATCAATAAACATTCCCCAAAATTAAAAATCCAGCATTATATATATATATATATATATATATATATATATATATATAATGAGAAACCTGATTATGACTATGTTGTAGTTATTTCATACAAGTCAAGGAAAAATATTTTCTCTCACTTCCTGTATTACATATATATATATATATATATATATATATGGAATAACTACAAAATAGCTATAATTCAAGAATCTCTTTTCCTAGACAGCGTCGCGTAAGTTTTGGCATCTTTAATATCAAAATATGTTCACTTACTTTCCCACTGTCTTTCCGATTTCTCACTTCCACTTTGAACACTTGTCTCTAGCGACTGTCACCCGTCTCTTTGCCTTGAATGGTGTTAGAGATTTACGCTGTCATGAGCAGGTTAACAAGACTGGCAATATGTCGGGTTCTCGCGAGGATTGAAGGTGACGTGACAGTAGGTGCTTTGAGTTTACGGGAGAACCGAAGAGTAAGTCAAAATATTGTAAAAGCCAGACAACCAATGTGGCCTGAGAATGTTGTAGCTGAAAAATGAAGGAGCGGATCTAATGAAAGTGTTTCGATGATCGAGAACGTGTGGAAGCTGCGGTGTCGATTGTAGAAAACATAGACGTTAAGTAAGCAAATAGGCGAATACAAGTCTGAAAGAGAAAGGAAGTTCACTTGTTGTAAATCGGAAATCAAAAGGCACAATGTAGTTTTCAAATACACCGTAGAGAAGGTATATAAAGAAAGAATCAAAATATGTTGGTTATAAAAATAAAACAGACATTGTAACTTACAAATGATTGTGAAAAGGTGATTAAAAACAGCAAGGTAGGACATGGAGATGATGCTATAAAATAGCTGAGAAAAAAATATCTGGCATGCATCTCAGTTTTCGAATACGAATTGGAAACGTTTTATTGCAAACGTAAATCTAACTCTCGCTGGAGTGCAGTAATTCAGAATTTAATTTGATTATCTCAGTTTGTTATTATTCTGAGACCGGAAACTACGTACACAATAGACTCTTCCAGGCCTATATTAAGTAGGCGACATAGCACTCTACAAGAGAGTGAGGCGAGTGATAGAGAGTAACACAGAGAGACAGTGAGTATCTCGTACGACTACCAGTGTTGGACACTAACTTACAGTAAGCTCTGCTTACAATATCTCTGTAACCTGTTGTTAATATATCTTTCTTACATCTAATCCGTGTTCCGTGTTTTACTTCTGTGGGTCCAACTTTGGCACCCACATCAGTTATAAAAGATCAATTGTGTGCCATTGCCGACTGCATATCAATTAAGAAACGTCATTTACAGCTGATTACAGTTTAATTAATATCATCAATGAACAACCGAATGTCCTGTGATACGATTTATTGAATCAACATGTAGTGAAAGCTGTTTGCAGTCAAGTTAAAATGTATGCATCATTTACTTTTGTGAGCGGATAACAAGTAAACCATATTTCCTGTGTTGAATTACCCTATTTTCTTCTGTTTTACATAGTCCCTATGAATGTTTACTTTTGAATTAAATATTAAAGGATAACTTATCATACAACTTTTTTTTTTACATCTCGTTTGATCTGGTTTTAGATTATAATATATTATTAAATAACCCATAAAACAAAAAGAAAAAAAATGCTTCCACAAAGATGTTTCATTACCCGTGCACAAACAAAAGTCCATGGTTCTGTTAAAATGTCAAATATTAACATTCTGTTTTATACATTGGAAATACAAAACCGTTGAGCTCAATGTAACGTTTGGCATACTTCAACAATTAATGTATTATATCTTCAAATACAATTAATGCATTGTTGTAAATTCTATTTTAGACGGCAAGGATTTATGACTAAAAGACACTTTAATATTTTATGTAACCATATGTATCAGCTTTAAGTTAATGTCTGCCTGCTGTTAGCTGTGTCATATTTGATTGGTTGATCAGAGTATGGCCCTCAAACATTATAACCATTAAAAAAAAAGAGGTTGTGTTTTGCTTTTATATCTAAACAAATTGTGCAGTAATTATCAATTGTTTCATGGGACACATTGATATGCTTTGAAACACGACTGCAATCGTTTAGGCAATTTTACATGTTTTGGGTGTAATATCATAATATATATATATATATATATATATATATATATATATATATATATATATATTCACCCCACCCTTCAATATGTAGGTAAAAACTAAGATTGGAACGGTATTTTAATCCTTTTACGAAAACATTTACCTCTGAACAGTCAATGGTCTTTAACAGCAACACTGTAAAATTAAGTTATAGTTGTACTGCAATTTAAATAATATAGTGAATAGTGAAGAGAAAAAATGCGAGAAATTTAGATATAAAAGCACAAAAGCAGTGAAAGTAATATGTTAAATAACTGCAGGAACAAAAATAATTACCCTTTGAATGGAGTGTACTACACAAAGGGCGTGGTTTACCTGGCTGAGGTTAATGATTACATCGGAGGTACAGAGGATTCTTTTAAGAAATGCTGGCACAACAATGCTTCATTTAAGGTGCAGAATCTCAGATATAGTACGAAGCTGGTGGAACATGGCCGAAAATCGAAAAAACATGTTAATAGTCCGAGTATAAAGTGGAGCATTTTGAGGAGAGTGACATCTAGCAGAACCATTGCCTGCTGCTGTAGGTCGTCAGGAAGAGAAGTTAGCGATAGCTACGTGTCAGGACAATGAGGTGTTATTGAACAAGACAATGGAAACTATATCAAAATGTAGATACGCGGACAAGAATTTTCTCAGCCTCTACGACCCCGGATGAAAACAAATAACGTATATTTTTTTCGGTGCCGTAGCAGGATAAAATTGGTGCGCGTTGAGGAACACTTGTTACATTGCCATTTAATATATCGTCTTCGCGTCAGTTATTTCAAGCACTAAATTAAGTGTATAGTTTGTTTACGGCCGTTATTGTTGTATGTTTATGTTATGTAGTACGAAAAAGGTTTTTCTTCGTCCATATCAATCCGAATCCCACGTCGCCAAATTGTTATGTAGTGGTTTCACAGTGGAGGCTTGTATTTGTACTAAGTCGGTCCTAAAATAGGTTCGACGTACAAAATGTTAGGAACTTGATATAATAGTTAATGACGCAGCAATCTAGTTGTGGTGGGTGATACTTTAATATCCGACTAACGGTCGTCCGATATCGACTGACTGACCAACTCGATATTTAGTCCCCCCACACGAGGGTTTCATGTCGCACAAGGCCGGTTTAACGTGGGATCTCCGAGCCCGTCGGATCGGCCAAAAATATGCCCATTGAACTCGTATAAACGGGTTTAGGGTCGGTTTACCTCCCCGAAAGAGAATCCGCCCTTCGACGTAGCCTCTTTCGGCTTCCTCCCCGCCTGAAGGCAGAGAGTTCAACCGATCAGCCAGTCGACTGACTGACCAACTCGATATTTAGTCCCCCTCCCACGAGGGCATCATGTGGCACAAGGCCGGTTTAACGTGGGATCTCCGAGCCCGTTGGCTCGGCCAAAAATATGCCCATTGAATCAGTATAAACAGGTTCAGGGTCGGTTCACCTCTGCGAAAGAGAATCCGCCCTTCGACGGAGCCTCTTTCGGGTTCCTCCCCGCCCGAAGGCAGAGAGTTCAACCGATCAGCCAGTCGACTGACTGACCAACTCTCTGACGACTGCTACTACTACTACTACTACTACTTATTATAGGTGGGAGAGTCTGTTAACTATAGAATAGGTGTGTTCCAGTATAACAGTTTACTTATTTTGTCCTCGTCACGTGGAGTCTTTTTCGTTGAACTGTTTTTCTTTGTGAGCGGTGTCATTAGAACGCTAATATCAGGGCGGAATGCCAGCATATCGAGCCGATATACACTGCAGTAAGGCCTATGGCGTGGACAGAAGATAGACCCAAGAAAAAAGGAACAGACCCACAAAAGTCTTAATGAACAGTTCAAAAATGTTCTTTCTGGAAACGATCTATTACTGGTATCCTTATATTTGGTGGCGCTGAACTCTAGAACCATTTCCATGTTGACTGATGGTGGAGATGGGAACACATGACCTAAAAGAAAACAGAAATTTTGAGCAGAGAGGGTCCCGGTTTTACATTAAAACATGGAAATTAATCGGCGTCAAGAGGGACATCATGAGGAAGCTCTACAAGCCTCAGTATTTTGGCCAAGGTATTACCCAGAAGAAGCAATGCAATGTGAAACATCCTACTACAGACAGAAGACGCTGCCAAAGCACTGGCCGGCAATCTCCTCACAACAAAATCAGTGAGGCTTGAATCTGAATGTATGGACACAAGAAAATCAAAGGTGACTTTACACGAAGTACCTTTGTACATTTCAGAGGACCACCTGGTCCTTTTCTTCGCAAAATTCAGGGCGGTAGCTAATCTCTCGGCTGTTAAAAGCAAGGCAGACATTTACACCGGAGATGTGGAAACTATGATCACAACAGACAGGAAAAATTTTTATGGACGTAACCAACATTCTGTTATTTGATGGCCGTCCTATTTATGTTGAAGTGGAAGGGTTATGACATCTCAGCTGGTCATGTGCGACCGCTGGTCATCTTTCAAATCTTTGTCCTGGGAACAGGCCGGAAAGACAACCTCAACCAACCACTTACAAGGAAAAAACAGCCCCAAAACTCCAGATGTCTCGGAGAATGGACAAACTTAGTGAAGAAGGGAGAAAAGGCTGCAACTCCTCCCCACCACTAGGATGCCTCAAAGAAGCAGGCAAAAGAAATCAATCTGAGAGAAGCAATAGAAAAAAGATCAGCAGCTCCAGCAGGAAAATGATCAACAACAGAGGACCCAACTGGATCAGTGGAGACAAAAGGAGGCAGGACGTGTTACAGAAGCAGCAGAAACAGTAAGATCTCCAAAGTCAAGAGGTGGAAATGGAGGAGTTGCTTCCACCTCAGTCCTCATCTTTGAAAAGAGGGTAGAAAGGAAGCCTAACAAAAAGAGAGAAAAACCCCCAAAAAGAAAAACGATTTGGTCGAAGTAGAGCGGAAGAAGCCATGGACAAAACCAAATCCGAACCCGTTCCTACTTCGGCAGCTAAAAAGTAGCTAGCAAAACAAGGCCCAGAAAGGAACCTCCTTTCTTCCCATTTCAAAAATCCACCTCCCCCACACCAGTACCTCCCAAGAGAAAAAATCCCTAGAGGAGAAAAATCCCGTAGACAGCCAGGCCATGGAATGGGACATGTCTTCCCAGAAAAAAAGCACTTTTGCGCCCCCTGTTTAAAGCAACTTCCTTCAACGGAAAGTCGACAGAAAACCCCAGAAATTTTCGTAATGCCCCTGCGGTAATAACGTAGATAAAGGACAAGGGGAAAGGCCTAAAAATTTGGGACCACCTTTCAGAGACAAGAGAGGCATTTCCTGGGATCTAGATGGTGGAGATGGGAACACATGACCTAAAAGAAAACAGAAATTTTGAGCAGATAGGGTCCCGGTTTTACTCCATGCCTCGTTATATAGTGCTCTTAAAATAACCTATACCACGGACGTCGGTGGCAATGTCCTGGATATTCGTATGACGTAAGAGAGGGATCCTTTGGAACTCTCCGTCAGTCTCTTATTGGTTAAATGAACTCTGGGTTCAATGGTGGACCTTGTCCATGTCGATTCGAGACACCGTTTGATAATGGCTGATATATCCGTGAACAGTAGTTCGTTTTGGGTCGTTGCAGTATATGCTCCCAACGAACAGACGGAACCTGTATCGTTTTCCTTTCCTGGTGAATTCGTCGCGCTTAGACTTAGTGGGGAACTGGAATACCATTGTGGACCCCAACATAGACAGAGGGCAGGGAGATACCGGGAGTCGGGAGATCGTAGGCTAATTAGACAAGTGCGGTGAGTGTCTGTTATTGGGAAGGTTTTGGGAGAGGCATAACGATAGTCTGTCTCGAGCGAAAGCTGGTGGTGATTCGCTAGTGATACGTTTAGCTAGGCAGACTCTGAAGCTCTCGGCTAGCGAGCGCTACCAACATAGGATAAACAAGATGTCTAACGAAGCCATGAACATGAGCGCAGAATTGCGATAGGAAGATATTCGTCGAGGTTCCGATCGATACATTCGTGAGGCTAATATCCCGGAGGGCCTACCGTGAGGTCAACCGATGACATGGGTGAATCGTTCGGCAGCATTTTGAGAGCCTGTTTACAATGGAGTCTGGTCTCTGTGACGAATATTTTCTCAGCAATTTGTCTGACTTACGACGATTGATGAGGCTAGCCGTGAAGACTAATTGGCAATGAAGAATGTTGACAGTGGCAAGTCTCAGGGACTCGATGGTTTGTCCTATGAATTGTACTTGAGGCTGTCGCTTTTCTTTCAGCCGA
>OZ010574.1:53412266-53434766 GCA_963932145.1 Acanthosepion lycidas | reverse complement strand
AAAAATCACCTTTTTTGGTAGAATGACTTTATTTACTTATGATCAAATGATTCTTGGTCACATCTAGAAGAGATTTCATAAATGATTCGAAAAAGAAATTTTGATATTTTGTGATATAGAATTTCGAAAGGGGATCAGGGAAAGATATTTTCTACAACGCTCGTAGATGACAGATGCTAATCTGTTTTCCGTCGTAACAGTAAGACTAAATTAATTTAACTTTTACATCAACTGGTACACACACACACACACACACACATATGAATGTGGACATTGAAATCAACGCTCATAGGCGATTGCGTCTAGCATGAAACAGCCTGTCGTCTCTGAGTGTTGACGTCAATATTCAATTTATATTTACATACGCTCTCTCTCTGATAGTGAGCACTTTATCCCATACATATAGCACACCTTAGAATCGTATTTCTTCACACACACACACACACATATATATATATATATATATATATATATATATATATATATATATATATATATATGTGTGTATGTGTGTGTGTGTGTGTGTGTCTGTGTGTGTGTAAATATATAGTTATGCCATACATATGGATATATGTAAATCTATATTCTATATACATAAAACTGACTATGTGTGTGTGTTCGCGAACTACTCGAGAACCATAAGGCATATTTCCACCAAATTTGGAATATAGATTGTACTCGATACTGGGTGTGTCTGGGTCAAAAGATTAGTCATTTTTCAAAAATCAGTAACCGTTAATCTATAAATATAATGTTTAATTATGAATTCCCATTAGTTTGGTTGTTTTTAAACTTTTAGACTTGAAGTCTAAACCCTAAGGCCGATTTTAATGAAACTTGATAAGTGTATGCAACTTACTGTCACGATTATTATACGCTGTATTGATTTTCGTTTCTCTAGACACTGGGACCCCCAGGGTGCCCCAACTGACTTCCAAAAACTTCAAATTGCTTCGATTTTAATGAAATTTTGCATGTTTGTTACGCTCTTACAATGAGATAGTAATTGGTTGTCAGATTTTTAAAAATGTATGTCGGGTGGGCAGGATGACCCTATAAACCTTTTGATGCCTCAATTGCTTTTCAACTGTATTTTGTAGCAGTATTCCCGAATTTCAACGAAAATTTCAGTACATATTGAGATTTTATCGAGTAACTGAAGTAGTCACTTGGAATTCACTGAAAATCAACACTGGGACACCCACGACTTTGGGGATCAGCAGGGGAATCCGAAACAGCCTTGGCCACAAAGTCGATTAAATAGAAAACTTAAAAAAGATGTACTTTATTATTTCAGTTACTATTAGTCTTAAACCTGTCCTTTGGCTTGAAATTTGGGACCCCTACGGTGAACCAAAAGACCCCCAAATTTTCAAATTGCTTCGATTTCGACGGAATTTTACGTGTATGTTACAATCTTAAAATGTATCAAAAACGATTATCAGATTTTAAAAACTACATAAGGAGCCCCCAAGATCACCCATGAACACCTTGCTGCGCTATGTCTTTCAAATGTCGTAGTTAGCAACATTCCGATGAAAATTTGCACATATTTTCGGTTTAGATCAATCAAGACAAAATCAAAATTCACACCCCATGTGTCATAAATACATTATGAAAAATAACAGCTTCTCCCATAGAAAAGAATAATGCATACGAAAGTGTGCACCGATAAGACGCCTGTGCGAGATCGATCGAGATTGGTAGGGTGTATAATTGATTTTTCACCACGTGCAATGATCGATCGAGTTATGTAGTGCGTACTATCGATTTTGCTTTACGTGTAATGTTCATTAGTGCTATGTGATGAAATAAATGCAAAAAATCTCATTTGCATCAAAGTTGTCATCCAGTAAAAAGGTAGGTTTCCTTTATGCATGTATATTTTGAATTTTTGATACTTTAAATTTAAATTTGTGAAAATCATTAAAAAAGTTTAAACGTAAATGCCAATTTTTAATTATGTATTTATCATCTTCTAATCAGCGTTTAAATAATGCTTACTTACTCATATATTTGGAGACTTGAGCCCTAAAATTTTGACAGTTTTATTCTGAAAAATTCACTTATATTAATGTAAAGACCCTCTTTCGATTCATTTATAATTATGTTAAACTTAGCGTGTACGTTTTAACGTTCATAGTGAGTAGGTTTCTAGCTGCACGTTAATTTTTATTTTTATTACTAGAACCTTTCTGTGATAGTCTATTTTTAGATAAATCCTAACTTTATGAGCTTGCTTATAATTGTTTACCACGTCCCCGTCGTCTCCCTTATAAACTTGCATTTAATTTATTGTGTCTATATTTCCATTAATGTGTATAATATTCTTGCTTTTTAATTGATTACTTCATTTTTATTCAAAAAGCTTAGCCAAACCCCTCCAAATACAGCCTGACAGTAATGCCAAGAAAGCGAAATCCTTCACTTGGACGTGCTACTACTACAGCCAAACGCATGAAAGCACGGAGAAGAAACGCTTCGCAACAAGAAACTCAAATTAGACTGACACAAAATGCTATTCGTAAAGTTAATGCAAGGTCAGCAGAAACTAATGATCAACGGTTAACTAGACGAGGAAGGAACGCTACCAGAACTCCTGCTATTCGAGCTGTCGAAACTCAGGGGCAAGGAACAATTCTATACAGCTTTTGTGAAAATTGGTTTTCAGCCCTACTATGAGAAGTCTTTATTGAATTTATTCTCCTTCCAATGCATGTTGTTCATTTGATGTAGTTTGAGCAAAAGCTGTCAACACAGCATTTCTTCAACAATTTTCAAAGATCGATTGCGATTAATGTACCCTTCATTTGCTGACAAATTGTTTGGTATCCTATGTGCTTCTGTAAAAAAGCAACTTTCTCCTGTTATAAATGTTTTCACCCTTCATGTCATTATAATTTTTCGCCATATAGATAAGAGGCACTAAAGAAAAATCTTCTTTATTTTAACTTTACACATTGGATGAGGTTCGTGATCTTTTTTTAAATAAACCCAGGCAACGCCAAGTAATACTGCTAGTATAAATATAGAAGTGGACATTGAGGTCAACACCGAACGGAGACAATCTTTCATGCTTTAAATCAATCTTGCATGGCCTGATTATTAAGAAAATTTGTCAACATGAAAAGTGAAATGCAAGTATCGAAACCAGTCCGCCACACCATACTACATGCTTTTTAATTGACATATATATATATATATATATATATATATATATATATATATATATATATATATATATATATATATATATTCTTTCGCTTCACATTTTATCGTGACTATTTCATTATCGTTAATCTTTTTCTTTCGTTTTATTGGTTAATTATGCTTTTTATTTGACACACGCGAACCCCCCCCACACACACATATACAGTGTAACCCGGATATAAGAGAGTTGTCGGGACCGGAGAAGAAGTCTCTTATATCCGGGTTTCTCTTATATCCGGGTTTGGTCTATTTTGTTTAGGTTAGTATGGCTCTAATTTGGGACCTGAGAGAATCTCTCTCATATCCGGGTTTATCTTATATCCGGGTCTCTTATATCCGGGTTACACTGTATATATATATATATACTTTCGCTTCACATTTTATCGTAACTACTTCATTATCGTTAATCTTTTTCTTTTGTTTATTAGTTATTTATAAATTTCTCTTGGTATGTGTTACACATTTTGACATTCATATCTTTAACAATTATATATACAGGGTGACCCCAAAAAACGGGAACTTTTTAACAATCCAATAAAACCAAGAATGATGGAAGAAAAATATTTTATTCATAGTAATTGAAACCCTAAAACATGCCATTTAAGAAACAATGATGGAATATTCATTTCTTAAAAATTACGTCCTGTAGATGGCGTCCTCCTCTACGAAAGCATTCTTGAAATCTGCTGTTGAGATTCCACATTGACTGTTGCAACATCTCATCTGGGATACTGTGAATTTCATCTTGAATTCTAAATGGCGAAATGGTTACATGCTCAAGGTCACTGTTGCCACTTGCTCATGTCTGCCAAAACGCACTTCAAAAATTCCCGTTTTTTGGGGTCACCCAATATATATATATATATATATATATATATATATATATATATATATATATATATAATTTCTAAAAATTCTGACATGTTTGTATTTTTAGCAATTGTAAATATATATATATATATATATATATATATATATATATATAATTTCTAAAAATACGTACATGTCAAAGAAATAAGGTCATCATGCTAGTCGGGCTATATAAATTACGACCGAATAGTGAGTTCGATCCTCACTGAGTGCTTCATGCTCTCGGCCTTGTGGTAGATCTAAGCTAGGCTTAGAAAAACAAAAGGGCACATAAACGTGGTGTAATGTTTTGCAAGCTTAGAACAATTAGGACTGAGTCGTGAGTTCGAGCCTCACTGGGTGCCCCATGTCTTCGGCCTTGTGCCATATCTAAGCTTAAATAGAACATCACCATAGAAAATTAGTAATAAAAGAATTTTCTTTCAGGGACCATTTTTTAAAAAATTAAATCTGTTTGCGTATAATTATGTCGAAAATTAAGTAATGTTGGTTTCTTATATATATATATATATATATATATATATATATATATATATATATACGTAAAAATCTATGCATCAAATTTGGTTTGTTTTGATTTGTTTTATGGTATATCAACCTCAACGAGTTATTTAATGCTGAGAAAAGTTTTAAGATAAGGATTCTTTGGTTTAGATTGGTTTCGTTTATTTTGTTTTACGGAATATCAACCTAAATGGGTTATTTAATGCCGACAAGATGTTTAGGATAGTTTCATATAAATAGAATATTCTTTGGTTTAGTTTGGTTTCTTTTATTTTTTTTTTTACAGCATATCAACGTCAATGGGTTATTTAATGCCGAGAACCTTTTTTCCCAAAATGTATTGATTGTATTAAAACCTATTTTTACACTTTCATTGTGTTTTGACCCCAATTTAGGGGTTAACTATTTGCCCATACCTGGGACTCTAACAAGTGTTACCATCCCGGGTCAGCGTGAACCTGGGAACACCAGGAATTAAAAGATGGGTCCACGCTCTTCAAAATCTCCTGATCAGTGACTTTGCTGTCGGATGTAGTTTATCGTCTTACCCAGGACGGGAATGTAGTTTATTGTCTTACCCAGGAGTGTATGCTTCAAGTAAGAGGACATTACGGATTCGTTTAATATCAGTTACAAACTTTCAGAACGCAAACTGTAAAATTTATTCAAACAAAATATTTGTACTCAAGCAGCAAAGATCATAAACGTGAAGATCTTTTTAAGTCTTTTTTCTTTGTTTTTACTTTTTGTGTTGCTATTAGCTTTTTAATGATGATAGTCCAACCTTTGACGATTCGATGAAAAAACTGATAAGCGAGACACAGCGAGACACCGCGTGACTTCTGCGAAATCTTGAACACCTTACCCCTCACTCAATTTTCTATCAGCAAACATAATCTTTCCTTTGCTTTTTCTTTTCGCGTTGTTTTAGTTTTTTTTATATCTCTTTTTCCCGTTTCACCTCCACCCCGATTTTTCATGTCCCACTCTTCATTGTGACTTTAACTTCTTATGTGTGTGCCGTATCTTAGGCTTTTCAGTTTCTTATTTGCTTCATCATTTCTCAATTTTCCTTTTCATTTATTTGTTTATCTCACATGTACACTTTTGTCACATTTGCATGTTATTTCTGTGATTTGGTCAAAGGCCACCATCACATTATAAACCCAGATATAAATATATCGATGGGAAGTCTACAAATACATTTAGAAATAGTACTTGACGCAAACCTACATAGGACACAATTTGCTACTTGTCTCAAAAAAGATAATATATGCAAAAAATACGATGCTCTACCATGGAGATCATGTTTCATACACACACACACACACACACAATATAGTATTATATTTTAATAGTATGTGTCTTTATACATAAAATATGCCGAGATTTGTTTTATTTAAGGCTTTTACATTTATAAAAATACAATTTTTCATCTGTACGAATATTTATTTCCCCTACTATATATATATATATATATATATATATATATATATATATATGCATTTCCGGATCCAAAGAACTATTTGAACCAGAAATTCGAACTCATGAGTCCTTGTATCCATACTAAAATTTCCTCTTAAGCTCATATGTGGCTGGATAAAAAAAAAAAATTATGCATATTTCATATTTTTTTTTTATATTTTATTTTTACCCCCCCCCCCACTGATACATTTATAATACCTATGCTTTTGCCCCTTCTTATTTTTTTCCTCTTCTTCTTTACACCCTACTCCTCCCTTTCTATCACACCCAACGTCGTGCATTTGTTTGTTTGTTTTTTTTTTAAATAATATAGCGTTCAATTTATTTTTAAAATAAAGCGTTTTGAGGTCACTTAGTAAAAATCGCCTGCGGTTTCCGTAAGTTTGAAACAAAGCGGAATCAAACTGATCTCCTAATTTTAAAGTACATTGAGCACTCTTGAGTGACAGCCTAATTCTGTAAACAGAAGCCGGTTATGCTAAAACACAAAGCTCTTCGGTAAAATGACTAGGAGCACTCTGGCTGACTAGCGTTTGTTTATATTCGTAAAAACAGTACGCTAGAATTAAGAGTTTCTCTGTGCCGAATGGTGATGACTTAGTTATAAAAACACCAACTGACATTGATTAATGTCAGTTGGTTTTTTTCAGTCAGGTTTCGATCCTGGCTTGAGGCTTTCGGACTTCTAGTCGCACAGATATACTGTGCTACAGCGTAGCAGTACTGTTTGTGGTTAGTCTCTCTTCAACTTTTAATGTGTGTAGTAGTGAGTTAACTGACATGTATTCCGTTTAAAAATGGAAGGATATTCATATCAAAATTTTACATTCGGCTAAGTGTGAGGTAATGGAAGCAAGACTGCACGGCTGTATCAGATTGCGTTTCCAGACCGAAGGCAGCCGACTCATCCAATCTTTGCTGCTGTTCATTGTCGTGTTGCTTCGACAGGATCACTGGCATCACAATCTATGGCTCGAGGAAGATCGATTGTATATTTAACAACGTCTACCGTAAACTTAAAAATAAAAAACGAAGGATTTTATTTTGACATTTGATTTTTGGCTTTGTTTTGGTGTGAGGAATCCGCCCCACAGTTTGTAAAAGTTTGTTTGATACGCCCTGTACACACACACACACACACACACACACACACACACACACACACACACACACACACACTTGTCAAAAATCAATTATACTTATTTAAATTTATTTTAACAAAATTAGAAATTTTAAAGTTTACTTAATATATTTTAAAACAAACATTTATTACTTTATGCGCCGAAAAATTTATTTTAAAAACAAGTGACAGCAGGTATTGATAGCGGCGGCGTGAAACTATGAGATGATTGAGGATTTCAAAAAGTATTGGCAGCTTAATAAAGGAAAAGGTTTCGTACGGAAAAGGAGTAATATAATTTAGCTTTTTATTGAACCAACTTATTTTCCTCGTTATTTTAAAGGAAACTTTTTAAACTAAGACTGCTGAGAGTGAGATAAAATTTCATAAAAAAAGGTAAATAAAATTAATTAAATACCTTTTCTCATGAAAGTTTAAGTGTACGTAATTTAATATACATTTATTACATTTTACTGTATTATTTGTATTTCCACTCATGTTATTAATTTTGATATTTCATTTACGGAAAAATATCATAGCTGAAATAATATAAAAATAAGACCATATAAATTTCATAAGATAGTTACATAATACTTTAGGTAGCCTTATCATCTGAAATATTATACAATTTTTTTCTCTTTCGTTAATTTTTTCAATTTTTTTTTAATCTTAATGTGACTATTTTTCTCATAATTACGTAATCATATACACTTTTTATTTTATTTATTCATAGCCAAGAAAGAAAAAAGGTCTAGAAATGCGATGCAACTGGTATCAGACTGGATCGTTACTTTAAGCTATAGTTTAAATTTTATGTTTTAAGTAAAACAAAACATCAAAAAATGTCTCCACACGTGGTTCGCACGAACAATGTATCGAAAAGGCTGTCTAACAGTGAAGAACAATATTTATACCAACGCAAACAACGTGACGGACTATTGTTTTCATGATGCTTCCGGTCTTCCGTATATTTGAATTAAGCTATTTTATGGACACAAAAAACCCAAGTTATATTATATTTTTATCTATTTGCAGATTGCTTAGTGTAACAAGCTTGAGTTTATAATCTGTAATGATATATATCGACTTAATAACACCATTGATTAACTGTACACCATTTTCATTAATTTTAGAATATTTAACAAATTTAATGTAAAAAAAAAAAAAAAATTTACAAAATAACAAATAATTGTTGTAAAATTTATTTTTCATCGAAAACATTTTTTGCTTTCAGACAATATTATCCATATCCATAAAAACAAATAAAAGGAATTAAAGCTTTTGAAATTAAATGATATCTTTGTTTTATTGAGTTTTGTATGTTACAATTCAGGGCTGATTTTAAGGTGTAAGGTGTCAGCTAAAAAACAAACAAACAAACAAAAAAACAACACATGATTTACTTTCCTCAAAGCGTTGTGCTTTTAAGTAATTAATCTCTAAAAGTCTACAGATTTGAATTTCAAGAGTTTTCATAAAATTAGGTTGTGGGTGTGGGTATAATAAATACAAAAAAATTACAATGACTTTAAAAAAAATTAAACATATTTATAATAATTTACATCATTTATGAATAGTATCTGAAAGCTTCATTAAAATCCGACAATTATATTTATTTTTGCAAGATTTTCAAACTTAATGTCTGCCATTAAATAAAAGTACCAAAATTCGCCATATTATTTAGTAATAGTTTCGCTGATGAAGAAAAATAAGGTTTTTCAGTCAAAAGTTAGAATGCTCTAATAAAGACAATTTTTTTTTTAAAATACTTAAAAATCACTTTGTTCTTTCCTCTTAATAATAACATAAATATTTTGACGATAAAATTTTGTTTTCGTCAAGTTTAAGGCCGGTATTAACACGCTAAGCTCATTTTCCAGCGATCTCATGCCAGTACCTAATTTAATGTGTTTATGTGTGTAAGTAGAAATCCGTTCTTAAACAGGGAAATGAAATGCTTACAACACTTTGTGTCTAGTCACCGGCTCTAACTAACGTATTTATGAATAGTGAGTTCAATACCAGGCCAGAGCGATGGTAAACCAAACTTGGAGAGATGAGATAACGTGAAATAACTGAGATATTCGGCAGAGACAGTGCACTTGTAACTAGAACAATCTAGTCCGGTGGACGAAATAAACGGTTTGATTCGAAATTCCAATCACATGAAGAAGTCCTGAGTGTATAACGGCCGAATCCTTGTGAATATGGTATTGAAGATGAGAATAACAGTCCGAATAATATACATAATATAAATAAATAATAGCTATCTTATTATACATTAGCACTAGCACTCAATGTTCGATTTATATATATATATATATATATATATATATATGTATGTATCCTTGTGCAGGTATGCAGAAAATAGAAAAGAACACGTTGGGTGCATAATCCGGGGTTCCTTAGTATTTTTGTTTTTATTTTTAAGAAGACAGTGCTCCATACAGAAGTAGAGCTTATATTATAATATTATTTTTTGTTTAAAAATATGATTCCTTCGCTGCATAAGAGTTCTCATGTTTCAAAAACGAGAGCCGAAACACCACAATCCAACTTAATTTTATTAATTATTTGGATGATTTCGGCTCTCGCTTTTGAAACATGAGAACTCTTATGTAGCGAAGGAATCATATTTTTAAACAAAAAATATTATTATAATATATTATATATATATATATATATATATATATATATATGTATTTATAGGTGTACAAATATATGTAAAAAGAAAATTCAGATGTCGACTTAGGCTTACTTTGCATCAGTTCTCGTCAGTTTCTTTGTGTCTGTGTGTTTGTGTGTGCGTGTACGTGTGCGTGTATGTGTGTGTTTGTGTGTATTTCTATGTGTTTGTGTGTATTTCTGTGCGTTTGTGTGCGTGTTTGTGTGTGTGTAATTGTTACTGTTTGCAAGTATGTGTGCATATGAATATGATCGCATACTCTCAAATAAAAATTCTTATGCGTACATATAATAATTTTGCAAGTACTATGTGTGTGTTTATGTGAAGCAAGTTTACGTGTCCACTTGCGTGTGTATGTATATAAATTGATATGCATACGTGTGCGTATATAGTATAACTGTTTATTAACATCTATACTGCTTGCATCTTTCCTCTAGTGAGTCGTTTGCTCAGAATTTTTAAAGTGGATCATGTCAAGACATATACCCGCCCTCTCGTATATATATATATATATATATATATATATATATATATATATATATATATATATATATATATATAATATATGTATATATATATATATCAAGAATATATATATATATATATATATATATATATCAAGAATATATATATATATATATCTAGAATATATATATATATATATATATATATATATATATATATATATATATATATCAAGAATATATATACATATATATATTAATCAAGAGTATATATATATATATATCAAGGATATTGTATTTATGTAAAAATGTATGTGAGTGATAAAATATGCAATCACACACACTATCTCACTCACACAAACGCACACACATAGAGACGCACACGCATATATATATATATATATATATATATATATATATATATTTACTGTCTTTTGTAGTACTCGTTGGAGATCTAGATGTTGATTAAACAATGTTGACTTCGTTTGAGCACTGGCCGTGACTGAGTAGGAACAGTGGTCTCGTCATATTGAGATAAGAATCGTCTTCACACGTAACTGATCAAATGTGGAACCCGCCACGGCACTGTAGTCGTTTGAGTAGGGCTACGACGGGTGATTAGTAAGCTCTGTTCGGGGATTGGGTAGGCGTGCTGTTTTTCTTAAAGCAGGCCTAACACATACAGTCACAAAATATCTCTTAGAATTGAACATATATCTTAGACATCGCTTGGCGTAAAGCGCGCGCACACACATACACAAACCTGCAAACACAAACGATATCTGTTTTTTTATCTAATTGTGCGTATGCGTCTATGTACGCATCAATTAAATTGCCTATGAAACGGAATTCTCAGAATTGTTTGAGTTAATAAATACGTCTGTATATGAGGATACATGTAGATAGATAAGGTCAACTAGAAATCTTGGGTTCTCGGTAGACGAATTACCAACAAAAGTTACCATCTAGATTACTTTGAAAGCCATCTTTTACCTACTATGAAAATGGGCCGTTTTTATTAAATAAGGTAACGACGATATTGATTTTCTAAACGTAGCTTAGATGTGGCACAAGGCCGAAAGTATTGGGCACCCAGTGAGGATCGAACTCACTATTCAGTTGTAACTGTTTTAGCGAGACAAACTTGCTAACTATTACACTACGTCGAGGTGCCCAAGTCAACTAGAAATCTTAGGTTATAGGTAGACGAATTACCAACAAAAATTACCATCTAGATCTAGTTTACTTTGAAAGGCATCTTTTACCTACTATGGAAATGGCCGTTTTTATTAAATAAGATAACGAGGATATCTGTATATCTAGATACACATTTATTACATTATATTTAGTGGATTTCCCTATTTTAGTAGATCTTCCGTTCATTTTTTAAGCAGTGTTTTATTTTGTCTACAGGCTTGAATATTCAAGAAATATTATTACTATAGAAAAGAAGAATTCTGGATTCTATTTCCTTCAATAAAGAAATATATGCTGCTAATTCCTTTAAAAATATCTGAATCACAAGAAGATATAAAATGAAGTAGATGTAAGTAGATATATGTAGATAGTTTTTATTCTTTCACGAGGATGAGATATTTAATACCAGATCACTGAAGGCTTAGGCGATTTGGTATCTTCACATATCTTTTCTTAGTTATCTAAATTAACTCGCATCCTTGGGAAAGTGGTTTTTCGCCGCCTTCTCCAAAATTCTGTAATTCAAACTCTTCTTTCTCTTCGACTGGTTTCCACTCAAGGCCTGAGAACGCAGTTTACCATGCTATTTAACCCTTAGCTCGAGGAGAAAAGAAAATAATTTATGCCATTCCCAAGCGAAAGCATGATTCGAACCCGCATCCTCCTCTGCAGGAGAAAGCATTTTTCGATAAGACGTGCCTTAAGTAACTCGACTACGATTAACGCCTTGATTAAGTAAGGTAGTATACCGACTTTTAAGCACATTTTTCTCGTTTTAGATTCGCGAAAGTTCATGACGGCTCAGCTTTGTAACCGAACCGTTAAAAAAGCAATTTCTAAGAGTTAACGTTTTTTTTTTTTTTAATCCAACATACTTTTCTCACTTTAAAACTTATGTTTAGTGGATACCCATATTTGAGTAGACGTTGTTTATTTTATTTTTAATATAGTTACATAAGTAATACTCTTAACTAATGATGGGAAAAACAAAATGTGCTTATTTTAAAACAAGGCTATTTTTTTCAATACATTACCTAATCATATAGTGTATCGGATATCACTGTGGAAATAGGAAACTGGGAATAATTTAAATACCAGCTTAGCCCTCTGCTTTCGTTTGGGAATGGCATAAATTATTTTCTAAGGGTTAAATAGCAGGGTAGACTGCGTTCTCAAGCCTAGAATGAAAACCAGACTAAGAGAAAGAAGAGTTTGAATTACAGAATTTTGGAGAAGGCGGCGAAAAACCACTTTCCCAAGAATGCGAGACAATTCAGATAACTAAGAAAAGATATGTGAAGATACCAAATCGCCTTAGTTTGCAGTGATCTAGTATTAAATATCTTATCCTCGTGAAAGAATAAAAACTATCTACATATATCTAAGTACATCCACATAATTTTACATCTTCTTGTGATTTAGATATTTTTAAAGGAATTAGCAGCATATATTTCTTTATTGAAGGAAATATTATAGAATCCCAAATTCTTCTGTGCAGTCTTTAAATATCGCAAACTTTAACACGTATAAAAAGGTAAGCGCACATATAACACTGACACGAAAGAAAACATAATCTTCTATATGTCAGGTCCATTCATGACGTAGGTATTCATGGTACAGTTTAACCCGGATATAAGAGAGTTCTCTTATATCCGGGTTTCTCTTATATCCGGGTTTGGCCTATTTTATATACATTAACGCAGGCTCTAATTTGGGACCAGATAAAAATCTCTCTTATATCCGGGTTTCTCTTACATCTGGGTCACTTATATCCGGATTACAGTCTATTACAAAATGTCCTGTCCTTTGCAGCACTTAATAATTTTTGCATTTTTCATTTTTCCTAAAGCTCGTTTCGCCATCTATTTATGTAAGCTATGCGTTGTTTTTCTCTGTCCCTCTTGCCTTCAATCTATCCCGTGAGTATCAGATTACCCAAACCTTTTTTCCTCATTATGTGCTCTAGAAATTCCAACTATCGTGCGTATTTATATGCTCAGATTAGTTGCTTACCAGTAGAAGTTAAATGAACTTAAAAAAAAATGTCTTTCGAAGGTCTAATGACTGCTTTTAAATCATCTAACGAAATACTGCTCAAAATAGCCAGTAAATAACCTAGCAGAATTAAGCTGCTCAAATTACAAGAAATGTTTGATAGCCCTTGAGAAAATCTCTGAGTTACGAACACCAAATTTTGTACGATGAAATCATAAAAGTTCCAGAAGTGAGATACTTTCCCCAAAATAACTAAATGAAAATAGATCCTAACAGAAATGTTTCCAACATCTAGGCTCAAGAGATTCCTACCTAGATTTCTAAAATGTCATATTCTGACATAAAATTCTTAAAGCTACAACTAATATGGTTTCTGATAAGAATACGTTTAATTTTCATAGAATGTCTTATCTCATATATAGGACGAGTAACCAATCCCCATTGAAGACGCTTGCTCAGGCGCATTTATGTGCTTTATTCTACAACTATGCTGGGAGGATCTTAATTACACTTTCTTGGAAAGAGCGTGTTATCTACCGTGATCAACAATTTGAAATGCTGAAGCTCTCGGCCCTGATGACTTGTGACTGTGCTTGTACAGCTATCGACGGCCCATGTGTTCCATCTACCCACTTTCAATAACAAACATGGATCAATCAGTGGTATGGTTTTCAGGCACTTTCCGAGGGTGCCGCATGATGGGATTGACTCCCTCCAGTCAGATAAGATGCTTCCTGACAAATCCACAATGGTGGTAGTAGAACCGTGGACTCATCATCAAAATGCGAATGTTCTGACGAATCGGCTGTGTTACATATATATATATATATATGTGTGTGTGTGTGTGTGTGTGTGTGTAGTTTTGTTGAATCTTTGATCTTAAAAGAAGAACCAAACAAACACACACGCACTCACACACATACATATATATATATATATATATATATATATATATATATATATATATATATATATATTATGTTGGTGCAAAAATAATTTCGTTTTCTAACATATGTTACTATGTGAGAAAACGAAATTATTTTTGCACCAACATAATATATATATATATATATATATATATATATATATATATATATATATATATATATATATGTACATATCAATATATATATAAATATATATATATATATATAATTATTTATATATTATATGCGCGGTACTTATATGAAAGCGCACAATATCAGAGATAGAGCTAACATTTTTGGTTGGATTGTTGTGAGTTTGTGACCCTGGGTTTCAAGCTTTTGCGATCGTCAGAGAAACTCTTTGTCTGACCATCGCACACGCGTGCAACCCAGGGTCACAAACTCACATCAATCCAACCATATATATATATATATATATATATATATATATATATATATATATACAGACACACGCACACACACACACATATATATATATATATATATATATATATATATATATATATATATATATATATATTTAAACACACAAACACAACGAGATATACTCTTGATAAACTCCATCAGAGGACAAAAGGTATCAGCAAAATATTATATATATATATATATATATATATAATATTTCATCTTTAGGAAAACTATCTGGATACAATTCATTACTCTCTGGGTTCGCGCAGACACCTTTGGACTTTTGGTAAGCTTCTGTCCGTATATGTTGGCAGTACTTCATTTACGACATGTTCTATCTCTCGTAATGTTTGAGGATAGCAAGTGTGGGCAATTATTTATTAGAACGGTAAAGGGATCTGACCATTTTCTCAACATGTTTAGTGATGTATCGCATACAAGAGTTCTACTTGCGGATTGGGTTGTCATTACGTCTCAGTGACCGAGACATTTGTGAGCAAATCTACGTTCATTGCGATAGAAGAAAATTCATGGTTCCCTCGGAACTAGTTTAATCGTTGAGACATTGACTGGTGACCCTACTGAGATGATAGAGCTTGGATAGAGGAGAGGTCAGCTGCCAGGTTCTGGTCATCTAGATTTTTATAGGTGCATCCATACACCGTTGTGTCATCCGCATAAACATCGACAAAAACATTGGAGCGTAATCTTAAGCAGATCATTAGTAAATCGTTGACTAGAGAAACGATACATAAGATCGCCTATTTTGATCACTTAGGCCCCAGGGAACTGGGCGTTAACTAAATTCAAGAAGCTACACGTTAGGGAGGCTTTGACAACTGAAAGAAAACAAGACTTTCATTGATTCTATAGCTGGATAACACTGTATGCGAATCCTTGGAAATATCGAATTCTATAGTCCTTGAGATTTATTTATTATTTCATGCCTAACTGAGTAACTGAGAAATCAAAGTTAGGATAGCAACAACGAATCAAGCTAGATGGAAATCCGTGCTGATTGTTGCTTAAAATGTTGTCTATATTGAGGAGGTCAACAATATTATAGCCTCTAAAAGTTTGTTAATGTCACTGAGAAGGTTGATGGATCGTTAAGGAGAGGCGATTAGAGCTGATTCACATTTTTGAAAACAGGACATACACTTGTCACATTAAACAGATTTTGGCGGGGGATTTCTCCTTCAAGCAGCGTTTAATTAGTTTTGCTAAGATAGAGGATAAATTTACTGGCAGTCACTGGGATTTTATCTGGCCCGATATATGGAGGAATATATGTCCACGTTTTTGAGTTATTAAGTTTAAAGAAAGTTTACGGTAGGTGGTGCTGTATTGCCATGTATACACGGTTACATTTGACATTCGTATACATTTGTGGCTAGTCTGTCTTCAGCATTTAATGTGTGTAGTAGTGAGTTAAATGAGAGGTTTTCCGTTTAAAAATATCAGGATATACATATTATGAGCAGGCAGATATGATTTTCACATATGACCTCGCAAATGTTAATGGACACAAGCCTGAACCAGATTGCTTTTCCAGACCGAAGGCAACTGAGTCATTCAACCTTTGCTGCTGTTTATGGTTGTGTTGCCGAGGCCTGTCGGAGGCGATCCAGGTATCAGCACACGTCAAATGGACCTAGCATGTCGTACATCTCATAGTAGCATAGGAAGAGTAATTCAAGTGCAGCTTCTGTATCGGTATCATTTGCAAGGTGGGCAGGTACTTTCTTTCGTTGGTCTCTTCGGTGTTGTTTATAGATAAAGCAAAATTTGGAAGAGATGGAATAACCAATTTATACAAACAACATTTATAGGTGAATAGGAATCCCATTGTACAATACACGCTAGACACCATCATCACTTTAACTGTAATGTATGGGTTGGAAGTGGAAGTGACTGTCTGGTAAGTTCATGTGTTCACACAGCACGTCTTACAGGAACTAACTACAGGGATTTTATTTCGAACACACTTCCAGATATCGGTTGTACCTCCGCTTTACGAAGACGCATGTGGTTCATGCCTGATGGGACCACAACGCTAATCACATTGTTCGCGAAAAACAGGCTAACATCTACCATGAATGATGGATAGTTAGAAGACAGGTTCCGCGTCATACAGGTTCCCCGATTCAGTCCTTTTGGTTTTTATATGTGGTGCCACCTAAAACAATTGATTTATTCAGGAGAAATTAACAATGCAAAGATGATTCATCAACGTGTCCCGTTGGCCTGCGAAACTATGCGAAAACATGTGGGAGTATATGAAAGTTTCTACCAGTCAATAAACCAATGAGTGTATGGGTTTGTAAAATAAAAGGAGAGGACATTTTGAACAGTTGTGATGAATTGCTATGTTGAGGTACAACGATGAAGTTTTGGCCCATATGCATTTTCTAACATCTAGTTATTTGATCTTCCGTCCTCTAAACATATATATATATATATATATGTATATGTATATGTATATATATATATATATATATATATATATATATATATATATATATTACGGCGTTAAAAACATAAATATTTTTACATTGGGCCATGATGTTATTAAAATAAAATACCAGCCGACCGGTTTCGCCCCCTCTCTTCAGAGCTGTAAACGGGGGAAAATTATGAAAAAGGAGAAACAAAAAAAAAAAAAAAAAAAAATATATATATATGGGTGACGTGAATGAACGGAAGGGAAGTTGTTACACCTAAAGATGCTAGAGACCCAGTAGAGCAAGCCCAAGCAAACAATCTCTCTGTTTACAAAGAGAAGGTCGCCCAGACTTGATAAACAACGTCTCCAACACCTTCAGATGGAACAACGAGTGCGAAGTGGACACCACAGAAAGCCAATTCACACTAAAGTCCACCGCACAACCAGGACTATTTATGAGATGATCCGCTATAGATGACCCGTATGTGTTTCGAACGGTATCACCAATCGAAAAATTTTTATTATAAATTTTCGCAGGCACGTGTTGCTTGATTCTAACATCCAATCGTTGTGTAGTTCTACCTATGTAGTCGGCACCGCAACTACATTTAAATTTGTAAATTACAGAATTAATATGATGAGGAGGTAAAACATCCTTACTCATGGATGGAAGAACAGATCTTGTTTTAAACACAACACGTACATTCGCTGCAAAATAGCATTGATTAGAACTCGATGAAATTTGCTTAGCCAACATTTCGCTATCATCCCCAAAATATGGAACTCGTAAATACACGGGACATTTTTTGACAAGCACTGGTTTTACTTTATTAAAGTCCACCAACTTTTGACGAATAACCATTTGAACGATATCATAAGGATAACCGTTACTAGTGAAGATGTGAGTTAAAAACTTAATCTCATCTTTCAAAGTGTCATCTGAGCAAATCCTCAATGCCCTATGGGTCAAAGACTTAATTAAATTAATCTTTTGCTGTTTGGGACAAAAGGAATCCCAACGAGTGTAAAGACCCGTAAAAGTGGACTTCCTATAAACTGTAGTAGTATATAAGGAAGGTGTTCTACGAACTAGAACATCAAGGAAGGGTAAAGTATTATCCTCTTCCTTCTCCACTGTATATTTAAGGGCAGGATGAACACTATTTAGTAGGGAGAAAAATTTGTCTACCTCGAATTCATTACGAAACACACAAAAAGTGTCATCAACGTAACGGAAGTAAACAGTGGGCTTAGAGGAATCTGTAAACAAACTCTGTTCATAGAAACCCACAAAAATGTTAGCTAAAACAGGACCCAAAGGGGAACCCATAGCAACCCCATCAATCTGTCGATACATAATATTATCAAAACTGAAATCGACAGACATGGTAGCAAATTTCATGAGTTCAATAAAAACATCTTCAGGTATTGTCGGAGGTGTCAAATGACTACGATATAGCAAATCACTGCAAATATCTATAGTCTCCGACAATGGAACGCAAGTGAAGAGGCTACAAATATCGAAGGAACACATAAATCCATCAGTGGTCTCAAGATTCCTAATATATTCAGAAAACGAGAAGGAATCTTTAATACAAAAGGAGCTATAATGCTGCAACACTGGTTCCAGCATTATAGTTAGCCACTTAGCGACTTTATGTTGAGAAGACCCAATCATAGATAATATGGGTCTCAACGGAACACCATCCTTATGAATTTTAGGTAATCCATAAAGACGGGGTCGAATCGAGCCTGACGGTCTCAATTCCTCAGATATATCAGAAGAGAGAACACCGCTTTTTACCCATTTAAGGAGACGCTTCTGAAAACGAATTTCAGAAGTTAACGTATTATCATGGGTATCAACGTGACCAAGACGCTGAAACTTAGAAGGATATGTAACATTTTAGTCACATAATCCTGGCGGTCCATAAGCACAACACCAGAACCCTTATCTGGTCTGGTAATGACCAGAGAATTATTATTTTTTAGGGACTTAATGATCCTGTGATGCTCCCTACTCCATTTAAATTCAGAGGAGGAAATTAAAGAGCTTGCATATGAATGAGCTAAGTCATTCAATTTTGCTCGGAAGTCACTGGATTTACTTACAGAAAGGGGTTGAAGCTTACTAAGCTGAGCATAAAGAACTTCAAATTCCGAAAAAATCTGTTCTCTATTAAGAGAAACAGGCGGAATTTTGAAGTCTAGGCCATGTGCCAAAATAGTAAGCTCTAGCTCAGAAGGACTATATGATGATAAATTAATTACATTAGACCAATTAGGTTCAACCGCGCAGCCAAATCTTTGAAAAAAAGATGTTTTAATTTGCTATGATAGCAGCACGTTGTCTTCGAACGACAGCGTGCAACTACCTGACCAACATAACGGGAGAAACGGACCATATCAAAAAACCTCAAAATATTCCTAGTTTCACGCCATATCCTCCTGTATTTTCCCATAAGGTCCAAACGCTGGTTAGAAGCTTGCAAGAGAAAGTCTTTAATAAAAGCCCTCTCCATCTTCCAACCAGACATCAACCTAGCCCGCCTAATCCGAAAAGAGATGAACGTAGGACAGACTTGGTTTTGAAGGCAGGATTGTAAGAATACTATTTCTGCCTTCAGTTTTTCAATTCTGGACCTAATGTATATAATTTTATTCAATATATTTGAGTTCCATATTTTGGGGATGATAGCGAAATGTTGGCTAAGCAAATTTCATCGAGTTCTAATCAATGCTATTTTGCAGCGAATGTACGTGTTGTGTTTAAAACAAGATCTGTTCTTCCATCCATGAGTAAGGATGTTTTACCTCCTCATCATATTAATTCTGTAATTTACAAATTTAAATGTAGTTGCGGTGCCGACTACATAGGTAGAACTACACAACGATTGGATGTTAGAATCAAGCAACACGTGCCTGCGAAAATTTATAATAAAATTTTTCGATTGGTGATACCGTTCGAAACACATACGGGTCATCTATAGCGGATCATCTCATAAATAGTCCTGGTTGTGCGGTGGACTTTAGTGTGAATTGGTTTTCTGTGGTGTCCACTTCGCACTCGTTGTTCCATCTGAAGGTGTTGGAGACGTTGTTTATCAAGTCTGGGCGACCTTCTCTTTGTAAACAGAGAGATTGTTTGCTTGGGCTTGCTCTACTGGGTCTCTAGCATCTTTAGGTGTAACAACTTCCCTTCCGTTCATTCACGTCACCCATATATATATATTTTTTTTTTTTTTTTTTTTTTGTTTCTCCTTTTTCATAATTTTCCCCCGTTTACAGCTCTGAAGAGAGGGGGCGAAACCGGTCGGCTGGTATTTTATTTTAATAACATCATGGCCCAATGTAAAAATATTTATGTTTTTAACGCCGTAATAAAGTTTTGTACGACAAAAAATATTTTTAAATATTTTAAAAATAGGTACACCTCTGATTCAATTAAAAAATTGAATAAAATTATATACATTAGGTCCAGAATTGAAAAACTGAAGGCAGAAATAGTATTCTTACAATCCTGCCTTCAAAACCAAGTCTGTCCTACGTTCATCTCTTTTCGGATTAGGCGGGCTAGGTTGATGTCTGGTTGGAAGATGGAGAGGGCTTTTATTAAAGACTTTCTCTTGCAAGCTTCTAACCAGCGTTTGGACCTTATGGGAAAATATAGGAGGATATGGCGTGAAACTAGGAATATTTTGAGGTTTTTTGATATGGTCCGTTTCTCCCGTTATGTTGGTCAGGTAGTTGCACGCTGTCGTTCGAAGACAACGTGCTGCTATCATAGCAAATTAAAACATCTTATTTTCAAAAGATTTGGCTGCGCGGTTGAACCTAATTGGTCTAATGTAATTAATTTATCATCATATAGTCCTTCTGAGCTAGAGCTTACTATTTTGGCACATGGCCTAGACTTCAAAATTCCGCCTGTTTCTCTTAATAGAGAACAGATTTTTTCGGAATTTGAAGTTCTTTATGCTCAGCTTAGTAAGCTTCAACCCCTTTCTGTAAGTAAATCCAGTGACTTCCGAGCAAAATTGTATGACTTAGCTCATTCATATGCAAGCTCTTCAATTTCCTCCTCTGAATTTAAATGGAGTAGGGAGCATCACAGGATCATTAAGTCCCTAAAAAATAATAATTCTCTGGTCATTACCAGACCAGATAAGGGTTCTGGTGTTGTGCTTATGGACCGCCAGGATTATGTGACTAAAATGTTACATATACTTAATGATCCTTCTAAGTTTCAGCGTCTTGGTCACGTTGATACCCATGATAATACGTTAACTTCTGAAATTCGTTTTCAGAAGCGTCTCCTTAAATGGGTAAAAAGCGGTGTTCTCTCTTCTGATATATCTGAGGAATTGAGACCGTCAGGCTCGATTCGACCCCGTCTTTATGGATTACCTAAAATTCATAAGGATGGTGTTCCGTTGAGACCCATATTATCTATGATTGGGTCTTCTCAACATAAAGTCGCTAAGTGGCTAACTATAATGCTGGAACCAGTGTTGCAGCATTATAGCTCCTTTTGTATTAAAGATTCCTTCTCGTTTTCTGAATATATTAGGAATCTTGAGACCACTGATGGATTTATGTGTTCCTTCGATATTTGTAGCCTCTTCACTTGCGTTCCATTGTCGGAGACTATAGATATTTGCAGTGATTTGCTATATCGTTGTCATTTGACACCTCCGACAATACCTGAAGATGTTTTTATTGAACTCATGAAATTTGCTACCATGTCTGTCGATTTCAGTTTTGATAATATTATGTATCGACAGATTGATGGGGTTGCTATGGGTTCCCCTTTGGGTCCTGTTTTAGCTAACATTTTTGTGGGTTTCTATGAACAGAGTTTGTTTACAGATTCCTCTAAGCCCACTGTTTACTTCCGTTACGTTGATGACACTTTTTGTGTGTTTCGTAATGAATTCGAGGTAGACAAATTTTTCTCCCTACTAAATAGTGTTCATCCTGCCCTTAAATATACAGTGGAGAAGGAAGAGGATAATACTTTACCCTTCCTTGATGTTCTAGTTCGTAGAACACCTTCCTTATATACTACTACAGTTTATAGGAAGTCCACTTTTACGGGTCTTTACACTCGTTGGGATTCCTTTTGTCCCAAACAGCAAAAGATTAATTTAATTAAGTCTTTGACCCAT
>OZ010574.1:53375096-53400096 GCA_963932145.1 Acanthosepion lycidas | reverse complement strand
CACTATTTCATCCGCACAGAAGACTTTTTTTCCTTTCATTTTTTTTTTTCATCCTTCTTTATTTTTTTTGTCAATTTTCTTCTATCGTCTGTCTTTTTGATTCTTTTACCTTCCATCTATATTTCGACACAATGACAATATTTCTTCATCATTGCATTTTTCTTAGTTATTTTCCACAGTAGTCACTTTAAAGAAATATATTTTGTTTACATATAAGTTTCCTCAGATTTTTCGACTTGTTTACGCAATAAATCTATTTACCTTTATATTTTGCCTTTCCCCTCAACTCATTCTTAAATCTATCTTACCTTTCTTTTCCCATTTCCCTCTAATTTCTTAATCTATCCTTATTTTCTCTTCCTTTTTTCTTTACTGCTCTTAAGATCTCTCGTTTTTGTCATTCTTCATGAAATGGCGGTTAAAAAACCGCTATTTTCGTGCATTTATCCTTGTCTTTTCCATTATTTTGAATGATCGTTGATTCAAAATTCTTATGTTAATCCTTGTCTTTTCTATTATTTTGAATGATCGTTTATTCAAATCTTTGCGTTTATCCTTATCTTTTCCATTATTTTGAATGATATTTGATTCAAAATTTTTGCGTTTATCATTGTCTTTTTCATTAATTTAAATGATGGAGGATTCAAAATTCTTATCCTTGTTTTTTCCATTTCATTGAATGATCACTGATTCAAAATTTTTGCGTTCATCCATGTCTTTTCTATTATTTTGAATGACCGCTGATTCAAATTTTTTTGTGAAATAGTTTCTAATTTTCGCGTTCTAAATTTTCCAAAAGTTAAGCAAAATATCATAAACAGGAAAACTTTGTTAGAAACAAAACAAAAGGCGACGCTACACTGTTATGCAATTCCAGTCCTCCTATATGACCGTGTATTCTGGGCAGTCTCTTTAGTGATGAAGATGAGACTTGAGGCAGCATAAATGTGGTGCTGTCGAAAGATGCTGAGAATGCCATAGATTGAACATGTGAATAACCAGGAAGTTGTAAGAAATACGACAGTTATACTTAGAATCAAAGAGAAGATTTTTGGAAGGCAATGAGGAAAGGATAGACTGGAAAAATCACGCACTTAAAATACATTGAAGGCAAGAGATACAAGGAAACGTCGAATGACCCACTTAACAAGCTTATGTAAATAATTGGGAGAGCAGGGATCAGAAGAAACAGTAAAAAGACAAACCTTATAAAGAACTATATATGTCAGGAATTTGTGGAGAGCAGTGATCGCCAACGTCATCAAAGGGAATTTCAAATGGACGATACTTACTTTCCTCCATATTCCTATTATTTCCCATTTACAAACTTCCCTTCAATATACACTTCATTAAATAAAGTTCTTTAAATTACACTTGAATATATTCGTCATTTCCTCCTACTGTCGTCAGTGAAAACACCCACGCTCATTTTTCATCTGTTGACTTGCCACATGTTCTTCATTTAAACACATTTTTCCCCCTTTAAGTCGAAGTTCAGCACTCTCTTTTTCATGTTTTAATTCGCTTATTTTGCTTGCTTCTCTCTCTTTTTATTTTCAATTACCTCATACGCTTTTCTTTTTTTTGGGGGGGGGAGTGGGGGTGGTTTATGTTTTTGCTAGCCGAAACATTCCATTTCATCTTCGTCAGAACGTTTTAATTCACCTCATCAAACGGTTGCCTTTCCTAGCCTGCTAATGTGTTTCTTTATTTCTGCTTCCCTTTGATCGACTCATCAATTTTGGTGGCGAGGGAGTGTTGACGATCTTGACATATCTTCCCGAAGTAGAGTCTGATTTTTTCCCGCCTGAGACAATTTGCGAAAGACGAATTGAAAACGCGTAAAATCTAGAAGCATTCACAATGCTACAACAATCGTCATCATCACTGCCTTATTTTTTGACTAGCCAAGACGTCCCCTCACATATTTTATACACTTGATTTCGTATTTCTTTTTATGTGCCATGTCCCTTCGGAACGTGGACGTTCATGGTTCTCTATTTCTCTCTACCTCTTGTATCTCTCAATGTTTCTTACCTCTGCCCCCCACCCAGATCACGTTCTGTCTTCCACATCCTTAAGTTCGCCAGGTATGCAATGCATTGGTTTCCCTTGTTTCTTTTTCCTTCTGTTTCACCTGTGAGTATCAAATTCTCCAGGCCCACTTTTCTCATCACAGATACATACTTTACAGTAATTTACACACGGTATTTACTGTTCAACGACTGAGTCGAGAAGTGACACAAGGTCTTTTTTAAGGTGGGGACCCGAGTGCGAACACCCGGGCAAGGAACAAAAATTGCCCACAGCACCCGTGCACCGATCCCTCTCTCATGAGCGGGCTCGGCCTCGAGCACCTGTTTTCCAGGGTTGAGCAACTCTCAGTATAATTTTCCTCAGTTGCAACTCTGTCCTTTGACAGAGTAGCCCATGAGCGCAATCTGCCCAAAGACAGAGACGCAACTGATAGATGATAAGTAATGTGTTGGAAACTCGTCAAAAGAGTAATTTACACGGTATTTACTTGACCCCCCACGACGTCAGGTTGTAACAAAAGTCGGTTTAATGTGGGGAGCACGAGCGCTTGCACCCGGGAAAGGAACAAAAATTCCCCGAGCTCCCGCAACCGTCGTAGCCAAATGGAAAGAGAATATTTAATTTTAACCCCTACCCAGTGGCGTAGCTAAGGAGGGGGCGATGGGGGCCAGCACAGGAGCGGTGACATAATGTCAACCCCAACAAAATTTTTCAACCAGGCTAAGGTGCCAAAAATAGTCTGAAAACTGGTGTAGATACAGGGTTTCGCAGGCGGGCATATGACCCCACCCCGAAATAATTTATGACCCCACAGTTTTGTCCCCCCGTCAGAAATTTTCTAATAGATTCTCGGGAAATTTGTGAGTAGGAAAAATAGCAATGTTTTCATTTTTCAGTTGCTACAATCTTGGTTACTAACAAGAGACATGGTTGTAACATTTTATCGGATGATATGGTGTTTTAACTCTGCATCATTAATAACAACATAGCGAAATACGAAGCCAAAAGTGCAACAATTTCAGTCTTGCCTGTGTATCAATTCGCTGAGATACAATTTTCCATTGAGTGAGCGATATACTTTTGAATATATCTACTAGTGTTGGGACGATTAATCGGAATCGGAATCGAGAATCGGAACATTTGTGGGGTATCGGAAAAATTTGTGCCTATTTTCCGATTCCAAAAACGATTCTTTTAAATTTTTAACTTAATTTTCCATTATTGGCACTAATGATAAATATTTATTGTTTTTAAATTATCACTAAAACTAAAATCATAATAGCATCAAAATACGATGTAAATTTATTTAAGAAAAACAAAAAAAAAACAACTTTGCATACATTCTCTAGGTAACCTTTAAAAGAATGCAGTTGATTTACAATGTTCCAAAAAATGCTTAAAAATTAAATAGAACATTTTTGGCAAGAAAAATACTTCCAAACATCATTGATAATTAAATGGTACCCAGAAAATGATGCAACGGAAAATTGGACACCGGAAAATTAGCAACAGAAAATTACGTCGACCATTAGCCAGTCGAAACTGTCGGATCTGACTTGCTGTCCATTGAAAACGAGCTTACAAGAAAAAACAGATTTTGACGATGTCATTGACCAGTTTGCCACAATGAAAACAAGAAAACATTCATTCTAAGACCATAGTATCGAATGTCATTCTTTTGTGTATTGCCGTGTTTTGTATTTAGTTGTTCTGAAAGCGAACAGTTGCATTTTAAAAATCTTTTGATTTGAACTGATTATTTTGTGGTTTTGGATTTTGTCTTGGATCATACATGTAAAACAGTAACGTACCGGTCAGTAGAGTAAAGTAGAGGTAGAGCATGTATGAAAATTTAGCTACAGCTAACCATTCAGCATAGGGTGAATCGGGGTCATTGGGGTGACATTTGAGCGGACCGCCCCGGGTGACGTTTACTCTTGCTACACCACTGCACCTACCACCCCTTTTCTGCTATTTTATAATTCAGTTATTTAAAACAATCTTTCATTTCGGCAATTTACTTTTATACCGACTATATCAATGTCTGAAGATGAATCGGTCAAAAGGTACCTTAATTTACTATTTTATTAGGTGTGATATTATTGCATCTTATCTTAGAAATAAATTATGAATCCCTGTTTTATCTTATCTTGGTGTGGATCTAGAAAATTGTTTATATATATATATATATATATATATATATATATATATATATATATATATATATATATATATCAACAAATTTCTGAAGAGGATTCATACGTTTCCCAAGGTTATTAGCATGTAAGTGTATGTAATGGTTCCCAGTGGATATCGAACTCGGCTCTCCAATTCCTCATTACGAGCTACTATCCATTACTCCATCGTACCTCCCATATATATCGATACTAATTACGATCCCTATTTTAAAAATACCTTATCCAGAAACTTGTTATATATATATATATATATATATATATATATATATATATATATATATATATATATATATATATATATATATATATATGTACGCCCGACTGGTTAGGATTTTAGCATTGTGACAAGGAGATTCACCATTCGATTTCTCACAGATAATACCCGTATAGAGAGACGGTACATATATATATATATATATATATATAAACCAACATTGCTGTCCACATTCAAAGTATAGAAAAATACTGATTGATAAAACAACTATCTTACACTAAGAAAATAACAAATTAAAACTACAGATCCTCGAAGCAATCTACATTAAAAATTGAACCCGACACTGAATAGAATCAGCAACGAATACTGTAATAATGTTTTACCATAAAAAGAACAGTTTTTCCCGCTTTAGTGCGCACATGATAATGACATACCATCACAGAAGAAAAAAAATCGATACTGTATAATTTTTTTCACCTTCTAATGAGCGCTAAGCATGTCTGCCAGGCATTGCATTTAAATGCAAAAGGAAAAATCAGTAATGAATAGCAATACATAGTTTTGCCTTATTACTTGCAACATTGAAGATGATCGCAGGAAGAGATGGAAAGTACTTGGGAAATAAAAGCGATTTTTAGTTATAGCACATTCCTTGCATCATTTGATTGTAATTCACAGAAGGTTATCCATGTGTATTAACGGATTATGCTACAAGTAATAGACATAATGTCTTTAATTTATGCCTAATATATATATATATATATATATATGTGTGTGTGTGTGTGTGTGTGTGTGTGTGTGTGTGTGTGTGTATGTATCAAATAACCCAATTGTAGACTTGATTAGTTGCCGTTTTCTGGGGGAATTTATAAAAAGCTTGTCCTAAAGCTAGTAGCAAATTTACTCTGGGTGCGGGCCGAATACTGATCATATATGAAGTCTGTTGTTTATTTAAACCTGAAACTTCTAGTGACATGGGAGCAATAACACTGATGACGCACCTCGATCCGGCAATTAAAGGTTTAATTTTAGCATCTATCTATCTATCTATCTATATATATATATATATATATATATATATATATATATATATATATATATATAGATATATATATATACTTTATACATATTTCTTTATATTACGACTGTTATGGATTGGCGCAAAATTATGCAATTTCATTTGTCTCTTTGCCCGGGAATGTCTTTTTAGGATTCTGCAAAACAAAATTTTATGACCCCTCTTTCTTTCATCATTCTTTCGTACAAACTTGTTATATATGCTACTTGCTGTTTGCCAAGTTTAATTTTCCATGATCTTTCAGCATATTGTTTAAATAAAAAATCCAGTTTGTTAAACATAATCTGTTAAAGTACCCTGAAATACTTCATTTGAATGAAGCAACCACATACTTCACAGAAGCTACATACCAACGTATCGGGGAACATTTTTATCACATAAAGCAATTCTTCTAATGAATTTTACCGGATAAAAACGCTTCTCAAAAAAAAAAGATTTACCAAGATCGAGGACAGGGTGAGATCGGAAGGCAGAGAAAGTTTGCTTTGAGCTATAAAGGGCGGGAAGCTATGGAGTGTCATAAGTGTCACGGAATATAAAGTAATGTAACTAGGCGTAGACGTATATATGTGTATATAAGTGCCTTTTTTAGACACGGATTAATAAACGCACCCAAAACATAAGGTTCAAAACCGGATACAGACGTGTTTATACGTCGAGTGTAACTCTTTTTATGCCCTTCTGAACGTTGATTCGAGCATCTAGTAATTAACACAAACGGCTGGTATAGGTGTTAGCTTCTACTCGAGGGTACTTGAAGTTTTCTCAGTTTCTTAGTTCCTAAATTGAATCAAATTTAAAAAATCGTATGAAAATGTATCGTTTTTTTTTTTTTCTAAAATAATTTGTGTGGTTAATAAAAATGATCGTGTTTTATTTTTCGACTTCCTCTTCTTTCGAGGTATTTTTTTGATAGGAATCAAGATACATCTTTAGTCGAAACCTTTTTATGCTACAACCCATCTCAATTATACATTGATGTATGCAGTTAATTTCCTTACGTAATAAGCAGTTTTCGTTTATGTTATGTAAACATTTGTGATTGGGTTTCTTTTCTCTCTTACATCGCACTTACTAGAAAGATCATTTCATAATTTTATTTGAATTTGGGTTTTCAATAACCTACCAGAGGATTTCCATGTATTGTCTGTTATGTTGGTATTTTATCTCTTTATCTAGCGACATATACGCCAAAATGTCTAATACCTGTACCACAGAATTTCTCCATCCTTTATCGCTTTTTCAAATCAAGCTTCCATTATAATTTAAATAATACCAAAAAATATCAGAATATCAGATTATTAGAATAATTGAATATATATTAACAGATTTTCATAATATCAGAATATATGATATCAGAAAATCAATTATCAGAATATCAGAATATATATTATCAGAATAGGTTATCAGAATAGGTTATCAGAATATCTTAATATCTTAATAGAATATCTTAATAGAATATATAATATCAGAATATCTTATATCAGAATATATAATATCAGAATATATAATATCAGAATATATAATATCAGAATGTCAGATTATCAGAATATCAGAATAAATAATATCATATGGTCAGATTAACAGTATTATAGAATATCAGTATCAGAATATCAGAATAAAAGAATAACAGAATGTCAGAATAACAGAATATATAATATCGGAATATCATTTTCAGAATAAATAATATCAGATTGTCAGAATACCAAATTATATATAATATCAGAATACATAATATAATATCAGATTATCAGAATATCAGAATAAATTATATCAGATTGTCAGAATATCAGAATATATGATATCGGAATATCAGATTTTCAGAATAAATGATATCAGATTGTCAGAATATCAAATTATATATAATATCAGAATATATTATATAATATCAGATTGTCAAAATATCAGAATATATAATATCGGAATATCAGAATTTCGAAATATCAAAATAAATAATATCCGATTGTCGGAATATCAAATTATACATAATATCAGAATGTATTAGGTTGGTGCAAAAATAATGACGTAATAATGTCGTTTTCGACGTGTTTTCTAACGTCAAAAAACGACTTTATTACGTCATTATTTTTGCACCAACCTAATACAATAGAATATCAGATTATCAGAATAAATATCAGATTATCAGAATATCAGAATAAATAATATCAGATTGTCAGAATATCACAATATATAATAGAGTATTAGATTTTCAGAATATCAGGACAAACAATATCAGATTGTCAGAAGATCAGAATATATAATATCAGAATAACAAATTAACAGGAATATCAAAATATGTAATATGAACGTATATCATAATATCACAATACATAATATCAGATTATCAAAATATCAGAACATATAATATCAAAATATCATATCAGAAGAAAATGGTTTCTTCTATATTTTGAAGGAAGAATTTTAAAATATGCACATATAATGGATAAGGTGCGATGGATTTTCATTAATAAAACACAAAAGAAAAAAATGATGCCAGGTAAAAATCTTTAGGAAATCTTATATCAAGACATATTTTTCTTATTTTTTTATTTTTTACTATTTTTTTACAGTAAAGTTCACCCTGTACGAGGCACGGGGGCCACTCGAGGTAGAGGGTAACGTTAAGAGGCAATTTGTCTCGATAGTTCGGGAAGATAACAGTTAACGTTCGACTTGAACAGATTGCAGTGATCGGGAAAACAGCCTCTTGCCTGTCGGTTCCACAGATGCACGTTGTTTGTGATTTTTTCGACTGCAAAGTTTAAGTCAGTTGGGCACCGTGTACGAGAAAAAGAGCACCATGACGCAATTCACTCTGCCATAAGTTTGGAAACAGCATACTGTACAGCTTGGCATTCGCGACAGAAGCTCCAATATGAACATTTTAGAGTGTTTGTGCCTCAATCTGAGGAGAGTGCAGATGATAAGAAAAAAGTTGGATGAGTCTAATGGTGATTATGAAGGTGTTTGGACTTTGCCTCCATTCATCTTCCCACTCTGACTAAGCACATCAAGCACTTTGAGGAGGTAGAGTTGCCCTGGGTCAAGAGGCTATCTACCAGAAAACCCTATGCCTGGAAACAGGAGTCTCCACCATGACACAAAAGCAGGATTACCCAGTCATGGGTGTCAGAAGATTTCTTTGACCATATCACCCCTTATATCTGTCCACCTAAATCCCCAGATTGCAACGAACTTGATTATCATATATAGAAGGCAGTTGAGCGAGAGGCCAACAAAACTCCTTGTAACACCCAAGATGAACTGAAGGCAAGGATTATGGCAGCATTCACTAACAAGAATACTGCCATGAAGAGCTGTAAGTCATTCTGAATTCGTCTGGAATCCGTGATTGAAGCCAATGGCGATTATATTGACTACATTTACTCTTTAATATTTGAAGAAATATTTGTCTAATTTTTGTAAATATATCTGATAAAATGCGATATCAGCGTTATTTTCATTTTAGCGCAATTTAGACGACAATTTATCCATCACAAACTGTATATCAATATGGAATTGATTTATCTTGATACGAAAAAGCGGATTTACTCTTGGGAGTTAAATCTATTTACTATTAATCCTACTTCTTTTGAGTGAATACATTAATACAAAATCTGCTCGCCCTAAAACCTGTTTTTCTCTAGTAAATTACTGGGCGACATCATTTTAAGTCGCAAAAAAATTTCGTTTCAGTAACATATATGCGTATATATTTAATCATTTATATAGATCTAGTAGGCTTATATTTATATTAATGGTAAATATTATATGATCTATTTGCGCATATATAAACAATGTCGATAAATACATAGTAACAATGCATTTTTTACGTTATCCTGAATAGTAATTCCGTTTTGTAGGTTCAAAACTAGATACATACATACGCCTATAAGTAAACTATTAAGTTGGTGCAAAAATAATGACGTAACGATGTCGTTTTTGACGTATTTTTAACGTCTAAAAACGACATTATTAAGTCATTATTTTTGCACCAACCTAATAATCACAAACATAGGTAGCAGATATTAATTTAACTACGTACAAATGGTATTCTTAAAATGAATAAAATATGATAGAAATTTATCCATTTTTTTTATTCCTATATACATGAACAGACAAATACGGCATACACACAGACAACTATATATATATATATATATATATATATATATATATATATATATATATATATATATATATATATATATATATATATATATATATATTGTGGTGTTTATGTATTTCGTCATCTATTTGACAAAACATTCATATTAATCTCTTTGAGAAAAATTCTAACTTCGACGAAAACGGCGACAAGTTAACAAGAAAACCTTATGGTTTAAGCGGTCCTTTTTCAGAATTCGCGTGCACCTAATTAGTGGGTTGCCCCTTGCGTCGTTCATTCTTCCGAATTTTTCTTGTTTATAAATTACCTTATCGAAAACGAACTATTCTGTGATATAATGAATAGATTTCGGGAAGTCATGGTGAGTTTCTGATTAGTTAATTTCCAGCTTTTGAGACTTTTTCCATGACTTATTTGAACAACATAAAATCTTATTAAAAACATTCTTATGAATCAAGGCATTCAGTGAATGAATCTATCTATCTATCTATCTATCTATCTATCTATCTATCTATCTATGTTCTCACATTCGTATACATTCAAAAACTTACAAATGTGTTATTTATATTATATGCAGTTTGAACATCTCTTTGAACAAATATTTAGATGAAGAAATATACAAAATGTTACTATATATACATATATATATGGTATGTGTAGATCTTTTAGATATGCAAACATGCATATATAATACTTCGAAATATATATGTAGGGAGAGAGATGAATCAATTTATACATATAGATTTGTAGATAAAAAAATGTTGAAATATAAAAACAGAAATATATCAAATTATAAGTTCAGGAAGAACAATTGAAATATTTCTATATAAGTATCACTTAATATATATCTTAGTTTAATTGGTTTATCATATAAACACTACAGTTGAAATTAAATCTGAAATACGCCATTGCCTCTCATTTCGAATTTTAACCGATGTTCATTTGGCATTTTCATTTTTCAAAGATTTTACTTGGTTTCTTTTCGCTTTTGCTCGAAGCACCTCATTGTTATTGCAATAAGCTTGCCAATTCAATCAATGCAAGGTCTTATAATTACCTTTTTTGCTACTCGATATGTGTCTTTGATTAAATGTTTTATTAAAACCTTTGACGTGTTATGATGACATATGGTAGTTACAGACATGATGCAAAAGAAAGAAAGAATCAGTGAACATTGGAAATTAATATATTGAAATCTTTCTTGTAAATCATTACCTTGTTACGATATTTTCTATGTCAGGCTGTGATTCTTTTCAGTTGCCTAAAATCGTCGAAAAACTCATTTTTGATCTATAGAAATGATTTAATTTTTTAAATATATCTACCAAGCGCAAAAATTATGTAATTATAATGACTTTCGTTTCTGAAATGTATCTTATTTTTTTTTCTGTTGCTAATTTGAAATGTTATTCAATCTTTACTGCGTTCGTTATTTAGAGAAGCATAAAATTATTTTTTTTTACGTTATTTAAATATAAAAAATGACCTTTCAACATTTAAATGGCTTTCGGACCATCATTTCAAAACAGAAAGTACAAATAAAAGAGAAAGAACAAAATATGTTATGTAACTGTTGAATAAACTAAATAAAAGTCATTGTTTTGGAGTTTATACTAAGAAAGAAAGGTTCACAGGTATCTATATTCATGTCTGATTCTATGAGTATGTGTTCCTGTGCTAAAATAAAATAAATTCATTATTGTTATTATTATTATCAATATTATTATTATTGTTATTATTATTATTATTATAGAATCTCTTTCTTCATGTGCCGTGTCCCTTCAAGACGTAGGCGATCATGACTCTCCACAATTTCTTTTCCTTTGTAGCTCTTAGTACATTTTATCTGTTTGTTATTTGTACTAAACCCTGGCCGCCATTCATTTCCCTAAGCTCATAAATGTATTATTCTTCTTTCTTGCCGTCAATCTCTCCTGTGAGTATCAGACTTTCCAAGCCTTTCTTTTTCTTTATGTCCCCCGACCCCCCAGAAATTTCAGCTGTCTCTTCTTGATGTTACTGACAATGAAAATGCTACACTGTAATTCGAAGGGACATTGGGCGCAGCAAAATATGTCTTACAAAAGTGAAGCAAAATATTAAGAAAGAAGAAAAATTCGTTAGAAACAATGAAAAGAGAAGTGAACAGCTATGTACTATCAACAGTGGATTCTGGGCAATCTCCTCACAAGCAAAAGAAATATGGTTTTATAACAGAATGTTGTAAATTCACCTCATTGTTATTGCAATAAGCTTGCCAATTCAATCAATGCAAGGTCTTATAATTACCGAACATGTTAGCAGAAACGAAGTTTCGGAGAAAATGGGAAAAAAATACATTTATACTTAGCATAAGAAAGAGAAATAATGATAAAAGGCTTAGAAAATTTGATACTCAAAGGATAGATTGAAGGCAAGGGACAAGAAATCAGCGGGTAATGTACGAAAGTAGCTTGTGTAAATGGTTGGCAGGACTGGGATTAGGAGAGATAAAAAGACAAACTTCACAAAGACAGGAAATAGAGTGCCATGATCGCCAACTTTCTGAAAGGACACAGCACATAAATTTCAATACCACCAACATACTTTCTTACATCTTTGACCATGTTTCATACTGTTAGAGCGTCAGCGTACGTGTTTGTGTGTGTGAATTATTTTGTATTCGCGGTCTCTCTTTATAAGTTTCTACGTATAAACATATACAGCTATACATAGTTACAAATGAGGTATCGGTGTAAAAACTTATTAGATTTTATTCATTGTAATGAAATCGGATGTCAAAATATTTTTTGAATGATTCTCTCCTGCTGTTTGAGGAATTTATATATGAAATACATTTTACACCTAAAGTTGTCTTACACGAATTTATAATTCATTTCTTTATATACAAGCGCATGTACGATTGTATATAAGCAAACTTATTTGCTCGTTGCAATTTAGAAGACACATTTATGAATATATATATATATATATATATATATATATATATATATATATATATATATATATATATATATATATAGCTCTGTATAGTATACGTTGAACTTGCTTTAGGGATCTATATTCTTAATATTTCATATTAAAAAGAGCTACTTGAATTATCCTATCCACTTAAGGATAATTATCTCTCTCTCTCACTCTCTTTCTCTCTCTCTCTCACTATATATATATATATATATATATATATATATATATATATATATATATATATATATATGTATATATATATGGTAAATATATTAAAATTATAAACACATTTCAGTCTCAGTATATATTTCCGAGATGAGGTATTTTAATTATTTACTCTATTTTCATTGTTAGGATTGTTGTCCTCATTTCGTTTTCATATTCACGACGTTTCGGCCATTGTAAGCCCCGGTCTTCATCAGGTGATTGAAATTTCTAATCGAATACTTTATTTCGTCCACCGGGGCGTAGATTGTTTTGTTCCAGATGGAAAGAGTTAGGCTAAAAAAGGTAATTGATACTGAAATATCCGGAAGAGGGATGGCACGTACAACTAGAGCAAAAACGAAGACAACAATCCAAACAATGCAAATAGTGTAAAATTTATTCCAATTCGTTATTGAAAATATTTTATTCGTTGCATTGATAATGCTGCTTACTTTTTTCTACTGTTTTTCAGGATTTTAACAGATCACATTTTGGACAATTATATTAAACTGATGGAATTTAAAAGATGTTGTGTAGTAGCTGAACACCTCCACATGATGGATTGGTCTAAGACTGTTAAAACAGCACTCGCTCTTACTGAGGGAGAGGATTTAAAGTTTAACTGTTTATTATATTAATCTGTGTTCTCAACCGTGTATCATATTCTCTGGAATAAACTCTTATTTTCTATATGTGCTTCAATCTTTCCTATGTACGACACAACAGAAGATAATTAAATGAATGAAGAATTCAAAACGTATGGGAACTGAGCACATGCATGATCTTTCATTTGATCATAGCTCTCCAAAATTTCCTTTCTTTTATTTCCTTTTTTGTTGTCTCTTCCATCCAGTCATTAAGTGGGTTACTCTCTTCTTATTCCAGCATTTCTTGTATTCAGACTCCTATGAGTGTTAACTTCCCCAAACCCTCTTTCCTTATATCTCTCAGAATTTTAATCTGATTCTCAGTAGCAGTTTCCTTGCTTTTCTTCTCTTAAAAACTCGTATAATCTATGCATTATACTCTTTTATATGGCATTTAATTAATCTGTTATAATTTGTAGGAATATATAGATATATCAGGAATTTGTGAAATATGGGATGAGAGAACATGCATCTTTTTTTCCTGAATTGATGAAGTTATTGGCTGAAGATTAATTGATTTGTTTTTTACGTCTTACCAACCTTTAGCAGGTTATTAGAAGCCGGAAAATAATTTTAGTTCGTAAGAATATTTTGGAGATAATAATTTACTTATAAATGTCTTACTGACTAACCCATATCTAGGAGGAGAAGTGGTGTATTCATATCTTTCCCAAGTTTGTTTACGCGTAAGTAAATAAAATGACGACTGCGGGAATTGGAATTCGACTCTCAAACTTCCAATTCCGAGCCGATATTCATCACACCACCCACACATCAATGCTTACAGCACCTGGTATTCCAAAGTTGTCACCAATCTGGGTACAGTCCAAACTGGACTTTGCTTATCTTCGGTGATCGTACGGGAACCTCTGTTTCGACTTGACGCCGTAACTTAAACAACGAAGAAATGGTTAAAAACGTTTGATAAAATCGAGAAAAAGTTTAACAAACTAAAAAAAACAAACTTTTTTTATATTTGCTTATTTATTCTTTCTGTTATGTCAAACTACTATCTTCTGTAAAACTGATAAAATAATATCGAACTGATAAGTATATATATATATATATATATATATATATATATATATATATATATGTGTGTGTGTGTGTGTGTGTGTGTGTGAGTGAGTGACAAATTGCGCGTGCATTCTTATTTTATTCTTAAAGGACGCATATTCTGAGCGGAAAACAAAATGTATATTGGCAAAGATGCCGAAAAGAAAAAATAAATTAAGATGATTAAACTAAAGTAATAAAGAATAATACATTTTTAAGCAATTGTCAAAATAACCGCCAAGACACAGCAGCTAATGTTTGTGCGCATGTGTAATTACATGCGCAGAAGCAACTCTCTAAAAAAACAAAAAAAATCATTTGTATTCGGACATGTCTGCCTCTTTGTACACATAAACATGCAAGCGCATGCGCATACTGAAAGGTATGGCCATGAAAATAATTTTAAAATCATATATCATACAAATCGCAATTTTAAAAAATGAAATGGACCGACCTCAGTAGATTTAGCATTTTATAACTTTCAGGGACGAACAAGTTCTAAAAATCGATAGAAGCTACGTTAATTTTGCTAGAAATTGTAGAAATGTGAATTACAAAAATGTTTAAATAGTTTTACTTTCATTTCTTCTACAACTGCTCTCTTTTAACGTTACTGTTTTATCACTACTCTCTGGATTGATATGCACATTTAGAGAGTATGTCTTTCATGGACGTTGCTTTAACCACTTCACACTTGGAGTCATCAATGATTAAGAGAAGAATAAACCATTCTATCAACTTTTCGCTTCATATTATCTCCTAGTAAAAAGCAGCAAAAATGGAGTGAGTCGTGTAATGAAATTAAGTCATATAAATTTTAAAAATTAGTTAAATTTGCGCATATTCATTTTAACATTGAAGTTTAAAAAAAAAATTATACTTTTAAATAAATGTAAAGATTTACATGAAATACTTTTGGATATATCAATAATATTTTTTTCAAAAAGCGTCAGTTTTTTGTTGGGAATGTAAATTATATAAACTTTTCATCAACTTTCTCCTATCTATCTATCTATCTATCTATCTATCTATCTATCTATGTTCTATGTTATTTTTCTTTTTTCTTTCTACAATTTACTTCTTTTATCTTCTTTCTTCCACTTTTATTTTCTTTCTTCTGTTTCCTTCTTCTATCTTATTTCCTCTTTCTCTGTCTGCTTTCTTTTTTGTATCGATATAAATAAAACACAGTGTACGTGTGTCCGTCGGTTTTTCGATTTCGGCGGATCATAAACAACTTTCAGTAACAGGTTTACTGTAGTTACACGCGATTAAAACTTTAAAAAAATAACTCATTAAATTTAAATATAGGACAGAGTGAAATATTTTACAAAATTCTTTATTAAAGGTTTAACTTTAATTCCATTTTTCGTCGACATTGCAATTGATATCGTCTAATTAAACCGTAATTAAAAGTTAAACGGGGTACGCTCCGTTGTTCCTGTTTTCTTTTTCTATCACGCCTATTGGGACATAGTCCCGGTTCCTTAATGTCTTTTAAGAATGTCTTTATATGACGGGATCATAAAGAATGGAGATTTTAAAAGATAATAAAAATTGTGCGTAAAATAAATGTAAACAAACTACGGAGATCGATTGCATATACGAAGAAAGATTATGTCGAATTAAGGTGTCGAATTAAGGTAAAATAATTATATTATTTCTAAATTCTTATAAATTTATGTACATAGAAAGCTGAAGTTAGAAGACCGCTTGAAGGCCGGTTTCTAGGCAAGTTATAAATAAAAATAATCATGAAACTTTATCATACGGCTTTCATAGATAATAAAAAAAAATGTCATTCTTTAATATGCAAAAATATAAAACAATTTGTTTAGGGGATGAAGTTTCTTTTAAGAGTTTATTTAAACTTAATCATTTGAGTCCTAACCACAACTTCACCAGTGGTAGAGAAAAATGACGTAATGCCCTACCACCGGTTGAACAGTGGTAGAGGAAAATGACGTAATGCCCAGTCACCGGTGTAACTATTTTTATATCTACCGTGAAACATTACATACCAATTATATGCGAATTTTGATTCAGGAACTCGGGTAGACGGTTTAAAATTGTTCAGGAACAAAAGACTCAAAGGGTTAATTTTTACATTAGTTGTAATTTAATGAGAAGACTGTCACGAATTAAATAGATTTTTTTTTATTACGGCTTATCAACCGTTAAAAAGTTATTTAAAGTTAGGAAATGTTTTAAGTTTTTTTTTATTTTTAGTGGTGGGGCAGATTATAAGGATTTACTGACACAAGTTCTACTAATTAACCAATAGCTGTGAAGAGTGGTGAAATGATACGAAGGACAATTTTGCGTAAGTGAATATAACGAACCTGATTGGTATTGTAACTTATCTTTTCGTTTTCTAATTACGAGCCGTTATCCCTAACACCAACCGTACATCGAAGCTTGCAACACTTGGTATACCTAAGCAGTTACCCCTCTTGATCAGGCTCAACGTCGCTTAACTTTGGTGTTCATATGTGAGATAGTGTTCTGTTTAGTGCTAACCTACTAAAAAATGATATATTTTGTAGAAATGGATTTAACTTGAGTATTCCTCTGTCCCTCTTAAATGGTGGTCAAGAGTAATTCCATAGGATGCAATTATATTAAGTAAAAGATAAAAAAAAAAAAGAATGCAGAAAAATAGTTAATGTAGACAAGGAGGAGAAGTAAAACGTTCAGTCAATTTCGGGAAGTGGACTCAAGAATATAAAACTATGTGGGAAAGCTGTTTATATTATTCGGACTATTGGCCTAATCTTTGTTGTCATATTTATTCCAACGTTTTGGCCGTTGTAATCTCCGGCCTTATTCAAGTGATTGGAATGTCGAACTGAGCCCTTTTATTCCGATCGCTGGAGTAGACTGCTCTACTTTCACGTACCATGTCTAATGGGTGTCAGTTATCAGTTATCTCTTGTTAATTCCCCTCTCCATGTTCTCCACCGACTTAACCAGTGGATAAAGGCGTTAGTTAGATCCAGTGACAGGTTCCAAAGAGCCGTGAGTTCAATACCTGGTTAAGACGGTGGAGAACTTGGAGAGGGGAATTAACAGGAGATAACCGATAACTGATATCCATTAGACATGGCACGTGGAACGAGAACAGTCTACTCTAGCGAGCGAAATAAAGGGTTCACTTCGACGTTCCAACCACCTGAGGAAGGCCGGAGAGTACAACGGCCGAAACGTTGTGATAAATATGGCAAAACAGATGAGGGCAATAGTCTGAATAATGTAAATAGTGTACATAGTACCTCATCTCAGAAATATAGAGATACTGTGTGGGAAAGTTAATTAAATGAGAATATTGTAAATGATTGCGATTTGCACGCACCAATTACATAGAAGCTAACCAGAATTTATCCTAAAATATAACAAACGAATTATTTAGGGTTTTTTGGTATTCAAATCGATTAATTCTACAGTCTAGAAGAAGAGAGCTGATCTATGTAAAAGACGAGAAAATTTCATAAGTAGAAGTTATGACTGATCCAGAAAATTAGAGGGTTGGGATAACAAAGTTCGTGCGCTTGGATCAGTTCTGAAAAGTATAGCAAAGTATTGGAAGAATTGGGAACCTCAGAATAATTGAGAAAAATAATGCAAAAATACTGATGCAGGAGGAGGAATATCGAAAAGATTGATTTTTCTTTATCAACAGTGAAAATCATCTTTATTACTAGAGTGAAAGCTCAATGTGCACTGTGTATTCTGTCCATTTCTATAATATAGACAGGGTTTAAGTAACTTCCAAAAATATTCTCATATACAATATTCTATTGTTGGTTTGCAATATATACCGTATATAATCGCGTATCATGCGGCTTTTGAAGAGCTAATTTTGAAGCTAATTTTAACGGGGTCGCATCATACATGAGATAGAACATTAGCATATGTACTACTGGCCCTGACTACGTCGTTGACCATACTATATATCCATTTATTGGAGTCAAATTTGCTTCAAAATTAGATATTTAAAGAACGCATGATACGCTAGTATATACAGTACATAATATAATAACTATTAGGTTGGTGCAAAAATAATTTCGTTTTCTAACATATGTTACTATGTGGGAAAACGAAATTATTTTTGCACCAACCTAATATTACCAATACTATTATTATTATTATTACTACTGATTCTATTATTATTATTATTATTATTAGTAGTAGTAGTAGTAGTAGTAGTAGTAGTAGTAGTAGTAGCAGTAATACAACTATTGTTACTATTAATATTACCCTGATGCTATATAGGGTAGACATCTTATGGCTTCTGATTTTAATTGATTGAAATTGATAACATATACTTGTTTTTCTTGGTGAATTAAGAATGGCTACAACAAATATTTCGTTTAGTACCACAAATTTGCTTGCCAACTGGTTGAACTTAACTAATGTCCATGTCCTACCCCCGCCTCATGAGCTGATGGACTGCACATTTCTGTATATTATCAAGTGTAGTGAAGAAGCATTATGACCGGGTGTCGAGAGGGTGATTTAAATTTGTTGATGAGGCAACCAAGGCGACATACTTGGGACCACCCTCAATCAGAGACCGTCTGGAAAGTCTGGGTAATGAAGGTAATTCTAATTTGTCCCCACCTGCAAATCTGTCATAATATCACACGCATTTGGCTTTAATGCATGTACCTGGCATAGCCTTATCAGACAAAGGTGTGTTGGGTTTCACATATTTTGACTCGAATGACACTCTTTTGGTGTACTGTCCTTTCATTTAATAATAATAATAATAATAATAATAATAATAATAATAATAAAAACAGGAATAATAATAAAATAGATATAGAAGAAAAGAAAAAAAAATCCATGAGTTGGGAGACAAGAATTGTGTTAACGACTAATTGTGCAGGCTAGAATTATGTATAAATGAGACACTGACCTAGAAGAGAGAAAATGTAAAATTGTACGGGACTTTGAAGTTCAAAGTTATCACCCAATGCAGGTCAGATATTTCGACCTTGTCATCATATAGAAAGAAAGGTTGATCTGTCTGATAACGATTGTCGTTATTGCAGAAGACCATAATGTGAAAATGAAAGGGTCCGAAATGATGAAAAAAAAAAAATATTGATATCTGTCAAGGTCTTAATTTTTTACTTATTTATCCAGTCGTGATGTCTTAAAATCTAAAGCGGTTAGTACTACAAGCAATAGCAAATAGTCAAATTTACAATACAGATATATACACATAGATATATACATACATACACGTCTGCCCCCTCTCACTCTCTCTCTCTATCTTTATATATATATATATATATATATATATATATATACAGACAAAGATGCTCACACACAAGGTTGGGGTGGGGGCAAGCTTGATTGGGCGTGCCGGACAGTGCTTTTTAAGTCTCGCTATCTAATCAACATTTGCATTTTTCTATATACATTTATACAAGTTACAAATTAAACTAAACATAACTGACTGTTAAAGGTTGAAAAATTTTCGTGGATTTTGACGTCATTCTGGAGTCTTTTATTTATTAAATCCATGATTTTTTTTTACTCATGCTAAGTCTCGAGAAAATACAATATACAGTTCAGTAGTTTGCATCCATAACGTTGAATGTGTTAAAATTATTCAACTTTTTAACAAGAAAAACATTCAGTCGATGTTGCAAATTGCCGCGAAACATTGTTGAATTATGGAATGATCTATTATGACATGTCTTTTATTTTATATATAGCTTCATTGTACAATGTATTTAATTTAAATTTTCCTTGTTGATTTGTTGACTTATCCGATATGATTCATTATTGTACATAAGTAGGCTACATTAAAATTTATATTTTATATGAATACTACCTTATTACAATTGAGGTGTCCAAGCGGCCCTCGCTCCGTCCCTGCATATATATATATATATATATATATATATATATATATATATATATATATATATATATATATATATATATCATAATTTATTCCATTGGAATCGTAAATACGATCCAATTAATCAGACCTACAAATTCAATCTTTTCCGTTTCTTTTTGAATGTGTAGGTCTGATTAATTGTATCGTATTTACGATTCCAATGGAATAAATTATGACCATGGAATATTAGTGTCTAAGCCTTTTTATTATATATATATATATATATATATATATATATATATATATATATATATACACACATACATATATATATATATATGTGTGTGTCTGTGTGTGTGTGTGTATAAATATAGATATATGTGAAAATATATACTGGGTACCTTGTGGCATATATTGCAGCAAGTCTCTTTATTCGGCCCTTCAAAAAGTGTGGTTGTTTCTGCACAAAGCCTTCACCGCTATAATGAAATCATATATGCTGGTGTCTGGCAGTCGGTTCCTAGGAACTGAGTTGCTTAACCCTCATACGTCGAGTACGATGAGATAGTAGAATATATATATATATATATATATATATATATATATATATATATATATATAAATATATTCTGCTCAAGATATTTGCACTATAAACTACAGATGGGCTCTGTGAGTGTTGAATAAACAAAAAAGCTCCTGAGCAACCATTTATAATAGGGATTGGCTAGCCGTCCTAGTAGAGAGGCACCTCGAATACGAGTGGCCAACAATAATATATATATATATATATATATATATATATATATATATATATATATAGAGAGAGAGAGAGAGAGAGAGAGAGATTAATGCTTATTATACCATGAGAATTGCAGTATCATTTTGAGTAAGTGTCCTCCATTGCTTTTTGAGGCCAGTGTTTGAAAGTTTAATTTATTCATCAAAGGAGGATTGGCATTCAAAAATACATTAAGATCCCCATCAATGCGTTGTTTTGTTTTTCATCTTATACACTAACTGTTAGTTAATCCAGTGTAGAATTTCTGTTTTGTCTTAACTATTTTTCAGTTGAGGCATAAAAGCTGATATGACTCGAATTTCATAGACATCGAACAATAATGATACATTCAAGATGTTATTCCAAATCCCAGAAAGGTTCACAGGCGTACCGAAAAAGTATTTCAGCAAAATATATATATATTAGGTTGGTGCAAAAATAATGACGTAATAATGTCGTTTTTGACGTATATTTTAACGTCGAAAAACGACATTATTACTTCATTATTTATATATATATATATATATATATATATATATATATATATATATATATATAAGGTTGGTGCAAAAATAATGAAGTAATCTACCTCGAAATATTAAGCAAACTCGAGTTATGTATAACTAATTACAAGTACATAAATAACCGGTAGATTGCACATTTTATCGAACAAAACGGGTTAATGAGTCTGCGCAGTAGGCAGATATATAGGTATTTCCGTTTCCTTTTAGAACTGTGATGATCGAAAATGTTGCTTGTATAAGAGTAGGAAACGCTGGCTGTAATGAAACTTAAGTACAATTTATAGGTGTTGATTACCAAACAACATTTTGTGCGTATTATGCGTGAGTAGAAGCATTTACCCAGATTCTCAGCACAATTTTAGTGGTGCGTATTACGGTTGAAGGAGTATTGTACATAGAGAATTAGAGTATTTCATTCTTAACACATAATTCGACTATCCAATGAAATAACGTATCGCCTAGACAAGGTAACAAAATATTTTCTACGTCTTGAACTCTTGGATGAAACAGTTTATGATAGATATTAATATATATTTCCTACCATGAATCCGGTCACAGACTACTTGTAACTAAATTGATAACAGCCAACAAAACAGCTCGTTTTCGCCCACATAAACCACAAAACTCTGTTATGTATAACAGCCAAGACCTTAAAAATGAAAGGTTAAATTTAGAATCAAGTAATAAAAAGGAGACAAAATTGATGTAAACTCCAGATGAAAGCAAAATAGAAGAAACAAATAATATTATAATATTTTTATTAGCTGAAGTGTTCGAGACCTTTACAAAAATACCACGTCCTGGGTAAGACGTTAAACTACATCCGCGTCCTGGGTAAGACGATAAACTACATCCAGCAGCAAGGCCTCTGATCAGGAGGTTTTGAGGAGCCTGGTACGACCTCTTAATTGCTGGTGTTCCCAGGTCCACCTTGACCCGGGGAGGTAGCACCTGTTAGGGTCCCAGCTATGGCAAATAGTGAACTCCTAGTTTTTCCAGATCTTACCCACGTCCTGGGTATGACAATAAACTACACCCGCGTCCTGGGTATGACGTTAAACTACATCCGCGTCCTGGGTATGACGATAAACTACGTCCAACAGCAAGGAAGGCCTCAGATGGTGTTTTCAGAAAAATAATGTTGCCAGCTGTACGTTTTTTGGAATAAAATAATGTTGCCAGCTATACGTTTTTTGGAATAAAATGAGGTTGTCAGCTATACGTTTTTTGGAAAAAAATAAGGTTGCCAGCTATACGTTTTTTTTAATAAAATAATGTTGTCAGCTATACGTTTAATTGTACTGTATATTTAACACACATACATGCATACACACACACACACACACACACACACATATATATATATATATATATATATATATAACTTAATTTTGCATTAAATTACCTACAATGGTTGATATGCCATAAAACCCAACCAACCAACCAACAATTTACAAAAATACCTAGAAGGAAAACGTTACCACCGCGGAAAGAAAATAATGTGCTTTAAAATTTAGACAGGAAGAAAACTAACGGAAGAGCAAAAAATGTAAGGGAAAATACTAAACAATTAATAAAGAAAAATCTAGTTAAAGCTCTGAGAAACTAATATTCCAGGAAAATTGGAAAATAAATTACTGAAGCCAAGAAGCACAGCCAAGGTGTTAAAATGTGAAGAAAAAGAACAATCACAATATCAAAAATCAAAATCACCACAGAAGAAATATCCTGGCCTCAAAAATCACCTTCAGTCACATTTTAACCCTGACTAGAAATACAAGCACTATCTCAGGTTAAAGTTTTAAAATGTCTCCCAGCGTGTGAAGCATGTGGCGAGGACCATTTTTCATCGAACATTGTTGATTGGCGCTGTAGAATCAAAACGAATTGTACCAGATAACAGACCACATCTCTTCAAGATTTTCAACATCAGCAACAACTAAAATGGATATCGCGTCAAATTCAAACAGAAAATAAGGATATAACCATGATGTTGACGTTCAGCAATACTTCAAATAAAAGTTATGTAGGAAAATATTATCAGTACTGGAACGAGAGATAACAGCTACTCGATTGAGAAATCTATTATCCTGAAAAAAATTTAACAGAAAGATTTTATGAATTACAACCGACAGCACCACTTTCTGCATGGTCAAGAATGTCAAATGGCAATAATATCAAAGTTAATTCCACACTTGTGCAAATTAATTGAAACAACCGCTTTAGTTTCCTTACTTTCATCATACGGTCAAGCCCACTTGAGTGACAGGGTGTAATTGACTTCTATTTTTCCCTCAGATTAGGTCATTTGTATTGGTTGCAATAACATGAATATACTTTTGTGGTAAATGATGAAATTTGTTTGGTCTTGAGAAAAACTGCGTCATTCGGGATTGCATCCGATTTTTATCACGCCCAGACACTATTGTCTCTACTATCGATCAGTTGTCCTACGATCAATTTTTACGATAGAGGGTACTCAAAGAAAGCGTAAGAAAATTGTAACATTGCATGAATACAATGGCAAGCCTTAGCAATATATATATATATATATATATATATATATATATATATATATATATATATATATATATATATATATGTATATATATTGTTAAATATAACAGACAATGAATGTCTATTATGTCTGAGCATGAGCCGTTCTAATGCCCGTATCTTTGCTTTAATTTCAGATGAAAATACAAACAAACATTTTCCAACATTTGGATATATATTTTTTCTTAAGTTGATCCCTGATCTGAGCTTTCAGCTCATATGAGCCGTCTTCAGAATGGTTATACGGACATTTTAACAGAGATATTCACTACCGAATATAATATTTTGTTATGGTGACATAGAAGATTACTATGCGATGATAACGGTCGCGGAATAGCAGACATAGGTCGTAAGTTCAAGACTCGATTCTATGACGTCATACAAGGCGAGAGGCCGAAATCGTAACAACAGAACCACATGTCTAGATGCAATGTAAAGTGTTGGGACTTTTTCAAGATGTAATTTTGTTGAGAAATGTGTTGCTTTGTTTTAATGTAGATGACCTACACAATCTGAAGGTTCTTTTATTCTATGCCGGTGTGAATATTATTGCGTTATCAACTCATATCTGTTTAATATTATGTATATATATATATATATATATATATATATATATATATATATATATATATATATATATATATATATAAATATAAGTGTGTGTGTGTCTGTGTCTGTGTGTATGTGCGCGCAATCACTTTCCAGATTCTCGAAAGACCATATCTGCTCAGTTTCCTATCCGAACGTAAACA
>OZ010574.1:53360096-53370096 GCA_963932145.1 Acanthosepion lycidas | reverse complement strand
ATGGGTGGTAGCGTGTTCATTTTTAATAACTTTTCATGTATCAGTTATTAGTTACGTTCGAAAAAGGCGTTAAGTTTAGGGAGGGTAGGGATGTATTTTTCCAACGAATTCTGACATCCGTTAAATGCGTGTCGTCTGTTTTTTTTTTTTGTTAAATTTTATTGTTAACGGCAAAAATTATTTCAGCATTTTTCTACTTATATACTTAAAGATTTTGGTGGGGATGTTTAGGTTAAAATACGTTTTATTTAACTACAATTTTAAAAAAAGATCACCATATTATATATCTTACTTATCTTTCTTTATATATATATATATATATATATATATATATATATATATATATATATATATATATATATATATGTGTGTGTGTGTGTATTTAGTTCTTTATATATAGTTCTTTAAATATATATTTATGTATATAAGATATAATATATATATTATATATGCGTTACACATATATATTATATATATATAATATATATATTATATATTACTTATATATATATATATATATACATCATTTATACATCTATTATATATAATATTTATATTATATATTATATTATTTATATTATATATAATATATATAATATTTATATATATCGTATAATATATATATATGTTAAATAGAATAATTATATATACATATTTAACGTATATATATATATATATATATATATATATATATATATATATATATATATATATATATAACTGTATATCTATTTCAAAGGTACAATAATCTTTTGTAGTTCCTCCATATCATTCTTGACTTCAGCTCTATCCCAAATTCAAAATATTGTCCGAAAGAAAAATGAAAGAAGGAAAATAACAAAGAAAGAAAAAAATGCAAATAAAAAAAATAAAATAATGTCTTAGCCTTAAATGAGCTGGCCAGTCTGGCTGAGTAGGTTTTAGCCCCATCCTATCTGGAGACAATTTTATTTGTCAATGTGTTTCTTTAAATAATCTTTTTAAAACCTCTAATGACTCTTTTTCAAAAACAATATTTTTAATTATTTTATTTGCTTTTACATGTCCAATTTTATTAATTTATTCCATACGGTATAAGTCTTTTAGTATCAATTGAAGACAAGCCAATTAAATTTAGCCCGATCTCTGGTCGTCGAAAATCAAAGAGTCGACTGTAGATTTGATGTAAGGAGTGTAACTGGAAATGTTGATTGTTAAGGAAATATGATATCAGTCATCAGCCACGATTACTGATCAAGAAACGTACTATAAATTAAGCTAAAAATTTAGATAGAGATACATAACGCATTAACATATATACACACACACACACACACTCGAGATTTACTATACACATTACTTTTTCAAATATTCAAAAAAAAAAAAAAACTGGCTAGAGATTTTAAAATATTTTAGAGCAAAGGAATATTTTAGCATCTAAGTTATACCAATAGTACATTTTGTTAAAGATTTTCATGAACCTGACAAATATTGATGACCAATAGTCGCCACTGATGCGCGTGCGCAATCACACACACACACACATTATTACAAAGCTAAATGATAAACATTTTTGGTTTTCTTATTTGGGGTCAATATAAATAGCTTGTTTCTATTTTCAAACCTTGAACAACCAACTTGGAAATGGCCGTGAGAAATGCAGGGTTGCATAAGATGAAATCTTTGAATGATTGTGTTTCGGACTTATTGATTGACATTGCATTGCTTACTCACTGGAAACTGAAGCATTTTAAACTTCAAGGAAGATCTGGAAGAATTAAGAGGTTTCTTGAAATTAAGACTAGACATCGAATAATTCTCCAAAAAATAGCATAGTATAATGAAAAGTGGCCCCATATTTAGTAAAAAAATGTTTTATTGTCAAAATCCTTATGTTATTAAGAAGAGGAATGACCAATATATTTTTAAATTATTTATTTTACATTCAATCCTTTAGTGTACGTTCGAAATTTTGGTTAAAATCTTGTTTTTTTTGTTTGTTTTTTTACGTCAGCTATCACGCAAAATTTACCATAAGTGCGTTTTTGAGCTGCAAAAATCAAATACTTGTTGAATTCTAGTGAAACTTTCAGAAGTTATTCAAAATGAGTGAAATTATTTTTAAGTGTTTTTTTTTTTAGTAAGTCATGGAAAAAATATTAATTTTAACATACGTTACCCCCCCACACACACACACTTACTTTTATGAAAATACGAATATTCGACTTCTGTGTAATTTTAGTTAAATGCAGAAGACTTTGAAGAATATAAATCATTGATTTTTTAGTAAATTTCGCTCCGAAGTTACCGAGAATTCAGCTCTGAATTGTAAAATACAAGATCCAATAATTAAAAAAGCTTTTTATGAATAATATATATTAAGGACACTATTATCTGACGTCAAAATACTTTTTGGATAAAATATGAATTTTTACAAGAATTGTTTTCTTTTTTTCCAATTTTAAATACAAAATGTGATAAATTTTATTTAAATATTATAAAAAAGTTTGAATCTATGTATTTTTTGGAAATGTTGTTAATAAAAAGATCTTTTTCTACAGATCATAAATTTGAAAGTTTATTACAATCTACGCCAGGATAGTATTTTTTTTTTAAATTGTAATATATAAAAATGTATCAAAAACATTTTCACCAAAACTATGGATGCACAGTTCAGAAAAATAAGATCACGTGTTTTAAGAGAAAGGCCGTAAGAATTTGCTTTGCTTTGCCTTCCGTCTAGTACGTATTAGATACACTGACTAACTTCATCGCCGCATTTTCAAAATTTTTAATTTTGATTTTACATCCTTTTTCACTACACATTGTAATTTAAGTTTTTTTTTTTTTTTTTTTTTAAATATAATTAATTTATTGTCTTTCAGTGAGAGACAAACTGAATCACTAACTATTTTCTTTTTTAGATTCAATTTTATGTACGGAAAGAGTGCAGACTTTGGACATATCTTCGTTAAAAAACAGTTCCTTAAAAATCATTAAAATATTTGACTTTTTGAAAGTATTTAATTTTTGAAAATTACTTTAAAGTTAAATAAAGCGGTTCACTTAAAATTCGAAAATACTGTCATTTCTGTTCTACCGTCTGATAAATTGGCACATTTTCTTTTAGTTTCAACTTGTGCGATGGCATTCCAGGAGGATTCAGTGAGTTTGGGGACTCTATTGAATAATCTACTGTCTGCTCCTTTTCACCCAAAGTGTCGGTGGAAAATTACTCCATGCTTTCTTTTGGAATTTCTTGGAGAAGTTTCCAGATGATGCTATCCACAGTTTGATTCTTGGGAGCTAATATGGCGATCTCATACAGACATTTTCGCATTTATTATAGAGATAAGGAGATATTGAAATTTAGTGATTCATGTTCCTTTAATTGAAAAAGTGTAAAACACAGGCATTTACACATTTATTATATAAAGACGATATTGAATGTTTGACAGTTGTGTCTCTTTAATTGAAAACGTGTGACACACAGAGACATTTACGCATTTATATATACATAATATAATACAATATGTGTGCAAATACATAAAAAAATAGGAAAGAACCGTTAGGTTAATAATCAGAAGTTCTTTAGTATTTTTGTCTTTATATTTCAAAAAACCGTGATCAATACATAAGTAGAGCCTAAATTATAATTATTTTGAAAAAGATATAATTCCATCGCTACATAAGAGTTAAATAATTAAATTGAATTGTAGCCAGCTCTGTTAAATCCGCAAGCGAATTTTGGAATAACTGATCTTGAAATTTACGGTCCTTTATAAGCATATACATATAGTTTTAGCTTCTGTTTTTGAAACATGAGAACACTTATGTAGCGATTGAATCATATTTTTTTAAAATAATTATAATATAATATAATATAATGTAACATATATATATATATATATATATATATATATATATATATATATATATATTTCTTATCTTATATATTTATTATTTTGTCTTAATTTTAATCGGTGTTATTTTATTAACGTAGTAAAAATTTATTTATGTCGCTTATTTAATATTTTTGTTTAGTTTTGGGAAGATAATTAAAGCTATTTATTCAATTTTGGTGTTGATTGTTGTAGTTTATTTTATTATTTTGGCGGGAACAGTTTCTAATTTGTTTATTACTTCATGTATTTATTTGGATTGATTAATTTTATTTGTTTTTTCTAACGGTTAAGATATCGGGATCGGTTTGTTAGTTTGTTTATATATGTATTTCTTTGGATGAATTTAGATTAATTTATTTTACTTGTTTGTTATTATTTGTTTATTATACTGTATATTTTTATTTACTCTTTTCGAATTTTAAGTAACGTAGAATTTTTTATCGTTATATTTTTGGTGCGATTTTTATAGTTTAATATTTTCGTCATAATGTTTTTTATAATTTGTTTATTATTTACTTTATTACTTTTGGTTCATTCATTGTATTTTTTATTTATTTATTCTATATCGTCTATTCTAATGGATGTCATTTGGTAATTTGTTTGGGTTAATTTATTTTACTTATTTTATTGTCATTTTGTTTATTTATTTTATTTTTATTTTGTTTTATAATAATAATAATAATATATTGCTCTAATTCGTATTGAACAGTTTTTTGGGTTTTTTTTTTTTTAAAGTAAATGTTACAAACAGTGGAATTTTACTCCATCTGTTCTTTCGCTCATTTCTGTAGCACGAAATTAGTAAATTTCATATCATCATTGGTATTATTAACTCTTACTAAGCTAGCACGTTAAACCTATTTCATACATTAGTGCTTGTCTTTAGTGGATTTACTTAAAATTTTAAATCGACTAACACGAAAATTAATATTAGATCGACAGGTAGTCTAGGGAAAAACGGGTAAAACATTAAGTAGATTTTATGCAGTAATTGGTTAATTTCTTTATTATTATTATTATTATTATTATTATTATTATTATTATTATTATTATTAAATATATGATAAATCCCTTTATGAAGAGAAAATTCCTCTGGAGAGTTATTGCTTTAGTTTTCGTTTTTAGGTTATTAGTCGAAATTCAGGTCACCGCAAACTTTTTGCGCTCACACGCAAAACCATACACACACAAACACACACACCCAAACACACGCGCACACACACACACACACACACACACACACACATATATATATATATATATATATATATATATAGTATTTATTCAAAAGTTATAACATAAACATATTATAACATTACTACAAAAATAGCCATTTTGTTTTAGCACTTCTGCTGTCTTGTCAAGTGATGGTGTTGATTGTAGAATAAAGAGTTGTAAAAACTAACCAAACTCCCCTCAATAGGGGAAACATTGGGACGTAAGCTACAATGACCAATCAAAACAAATGTATATGTTAATTAAAAAAACAAACTTGACAACGGACCTTAGTTGCAATTTATTAACGCTTTAATGTTAATATTGGGCATCTATCTATCTATCTATCTATCTATCTATCTATCTATCTATATATATATATATATATATATATATATATATATATATATATATATATATATATAAATAATGAAGAGAGGCGATTCCTGGTAGAAGTTTAAAGGAAAAATGATGAAAGTTTTGCTTCAGCCTTCCCGTCTTTGATTAGACGCCGGTTGAGAACGCTAAAATACGAGAGACAAAGAGGGAAAAATGTATGCGGTTGGATGATGGAAGAAAAAGCAGTGGAATAAAGACAATAAAATTTGTCATTATTATGGTTATAAATGTTTCCCGTTTTGAATTGGATCTGTGTTGGAGAAATAAGAAAAATATTTGGAACGTGCGTCATCCTTACACTGGTGAATGTGTATATTGAAAACTAAGTACGCCATCTTATTGAAAGAAAAAAAAAAAAAAAAAAAGAAGTCAGCCATGAGTAATAACACGAGGTACATAAACGAATGTACGAAACCATATAGAGAAGGATAGCTAATTTAGTCTATAGTAAGGGCCGACATTTTTGCTTAAACAAAATGGCTAAGAAAAAGGATTCACTCCTGGGTTAATTCAATGAGGACGATCAATGTTAACCACGAAATGCGTCATGACGATACGTATGTTAAATATTTAGAATATTTGTAATTTAGTACAAATTAGATAATTGCATAATTAATCGGTTAAATTTGCGGTATTATTATGAGCAATATTTAATATATTTTTCCTCAGAAAAATAATGTAGATAATTATATCGACATTAGGAATATGCTTAAATTCTCTTATTTGCGAACTGCAAGGAATCGGAGTGCCGAGTTCGAATTCGAGTCGAATCTATTACATTCATTTACGTGTTATTACCCTTGGCAAAGGTATGAATTCTTTTATTATCCCCTCCCCAGATATGGGTAAATAGCAGGACAGAGCGGTGACAACAGGCATTGGATGGCAATTGGTCTACCGTAGAAAAGAATGGCAACCTAATTCGGAAAAAATCTGCCTCGTCAGTCATGTATCGAAAGATACATGATCGCTTAAGCATATATCACGCATGACACATAACTGACTGATATTCACTTAGGCGCAAATACTCTTGAGAAAAGTAGGAATCCCTTTCTTCTCCCCCAGCTAAGGTAAATAGCAGGACAGAACGGGTTCTGAAGACTTGGATGACAACTGGTCTACCACAGAAAGAAATGGCAACCTACTGTGGAAAAAATCTGCCTCGTCAGTCATGTATCGAAAGTTACATGGCCACCTAAGCGTTTATGACACATAACTGACTGATATTCAATTAGGCGTAAATACTTTTGGGAAAGGTATGAATCCCTTTTTTCTCCCTCCAGGTATGGGTAAACAGCTGGACAGACGAACGGCAAGACACTGGATGGCAACTGGTCTACCGCAGTAAGAAATGGCAACCTACTGCGGAAACATCTGCGTCGTCAGTCATGTATCTTTCGATACATGATCGCCTACGTGTTTATAACGCATATCATATAACTGAATGATATTCTCTTAGGCGCAAATACACTTAGGAAAGGTATGGACTCCTTACATCTCTCCCCCCCAGCTATGGGTAAATAGCATGTCAGACCGTGTTTTGTAGCCTTGGATGGCAACAGCTCTACCAAAGAAACGAATGGCAACCTAATGCAGAAAAATCTGCATCGTCAGTCATGTATCCAAAGATACATGATCGCCTAAGCGTTTATGACGCATGTCACATAAATAATGGTTATTCACTTAAGCGCAAATGCACTTGGGAAAGGTAAGTATCCATTTTTTGTCACCCCATGTATGGGTAAATAGCAGGACAGACCGATGACAACAGGCACTAGATGGCAACTGGTCTACCGCAGAAAGAAATGATAACCTACTGCAGAAAAAATCTGCCTCGATAGCCATGTATCGAAATTTACATGATCGCCTGAGCGTTTATGATGGATGTCACATAACTGACTGATATTCACTTATGCGCAAATACATCCGGGAAAGGTATAAATCCCTTTCCCCTCCGCCCCAGCAATGGGTAAATTGCAGGACAAACCGGGTTCTGTAGCCTTGGATGGCAACTGGTCTACAACAGAAAAAATGGCTACCTACTGCAGGAAAAAATCTGTCTCGTCAGTTATATATCGAATGATACATGATCGCTTAAGCGTGTATCACGCATTGCACATAACTGACTGATATTCACTTAGACGCAAATACTCTTGGGATTTGTATGAATCCCTTTATTCTCCTCCAGCTATGTATAAATAGCAGGACAGATCGATGGCAACATATATTGGATGGCAACTGGTCTACAAGAGAAAGAAATGGCAACCTACTCCGGAAAAAAATCTGCCTCGTCAGTCATGTATCGAAAGATACATGATCGCCTAAGCGTGTATCACGCATGGCACATAACTGACTGATATTCACTTAGGCGCAAATACTCTTGGGAAAGGTACGAATCCCTTTCTTCTCCCCACAGCTATGGGTAAATAGCAGGACAGACCGTCCTCTGTAGCCTTGGATGGCAACTGGTCTACAACGGAAAAAAATGGCAACATACTGCGGGAAAAAATCTGTCTCGTCAGTTATATATCGAAGTCGTATCACTATACAGACTCGGCCATGTTTAGGGACTCGTCCTAACCGATCCGACGAATCTTCGTGCGTCATCGATCAAGCTGCCGCTGTTGCCGACGTTTCTCCCATCCGGCAGTCGACCAGATACCGCCGCCGATCAACTCTACATTCGTTTCGCCGATACAACCGAATCAGCTTCCCCTGAAGGAAACCAGTCATACCGGACCCGACACCGATACAACCACATTTCTCCAGAGTACACTCTTGTACATTTTGGATAAATAAAATCGACGTTCATTGTTTTAAAAGCCTCTGCATTTGTCCCCTCATTGTCTTAACTGTTCACACATTTCTTTAAAAAAGCTTGCGGAGACGACATCCTTATCGGCTCCGCATGAGGATTTTCAACACCACCAACATCTAAAAAGGATAGTAGAGAATAAATGATATAATCAAACAAATCGCTATAAAAAAAAGTATCAACGAGCGATAACCGTCGACTTGATAAACCTATTAATATAATACTAAAAACTATTTTAATAGAAATATATCTAAATTTCAGCCGACAGTACCGCTTGTTGCACTTTAAAAAAATAGCAAATATATCCTTACAAGTAATCGGCTGGATTACAATTACTATTAACATGAGATCTATTTTCTCAATGAAAAATAATTATAAATATAGATATATAATCTAATGTAATAAAATAAGCTTAAATATACAGATAAATAGACATATTTGCTGTTTAGAAATATTTTTTTAAGAAAAATAACTGTATATATGCAGTTGCATAAGTTGAATATCTCTAAGTTTAAATATCTCTGTAAATAAGGTTAAATATATTTAACTAAAGTTGTGTGTCTGCATATATATATAAAATCACATAAGTTTAAATATCTCTAAATTCAATTACGTCTATAAATAAGTTTAAATATCTCTATCTAACGAAACTTATATGACTACATATATATGCAATATATATAAAGTTTAAATATCTCTAAGTTTAAATATCTCGTTAAATAAGTTTAAATATCTCGTTAAATAAGTTTAAATATCTCGTTAAATAAGTTTAAATATCATTAACTAACGTTATGTAACTGCATATACATATATATATATATATATATATATATATATATATATATATATATATATATATATATATATATAATCACATGAGTTTAAATATGTCTATCTAAGTTTAAATATCTCTATAAATGAGTTTAAATATCTATAAATAAACTTATGTGATTGCATGTATATGAAATCACATAAGTTTAGTGAGATAGAGATAAGAAGGGAACTCGGTTGGTAGGCCATGGAGTGGCTCAACGGGATACAATCATATTTTCTATCTGCTGAAAATGTTAACAGAATATCTTTTGAACCACCAGTATGAATCAAATTCACTATTATTCAGCGTATTTGAGCGTAAGACAAGCCCATCCGTCGACGTCAGAATCGAAGGAAAGATTTGGGCGAAAAGAAAAGGCAGCGGAAAATATTGACCAGAATCTTATAAAAGAGTTTAAGTATAGTGATCGCTTCGCGCGCTCATCCCCCATATATATATATTATGAAAAATGACTGATATGAAAAGAGCAACAGAAAAAACTTGAAAAGGAAATTGTACGTGAAACCTGTAAGGCGTCATGTTACTCCAGGACAGAAAGATACAAGTTTAAACAGGGCGAAGATCATCTTGAATAAGTTCGAAAATGATCCTGGAATTATATATATATATATATATATATATATATATATATATATATATATATATATATATATATTTAAATTTTATTTGTATTCTTAATGAGTTTCCAATCCTTAAATATGATTACTTATGATACTTCTGTTAAGGTTAGAGATTAATTAAACATTCTTATTGCTTAATGTACAACAGTGTTATCAAAACCTCGGAGACTTCCAGTAAGATATTTTTAGTCATTTCTAAAATATATTTTTGTTGCAAAATTTTGCTGTTGCA
>OZ010574.1:53315096-53355096 GCA_963932145.1 Acanthosepion lycidas | reverse complement strand
ATAAATTATATAGAATATTTCTTTATTTAAAAAGTAGCTAATTGCATCATTGCTATTAAAATTTTTATCGAATTCTATAATTTTAAACCCGACAAATTTAGTTAAAACATATGGTGATCTTATAAGTGAAACTTAGATTTGGTACGACACCGAAATTGGGTATCGAACTCGCTATTCTATCGTAAAACCAGTTTGCTAGCCATTACCCCACACCGAGTGACCAACTTTACGATTTTAAGTCTGTACTGAATTTTTAAGACAAATGAACAAATATAAACTTTTCTGAATTAATTATTATTACTTATATACGCATACTCATATATAAGCCCGAATCTTTTGAAGCCCTGCACAAAATAATAATAATAATAATACCGGTCACCGAAAATGAATGATTTTTAACCTATTCAAAAACCTCTGAGAGCTCCTATTTTTTGCGTAAAAATCTGATCATAAAAATTTGCACTATATTAGAGTATATACGGTCCAATCTGCGGTTAACTGGGACAAGAAATGGCTTGTATATTTGAATGCCTTTAAAACAAAATTGCTCTCATTTGACGACCATAGAGAAGCTTTTTGCCCGCCATCAGCATGGTTGATGCTGAACTCCTGGAGAGCGGCACACTGCGCCTGCTTGGCCTCACGTTTTCAACTGACTTGAGGTGGAACGATTACATTCAATCTATAGATACATCTACTGCAACGACAGTTGTGTCACTGTGTTATGCCAGAAGGTTTTTCTTGTCAGAATCCATCTTGCACATTTACAAATCTACAATTGTCCCTGCACTGAATACTGTTGCCATATCCGGTATGGTGCTCCGGCTATTCCTCTCGAGGTTCTTGACAAAACCCAAAGAAGGATCTGCAATTTAATCAATCCTGACTTGGCATCTCGACTTCAGGCCCTTTCTCACAGACGTGCTTCCTCTGAGCTTTCTAAAAATATTTGCATAAGCTTTTATCCATGCTGCTTCGTATACATGAATTCTTCTGTATATATATATATATATATATATATATATATATATATATAGATATATATATATAGATATATATAGATATATAGATATATATAGATATATAATATTACGCTCACACACAGAGAGAGAGCGAGAGAGAGAGAGAGAGAGTGTGTGTCAGAGTCTACCTTGTACATATAAAATCTAACATTTGTCCGTGCTTTGAATACTGTTGCCATATCCGGTAGGGTGCTCCGTCTATTCATCTCGAGGTTCTTGAAAAGATCCAAAGAAAGATCTGCAATGTAATGGATCCTGGCTTGGCATCTTGACTTCAGTCACTTTCTCACCGACGTGACGTGGCTTCCCTCTGTCTTTTCTACAAATATTTTCATTACAACTGCTCTGAAGATCTAAATATGTCAATGAAATCTGATCTACAAACTGATTTCTCACGACGAGTACATATTCTATTTATATGAACCTATCGTAAAAGTCTTGTCGGCATTAAATAACCAAGTAAGTTTGATATGCCGTAAAACAAAAGAAACCAAACCAAGCCAAACTCTCTCTGTGGAACGAGTATTCAGCTAGTATCATAAATTTGGAGACAAGTGAAATAAAGAAAAAATAGTTATCGGCAGATTATTGTCATTTAAACTGCATCTTTGCTTACATGTATTATAGCGATTTACTAAGCATAGCTTAGATGTGACCCAAGGCCGAATGTATGGAACAAACAGTGAGGATCAAACTCACAAATTGATCACTACAGTCGTATCTGGTCTAGCTAGACAAGCTTACTAACCATTGTACCACGTCGATATCCCCATTGCTTACACGAAAAAAAAAAGTAGTTTTTCTTTTTCTTACCTGCAGAGAGAGAGCTTTAGTATCTGGCATAATTATTACACTGTTGCCTTTTATTGATACTAATCTATTCATGTTTATCTCTGTCGATTTATTCATACCAATTCCATCTCAATATCAGTTTATTTATATCTATTGGTACCTAAAAACTGGCAACACAAATATTGCCACAAAGTATATATACAGTTTTTTTGTTTTTTTTTACCTGTGAATGAAGTGAATTTAGGTTAAGTCTTAAAAAAAAAGAAAGAAAAAAAAAGATAATGGCCGCAAAACATAAACCTTCGTGTAAAAATGGGGCAAGTGAAATAAAAAAGAAAATGGCGCGACTAAAACTAAAACCCGTTAAATTTTTAAGACTTAAAATAAGATAATTATAAGATTACAATGAACTTAACGGAAATTATTCGGAAAGAAATAACATTTTTTTAAAGACTTAAAATAATGTTGAATTGTTTTTACGTCTATCTGTTGTAACTGAGTTATCAAAAACAACAGTAGAAAACTGTAATGTAGAATAGGAATGAGGAAAAAGAATGACTAACTGTATTCAGCAAAGATTACTACTTCTACAGCTCATCCTGCTATACCTCATGATGTTGGGGTATTTTATTTCATTCGTCCGATAGCCGAAACCAAACTTGTAGGGAAATATTATCTCTCATAAAACTACTATTGAATTAAATTATACATCATACACATTATACGCATCCAATCTGTTTTTAAATTGAGCAAGGAGTGGCTTGTTAGTTTTAACGAGTCCTAAACGAAACTGCTTTTTTAATCGTCCGAGAGAACCATTTTTACCTTCATCAGCATGGCTGATGATAGCCTCAAGGAGAATGATTCACTAACCCTTCTCGGAATAACCATTACTGCTGACATGAAGTGGAAAGAGTATACTGAATCAACTGCTAAATCTACAGCTAGGAAAGTTGGTTCACTGTGTCGAGCTAGACAATTTTTCTCACTAGAAACTATTTTTACCTATTTATAAGATTACTATTCATCTTTCCTTTTGAAATTGATGCCATATCTGGTCTGGTGATCCTGCTATATATTTAAAGATTCTTGATAAATCCAGAAAAGAATCTACAAAATTATTGGTCCTGACCAGGCATCTCGGATTCAGTGACTTTCCCACCGCCGTAATGTAGCTTCCTTATGCCTTTCTATAAATAATTTCATGGTAAATGTTCTGATAAACTCTCCTCTATGGTACCTAGACTTTATCAATTTCAGCGCAGTACTAAATTGCCGATAAAATATCATTTTACATGTGAAATGGTTAGATGTAGTCATAAGTTTTATGCTAACCGTTTCTTCTCTTATTCCTCTCGCCTGTGGAATTCTTTTCCGGCTTCTTGTTTCCCTGTCAACGTTGGTTTTTCAAAAATTTAAATCTAATATCGGTTTACGGCCATATCACGTTGGAACACCAGTTATCGTAAGATCACCAAATTTTAGTAACCACGATTTTGGTCAATGCCTAGATCGGTGACCACTTGGGAATAACAACTATTGTAACTTGGGACGTGCGTATGGTGTAATGGATAAAGGCTCGAGATTGGAAATCGGAGAGCAGAGTTCCAATTCCAGTCGTGTTCGTTATATACACTTGAGCGCAAATAACCTTGGAAAATATATGATTCCATATATTCTCTTGTAGCTAATTTAATTTAATTAAAGTTAATTAGTAGAATTCGAATCAGGAAATCGTTATTATCTCTTACAATATAAAAGTATTTTCCGGCTTTAAATAAACTGCAAAAGGTTATTAAAACGTAAAAACATATCAGTCAAAACATGCAATGTCAATCGTTAATTGCTGTTTTTTTTTTATTGCCTTCTCTTTTTAATAGTATTTTTTTGTATAAGCTAACATGCAGTAGCACCTTGTCTCTTACTGGCTTTATTGCCTTGCTTGGGGTGAAATGATTTTTAAAAAATGCAAGCATACACAAGCAGTTTTAAGTTGAATTGGACATCTGTGTGGAGTGGGGTTTAAGGTCACTTTCATAACTCTGTATTTAAAATAGACATATTTTCTAATAAACATAGCATTTTAAATAGACAAACGATTGAGATTTGAAATTTGATGTTTTTGCCGTCAGTAAAACGACGGGGTACCGAAGTAACAATAATAATTCAACGTCTCCAATTTCTAATCTAAATAATTACGAAATAGATATTAGTGCAAGCATCAATGGAGACACAAATATTTCGCATTTCTTTGTTTTAGATTTCATTTTGTTTTCCCCATAAACAGATGTCTGTTCTTATATTCTAACAAGTAATGCATATACAAGTTGAACCAAACGGCAATAAATTGAATTGAAACTTTAAAAAAAAAGTGTCGGATATATGTTACTTTATTTATCGTAAATAATTACAATATACTTCAGTTTTGTACTGATATCGTAACAGATGTCGTCTCAGAAAATATAATCGGCGATCTAAGTTCAAATTCAGATCACGTCTTTTCTGCTACTCTTTGTTTGTAGAGTAGCTAGCACTCCTTCAATACTCGACCAGATGGCCTGGCTCAAATCCTTAAATAATCTACGATTAAGGACTTCAACAGTTGATCAATAAATTGATACTAAGCTGATTAATATTCGGACTGATCTTACTTCGTTTGGCTCTACAGCATTTGACCCTCATCTATTCCTTCTAAGTTGTCTTGTTAATTTTTTTTGTAACTTATTGTTCTGTGTTTCTTGCATATATCCGTTAGTACCGGATACTGGCGCTGAATAAATATATTAACTACACGTTCTTCTCTGAGTATCATTCACCTCGACGATACAATACTTTGTATTAAAGCTACTGAGAAAAACGTGAATCTAAGAGACTGAAAACTCTGAATTTCAAAACTTGAAGAAAACACTGAATGATATTTCCGCAAGAAGTCGTAATTATTTACTTAAAATCAAAATAAATTTGTAGAGAGCTGCGGTTGCTCCAGTCCTTGAGAGATATCACATTTGAAAAAAAAAAAATGTAATTTCAACTAGATAAATAAATGAGGCGATGGTGAAAAATCTACGCCCGTCCCTTTTCTCAAATTCTAACCCAGTGACCAAACATTAAATAGACGAAGGATAAAGAAAACATATCTTCATCCCTTTTTGGGCCATTTAATATTTTGTGATGTTTTTATGGAGGTGGTTCTGTCAATTGAAAGTTTTAACGAGATAAATTCACATAACATCAGATGAATAATGACATATATATATATATATATATATATATATATATATATATATATATATATATATATATATATATATAATACAAAATGGTTGCCTGGCAAAGCGACAATATAATGAGTGCATAATTACATTTGGCATACAAAGATGTAATTGAAAGAGATCATTTATTTTGTATATTTGTTTTTACAGTACATCAATTTTTCTTAAATTATTTAATATCAAATTCTGCATAAAATAAACTGGCAGATATTGATATTTTTGTGGGGTCGAGAGGCAAAAAAACAAGTATTTGTTTGGTTTATACGAGAGTCAAAAAGAAATAAAATAAAATAAAAATTGACATTGGTCCGGTTTACGCGTAATTTAAAACGCAAACATCTACGTTTGGTTTTACCCGAGAATCAAACAGTAGAAAATGATCCGGCTTACATTCGAGCCAAAATGTTAGATAGAGATTTGAGCCGAAACGTTACACCTTGTGCAGATCAACTGAAACAACCGATTTAGTTTCCTTTCTTTCAAAATACGGTCAGCTTTAGACCCACTTGAGTGACAAGGTGTAATCGATTTCCATTTTTTTCTCAGATTAGATTATTTGCAGTGGTGTTCAATAATATAAATCTATTTTCGTGGTGTATGACGAAATTTATTTGCTCTTGAAAAATATTGCGTCATCCGTGATTACATCACATTTTCATCACACCCAGTCACTATTGTCTCGAATGTCGATTAGTTATCCAACGGCTATTGTCTGCGATGGACGTTACTCCAAGGAAGTGTACGAAAATTTTAACGCTACACAAACACACTGGCATGCCTTACTAGTGAGCAAGTGAAAGTACTATAGCTTGGCCCGGAAACTGTCCTGATTTAAATCTAATCGAGAATCTGTTTTCAGTCTGCAAGGAACAACTTCTTGGAAAGACATACGAAGTACTAACATTTGCTCTGAGTCATGATTCAATGGAAAAATACGAAAAAGAACGTAAAAATTAACGGAATTATCTATTTTGTTTCAATTAATTTCGGCTTGATTTTCACATCATTAGATTTATAAGAGCATATGTACTGCGGCCATAACAAAAGTGGTGTGTCTAGGGCCACAAAACTTGTCGGATACCTTTCCTCTTCACGGTGGTTTCTCCTAGAATTATTAGTACCTTAAGGCAAGAGATAAAGGAGAAAATTTAATTAAAAACTTATTCATTCTCTTTTCTAGCTTATTCTCTTTTCTCCGAATTTTTTTTTTTTTTTTTTTTTTTTTTTTTTTTTTTTTGTTAAATCGACTCCGAAGCAAACACAATACGTATTTCACTGAAGTGTTCACAAACACGTTCATATCAGAACTGTACTTCATCTTAATGTTACTAAACATCTGTTATGTGTGGATTTTATGATTAAACCAGTTTCAGATTTTCTAGGTTAGTGAATAATATTTATAAAACCTGACACTCAAAGCCGAATACCGAAACCTCTTAATTCTATGCCTGTGAGTTTTTATGTGTTCTTCTAGATATGTGAGCGGCTTTGTGTCATATTCTGCTTATTTTCATCTCGCAGTCCGGCCATCTGTAAGCTTCATCCGTTTGTCCTTTCGTTTTTGCCGTTTCCATATTCGATCGACCAGGCCAGCAGATCTTCCGTTATTTAATGTATTTCTCTTATGTCAAACACTGATTATTCTGCCTGATCATTGTCACCAGGTCATGTTATTTGCTCAACGCTGCATGAAGATAATGTCTCGCGAATAACAGAGTCTCGTCTCATCTTGCTTTAGTCGACTACGAATTCATCTAGTTTTCAAGATGTCTAACAAACGTCGTGAAAATTGACGGTTTGTTATCCTTATCGTCTTCGGTTGGCCACTGATAATGCAGGTTAGGTTTTTCAATGCGTAGTTGGTCAATTTGTAGTCTGATCAGCAGTGACTACAGTGCATGATTTGTGGGCAGGAATTCCGTTTTCATATGCCAGAACTGAAGAAATGAACTAGTAACTAAAATTTCTATAATATTCATGAATTTTCAGCAGAATTTAAAACAAAATTAAGAATGTCTTTCAGAAAATGAATCATTTTCGATCTAAGCTAGATATCTCCCTTGAAATATGAGAAATTCAAAATAATGCAAAAAAAATGAAAATAAAAAAAAAGATGCACAAATGGAAGATTTGAACGGGTACGTATTGGTACATGTTTACTTTAATAAACTTTAATTAACATAATGTAATATATATATATATATATATATATATATATATATATATATATATATATATATTCGAAAATTATAACATAAAAATGTCATAAAATCACTACAAAAATAGCCATTTTGTTTCAACACTTCTGGTGTCTTATCAAGTGATGGTGTTGAATGTAGAATTTTCTACATTCAGCACCATCACTTGATAAGACACCAGAAGTGTTGCTATATTTTCTATATTCTGTATTGAGCAGTCTTTTAAGAATAGTATTTGTTTGTTATTGGAATTTATTCCAAATAAACAAATCCTATACGTATATGTATGTATATATATATATATATATATATATATATAAGTTATAAGGAACTTGGTAAACCGAATTGGTAAATCCAAAGAGGATGAAATCCTGAGAGCTCAATGTTAGGACAGAGCTAATATGTAATGAAAAACAAACCACTTTAATGTACCATTACGATAATTTATTTCACCTAAATCCTTTTTTAAGGATTCAGGATCATCAGGTAAATCTTCCAACAACGAATTGAGAAAAAAAATGGGATTAGAAATTGGTGGGTAGTGTAATTTTTGTAATTTAATAGAGGGGGTTGAGAGTGGTAGTTAAACAGACAATATAAAGTATAAGGAGGGGTTAATTTTATATCTCTCTTAAGTATATCTCTCTTAAGTATGTTTTATATTTTATATCTCTCTTAAGTATGTTTTATATTTTAAGTATAAAACATACGTATAGGATTTGTTTATTTGGAATAAATTCCAATAACAAACAAATACTATTCTTAAAAGACTGCTCAATACAGAATATAGAAAATATAGCAACACTTCTGGTGTCTTATCAAGTGATGGTGTTGAATGTAGAAAATTCTACATTCAACACCATCACTTGATAATACACCAGAAGTGTTGAAACAAAATGGCTAATTTTGTAGTGATTTTATAACATTTTTATGTTATAATTTTCGAATATATATATATATATATATATATATATATATATATATATATATATATATAGCCCGTGTAACAGCACAAATGTCCAATTCTTAGATTAAGCTCTGAAATGTTGCATTTTAGAAATGATTAAATAAATTTTACTGGAATTCTCCAAGGTCTTTTAATATTATTGAACACTACGCTGAGCAATAAGAATGTATAATTACACTTCAAATTTAACAGAAAAATCGTGATAAAATTGATCATAAACGAACATGTAATGTTCGTCCTTAATTAATCATGTCGAAGGATCGGGAGCTCATGAAGAATTGAAATGGAGTTCAAATATCTGTATATTATTCCAGGATCATTTTCCACCTTATGTAAGGTGATCTTCGACCTCTTTAACTATCTAACTTTCTGTCCTGGAGAAACAAGCTGCCTCAAATATTTCACGTACGACTACATTTCAAGTCTTTTCACTGCTCAGACTTTCATAGTAGAAACTTTATTTTCACGAGCCAAACGTCTTATGAATTGAGTTGGATCTTTTCTAATTGATCTCGTTAGCTTTAAGTTAAAATGATGATCAATCTTTGTGTTGTGACATACTGATCCAATTTTCCTCTCTACTGTTCCCACTTTTTAAAACAAATTCAGCGTTCTCTTGATGGTTCTTGAATGGACTTTGAAGATGGATGCCAGAATATGAATGTTGGTGCCATTACTGAAGGTCGGAAAGATATTTTTCCTCTCACCATTGTTTAGTTGGGAAGACACTGGGTCTGACAAGAAAAAAACGAAACAACAACAACAAAAAAACGAATGTAAACTGTTCTGTTTGTAGCTGAATAACTAAAACAAGTTTTCAGTGATTCTTACGAGAAATGTCGACACGATGTCTAAATGTCTTATCTAAAAACCTGGATAAAATTGAATTAGCTTAGGTTTTTTTTTTTAGATATTTAACATTTTGTGGTATTGATGCGGTTACACGCGTTAGGTAATTTTGCTGTTACACGCGATATGTGTGCGTGTGCGATATATATATATATATATATATATATATACATATATAACGTCATCCACAGACAGACTGTTTCGCAGCTCATCAGTGTGGCTAGACATCCGGTTGCCTCTAGCTCGGATCGAAACCCGACTGAATTGGTATCAACCAGAAATTCTACCACTAAGCCGTCGGCGCATGGCAGGGAAGCAGGTGGATTTTTGGCGTATTTATTTTTAGAAACACGCCCAGTGACTGACAGTGACTCGATTCGCAATGCGAAGAGTCTCGCTATATATAAGCTATAATAGTCACTGTTTACAAACCCAAACCTACTCCCTAGAGAGCTCAACTGAAATTATGTTATCGATGTGGAGGGGGACGATCCCAGCGTGCGGCACTTTTAGAAAATGCCTGAAAACCATACCACAGGTTGACCCAAAACTTGTGAGTGAAATTAGGTAGACGGAACAATTTACTGAACGTCGATAGGTGTGCTAGCACGATGTCACAAGTCATCGTGACCGAGGTTTTGAGTGTGCTGCTGTTTTGCAGATTTTTGATTATTCTACATAAAACGCTATCTCCCAGAAACTGTAACTAAGGTTTGTTCAGCATAGATAGTTGCAGCTTAAGCTACAGGTGGACTATCTGGGTGTTGAATAAACACAAATATGCCAGACCTAGAGTCTGCAATAGGGATTGGCTAGTAGACGGGTATCCTCGAATACCAGTGGCCAGCTGTTATATACATACATATATATATATATATATATATATATATATATATATATATATATATATATATATGAATGATATAAATGTGAATAACTATTTTGCTTCAGCTGATGAGGTTGTTTTTGATTTATTTCCAACTTTTCCTCTGTAATATGCTAGAGAAAACAAAATCTATGAAAACACTGGATAAAAAGGAAATTCTCTCAGTTTTCTATAATTTTCATTGCCTCATTTGAAATGGTTTTCAATGACTCCATTTGTTTAGGCCCAATCCACACATGCAAAACAGGTGTTTGTTAAACTCTAGTTAACATGTTTAAACACATACTCTAAAATAGAGAGCAGAATATTTTTTAGCCTGTATGCAGACGAACGTCGAGAAGATATAAGTAGTTCCCATGACTGTTAGAAAAGAGGCAAGATGACAAATGAAGGAAGTCCTTTTGAGGAATTTCTTCAGTGCCACTTCAGACTTTAATGTATGTTTGGCTATTGTTTACATAACTATTGGAAACGAGACAAGATTACGAGTTCATATGAGGAAATTCCCCGGTGATCTTTCAGGCTTTTATATACATAGTGCGGCAGAAATACAGCCCGCGATGTATAAATTGTCGTCTGTATTACACAACAATAAAAATAAAACTGGCATCTCATTTTAACAGATATTTTTACCAAAATTACACAAAAATATCTTGAAATATAAAGAGTAAAATTTATTCAATAAAATCACCACTGACTTTAACCACGGCCTCCAAACGACACTGGAATTTCTTCCAAGTTTTCTGAACGGTCATTTTGTTTAAGTTGGTGATTGCTACCATAATCCTTGCCTTCAGTCCAGTGTTACAATAAATTTTGTTGGTCTTTCGCTTAACTGTGCCCCATACGTAATAATCAACCCGTGTTGCAGTCTTGGGAGTTACGTGGCCATATGTAACGGTTGATGTGGTCGCAGAAAATGTCTGATAGCCATGACTGCACACGATTTACATTATTCAGGCTATTGTCCTCATCTTTGTTGCTATATTTATCACAAAGTTTTGGCCGTTGTACGCTTCGACCTTCTTCAGGTAGATGGAATGTCGAACTGAACCCTTTATTTAGCTTGCTGGAGTAGCCTATTCTAGTTCCACGTGCCATGTTTAATGGATGTCAGTTATCAGTTATCTCCTGTTAATTCTCGTCTCCAAGTTCTCCGCTGCCCTAAACAGCTATTGAACTCACAAGGAAACATGGCGTTGGTTAGATCCAGTGACAGGACGCAAAGTGTAGACTGATTTTCACTGCTTCAAAAAAGTAACAAAGACATTTAGGCAGATGCATAAACATGCTTCTCTCTATATAAAACAGAGGATGTCTGTGTGTCTGTCTATGTGAAACCTTTTCATTCGAGATCCATCCAACAGATTTTGGTCAAACTTGTCATATATATGGTACAATGTAAGATGTAGATTCTTAGCGTGAAAAATCGATATTTTTTTAAAAATCAATAATCGATAAAGCCTATCAAAATTCGATGACTACAATTCTTTTCCTCCGATTTCGTTCAAACTTGGTATGTAGGTTACTTACATAGTACGAGCTGAACGATACGTCAGTTTTTATTTCTACACCACTGCGTTTAGCGAAAAACGAAAAATCGATTTCAACACAAATATTAATCTGAACCCCCCTCACTTTTCAAGCTTCAATCAATTGTAGCCAAAAAACGTTGATTGTTTAACCGTCATGTAACTTGATGAGTTCAACCATATAGGGAAAACCCGCGTAAATAGCGAAAAATGACGATTTTCACTAGTTTCTTTCTAATATTTCATTGATCATTCAACCAATTTTCATCAAACTTAACAATGATGAATAAATGGTGCACCCTACTGGATATGGCAACAGTATTCAAAGCATGGACAAATGTTAGATTTTATATGTACAAGGTAGACTCTGACTCTCTTTCTCTCTGTCTCTCCCTCTCTCTGTGTGTGTGTGAGCATAATATTATATATATATATATATATATATATATATATATATATATATATTAGGTTGGTGCTAGAATAATGTCGTTTTCTCACATATGTTACTATGTGAGAAAACGACATTATTTTTTCACCAACCCAATATATATATATATATATATATATATATATATATATATATATATAGCATAAGGAGAAACCACGTATACATTCTTAATATGTATATATATATATATATATATATATATATAGAAAAACAACTAGAAAGTTGCAAATTAAAAAAATAATAATGTTTGTTTTTATGAAAGTATTTATTTATATTTGATATTTCATATCGACCTCGATCTTTCTTCTGAAGATCGAGGTCGATCTGAAATATCAAAAATAAATTAATACTTTCACAAAAAAAAACATTATTATTTTTTTAATTTGCAACTTTTTAGTTGTTATATATATAAACATTTATATATATATATGTATATATATATATGTATATATATATATATATATATATATATATATATATATATATATATATATATATATATATATATATATATATATATATATATATATATATATATATATATATATATATATATATATATATATATATATATATTGAGAGGGAAGGAGGCGAAATAATGATTCATGGAGTATTTTTAGAAATGATTAATGTTATTTGTCAGTTTATTTGTACATTTTTGTTTGCTTATATAATCATAAACTCAGAAACTTTTTTTCAAATTCATTTGAAATTATTTATGCTTGTATATTTAAATGTTGTTTTTGAAGAAGACTATAATTGTTGATGGATAAATAAGACATTAATATATAATTTAAGATACGATTTATGATAACGATCTACTGTTTCCAACTTGCTTTCTATTAAATTGAAATAATTTTATACATTTATTTTATTTTCAGCTTAAACATTTTACAAAAGCGCCGAAACTTTGTTCCACAATACGAAAGTCAGTAAAGACTGGAGGACATCTGGTTATGAGTCCCGTTCTCTTCAACATATTCAATATATTTTCATTCGTCATTAATATTTGTTTTTGTCTTTTCGTGATTAAGCACACTGGCCTTTTTTACGCATTCATCCTATCGGAGAAGCCTCGGATGCTCTCCCCTGACATTTATTCATTCTAATGCCCATCATTGAACTCAACTGAAGACCGAACCTTCTTTGCTGCTCTTCTCTCCCTCTTACCAATGTAATGTGTGCGCATGTGCGATGCAAATTATTTACCAGGATAAGATGGTCGGGGAAGAAATGAAGGGGAGGAACGTTGACAATACATGAACAGATGGGCCGGTCAAACTGTAAACAAATAAACAAATATATTATAAATAAATCAAGAATGAATAAAGAAATGATACTACTACTACTAATAATAATAATAATAATAAATGAAGAAAAAACAAATAAAAATAATAACTAAAAAGAAATAATAATAAATGAACAAACAAACAAACAAAAAAATACTATAATAGCCAGGAAAAGCTCCTGTGCCTCCTAAAGTCGTGGGTAATATATATATATATATATATATATATATATATATATATATATATATATATATATATATATATATATATATATGTTGAACAATAAAAAAATATTCAAAAATTAAAATCTTCTGACACACTGGGTTGTAGATTAATATTCTTTCGTTTTTTTATTATTATTTCATTTAGATCATATATATATATATATATATATATATATATATATATATATATATATGTGTGTGTGTGTGTGTGTGTGTGTGTGTTTAATTCCGTGTGTGGAAATAAAATTAAAAGGCGAATATATGAATTACTAGTTAAGCAATTCACTGATACTTCACAAAACTGATAATAACAGAAATAACATTAAAAATAATAGAGAATTGTCTAACTTTGACGAATGTAATTTATGAACCTTTTTCAAACATCCTGTTTGAAATTTCATGTATAATAAGATTTTATATTAGAAATTCTTTATCATATTCTGTAACATTTGATTTAAATCGACTGTATCATTATTAAAATCAAGAAGAATACTGCAGTGAGTGATTGTGTACTTTAGAGATTTGAATTTACTTAATCTCAAGGGAGAGCCAACAGACATTGCTGATTTAAAAACTAAAATAATAATAATAATAATATCAATAATAATATTTGTATTAATGAAACCGTGGAATTTTCTCAATTTTTATTTTTACTTATTTAATTTTTGAATATATATATATATATATATATATATATATATATATATATACACGTATACACTAACTTGACAAAAGTAATTTCGTATAAAGAGATGCCAATCTGTTGGACTGTAAGTTCAACTTTGACACTGATAGCTGGCACCACCTAAGATATAATGTTTTGTAATTTAATCAAAAATACTTACGAACTGACGTTAGTTAAGAAAACGCTTTTTTTACATTGAAATATACAAGGAGATATTAATTTCCATCATTGTTCGTGTTGAAACAAAGAGAAAACAACAGAACAGCAACATTATCTGAATTTGTAGCTTTAAGAATACAAAGGAATAGTTCTTTAATACATTAATTATAATTTTTGCTTATTTCATTTCTCTGTAATTTTTTTTAAAGTTTTGTAATTATGTTCCTTAACTTTATTGTTACTGGTGTAACGTTTCACTAATTTTTTTCCTTCGATCATCATGTGTTTATTGATCCGGGTAGTCTTCCGGGATTTTTGAATAATATACTATTTAATCTGTGTGGACAAACTGTTCTTGTTCTGCTGTCTATATCTTAGTTATTACATCGCAGTTATTGCTAGTTTTATTTCCATTGTATCTAAGTCTGCATAACCTGTCTCAGGCACACAAAATAGAAAATAATTAAAAATAAACCATGAAACACAATCAAGAACCAGCGCTATTATCCACTATGTTATCGTCCTGTGGGACAATCTTGAATCTAGAACATGGATTCCTAAACACTATGATCTCCTATCTTTGCTGCTGAACTTGCTATGTCTGTTACGCTTGAGAGCATTCACAGAGGCTTCTCTTTTCTTACTGCTTGCCGCGATTTCTAATTATTTATTAATGCTTTCCATACGGTATTTATTTCTACACAAGCATATGTAAAATTTAATTTAGTTGCTTAAAATTGTGCGTTTTCAGAAAGAAAGAGAAATCAAGAGAGTTTAAACTGATTTTATATTACAAATAAAAATAAGTATTTTTTAAAAAGATTTTTGTGAGCATCATTCCTGTAACAATATCAGTTTTCTGCTGCATATTCAGGGAAGAATTTAAAAATAATCTCTGGGAAATTGCGCACACATAACAACTAAAAGATTCTATTCACAACAGTAATTGTGAGAATAACCGTTTTTATCCATGGAAAATTGGACATTCATTGACTGAACAATTTACATCCTTGTACAAATTAATTGAAACAACCGCTTTAGTTTCCTTTCTTTCACCATACGTTTAGTTTTAGACCCACAGGAGTGACAAGGATTAATCGATTTCTATTTTTCCACAGATTATTAGGTCATTTGCAGTGGTGTGCAGTAATATGAATCTATTTTCGGGGTGTATGATGAAATTTGTTTGGCCTGGAAAAATTTTATATAATTCCTGATTGAATCACATTTTCCTCACGCCCAGACATTATTGTCTCGACTGTCGATTAGTTGTCTTACGACCATTGACTGCAATGGGCGTTACTACAAGGAGGCGTACGAATATTTTAACGCTGCACAAACACACTGGCAAGACTTACAGTGAGCAAATCAAAGTACTATAGGAAAATCTCCTGATTTATATCCAATACATAATCTGTGGTCAATCTTCAAGGAACGACTTCGTGGGATGGACATACGAAGTACTAACATGTGCACTGGGTCATGTTTCATTAGATAAATACAAAAAAAAATTAAATAATAGCGGAATTATTCGTTTTGTTTCAATTCATTTGCACAAAGGTGTACTTTTCACTCAGATTAAATTTATGTTTCTCTTAAAAGAGTTTCTCAGAATGATAGGTTACTGAAGCCCATTAAATAAAATCGCTCTTTTTGGAATTGATGGGACATTTACTTACTCACCTTTTGTTTAAAATCACCATGTTTTACATTGTGATGCAGCCTGTATAACGCACGGTGTCCAGCCGAGGCAGAAGTTTGCAGTAAGAGGCAGCTTATGCGGAGAGGAAGGGAAGATAACAGTTAAGACTTGAACAGGTTTTGTAGCGATCGGGGAAAGATCCTCATTGGAGTCGGTTCCACAGAGCAGTGGTTCGTGTGAAAAAGCTGTTCTGCGGAACTTACTTCTCACAATTGGAATACAAATGGTTGATTTGCTACAATGTAAGTAGCATGGTGGGTCCTGAGTGTGAGGGTTCGAACTGGCGTAACAATGGAATGCAGTTCGTCTGAGCACATTCCAAGGAACTAGCGATAGAGCAGTGAGAAACTCGTCACACCCAGCCTGCGTCAGAGAAGTTGGAAGGTGGTTATACGATTGTTTTACTTTCCACTTATATGTTCTATCTATTTAATTACCTTTTGTTATTTGTGATTCTATTTGTTGCTACGCACTAAAATAAAACCTAAGAATGTTTTCTTATAAATGGAAAGTGTTATGTGCTGAGAAACATTGAAACGAGAAGAGTTAATACCGAAAACTCTTGGGAAGAATTGAGGATTTAATTCACAGATAAACGAGTTGAATTTATGTCGAGAAGTTTAAACAATACAAAAGTGACCCAGACTTAGGGATAAATGTTGCTGTACGCACAGCTGCAAATGCAAGCTGTAAAGCGAATATGTCGTTTTTCGTAAACAACGAATTTGGAGTTGATTCCCCTGGTAGAAAGTTGAGTTGAAATACCAGGAGATGATGGATAAGCCACCCATTTAGTGAGAGGTAATAATATGAGAGAGTGGAAGAAGGGAATTCCCTAGAATTATCGAATTCATTACTTCGCCAGTTTGGGCGAATGTCGATAAATACGAATGCGCGAAGTGAATTCGAAGGAGACGCAGAAGAGAGAAGAGAGGCAGAAGTGACGAAGACGAGACCAGAGAGGGAGACGGAGACAGGAGAGAGACGGCATAGAATCTGTCCCAGCCACTGGTTGTGATACACACCACGAGACTGCCTGCCGAAGAGAACCACCCAACTTCAACCTTGTGCCGAACTTTATCAAAACAGCAACCCAAACATTACCAAGTTAACAATAATATCACTTCTGATTTAGACGCAGGTTGGGCTGATAATTAATTGCATGCGAACTCTGATATAACCAATCATTGTAAGAAGGACTGATATAAAGACAGTATTTATTTTTTGTTCAATTTATTCGAGTGTTATTTTTTCCCTGTATGTCTTGGCTCTGCTTGGACCAGTCCAACCTGCTTGGACCAGTCCAACACAAAGATACCTGAGACGATTCGATCTTGGCCTCCTTATGATCAAACTCAAATCGCAACGTGGGATAAGGAAGATCTGGGATCGAAGCGGTCTTCATCGATCAGCCCCGATGTTGGAAGTCTTGAACGACCGTTGGGTGTGGGGGTGCTGTACGATTACAATTTACGAAAGTTTTTTTGTGATTCTATAGCATCTAATCGAGTGGTTCCTTCGAGTGAAGCCATTTTTCATCATTGATCTGTGAAACGGTTGCATATTTTAGACACTTCCCAACGATTTGGACACCAGGTATAGCAACTATAATAGTTGGGATCTGATGACGCTTTACGATTGAAGGAATGATTGATTAAATCAAACAATTGTCCAGTAATAGCGTAGCCCTGGAGATTACGTAGATTTCCAGCACCCTCTCAAATGCCTTTGATATATCTAGAGTCACAGCTTGAGCTTTGCTGTTATTATCAAGAGCTTGATATATATATATATATATATATATATATATATATATATATATATATATATATATATATTCCGTGATTGTCGTAAGCGCAGCAGTAGACCGTGTAAACGGAATCCATATTGTTTGTCAGAGAGTAGGTTGTGAGAGGTAAGATGCTTAACCCCTTCAGCGTTGATTAAACCCTCGAATACTTTGCCGAAAAGTGGTAGGACACTAATATGGCGATAGTTATAGGGGCCACAATGTTCTACGGAGTTCTTAAAAATATAGATTACAGAGGAGGACTTCCAACAAGCTGGAAAGCAGGAAGCTGCGAGGCTAGGATTCCGTCATTTTCACTAACCCTAGAGGAGTCTGATTTCGATGTTCGAGACCAGTGAGGCGGTTATGTATATCTCACTCAGTACAACCTCAGTTCTAGGGCGATATCGGGTGTGAATAATCCAGATGAGTCGAGTGTTGAGTTCGAAGAGAATTTTCCGAGCAAAGCATTCATCTGCTGTAGACGTCTTGACTTTAAATTGATTGAATAGAGGAGGGATTAGAGATTTGCTGTTGTTCAGCACACTTTTGCAGATCCACAATAATGTCTAGAACCAAACTTGTGACAGTAATTTTGGTTCATTGAGGACATGCTAGCACTCGTTACTAGCAGAGACAAAGAGACGTTGGTTCAAGTAAGACGTGTCGCTTTGTTACAGACGGAAGAAGTGATTACTGTGGGTTATGTTGACTGACCATCCAAGTGAGACACAAGGAGATTAACGCGGTTTAACTTGGTATTGCTTTGTTGGAATGAAGGATCGATGTCAGCTTTCAACCAGGAGGAGATCTAGCGCGAATTTTGAACAGGTTGATTAAAAACTTCTTTCCACAGGGCATCAAGAAGGAAATTATGCAACGAGTCCCAGTCTGCTCATTGATAACAGGATTTTCATTTGGCTGTTTTGGTTTGGTTTATTTTCTTTTAAGGTATATCAACCTGAATGGGTTATTTAATACCGACAAGAATTTTATTAATGGTTATATTTATTTTTAAAAAATGTATTACTGGTAATACTTTTTTCCTCAAAAAAATCATTGCTGGTAATAATCTTTTACAAAATGATTTCCGGTATTACAACCTATTTTTACACTTTCATCGTGATTTGAAACAAGTTTGCAGGATAAATATTTGCCCATAGCTGGGAGCCTAACAGGTACTACCACCCCGGGTCAGGGTGGAACTGGGAACACCAGCAATTAAGAGGTGGTTCCACCCGATCAGAGGCCTTGCTGTAGGATTTAGCTTAAAGTCTTACAAAGGACGGTTCTTGGTTGGTAGGGGAGCTGAACAGATTTTTACAGACGAATATATTTGCAAACGAGTGCAGGACGATGGCCTTGTCTACATTATCGGAAATACTATCTAGTATGCAACGGTCTTGAGAGGAGGAAGGAGTACGGTAGAGAAAAAAGTGAGGTTTGTTTTCACGACGAGCTACTTTTGCTGGTTCCCAGACTTCATGAATTTAAGCGTACTACTAGGTTGGCATCTCGGTCCCACCCTTTCACTGTCGAAACGGTTAAATGTAGCCGTTTCTTCTTCTCCAACCGATTCTTCTCTCGCAGTTCCCGTCTGTGGAACTCTCTTCCTCTTGCTTCTCAGATAGCTAAAATATTCAAATATTCAAATGTAATGTCATTCGACATCTTCTGATGTCTTGATCTTGTTCCCCGTCCTTCTTTTTATCCTTTCCCCAAACATTCCTCTTTACTCTTGCTCCCATACTCTGTCACCCCTTGCATTCTAGTGGCAATCCCGCCTTGCTTGACGTGAAGTGTTTAAAAAGATGATCAAATATGTATTTCAATCCATGCACACCTTTCAAAATAAGAAGTTATCAACAAAAATCATACTTTATAATAATACACTGGTTATGCTCCTTGGGTGTTAATAGATGTCTCTACATTCACATACATACGATCATACAGATGGATGATACTGTACTGCGATATATTATTTTAATCTGCTTACATGTGTCAGTGATATGGAACAAGATTTGCAGGTAGGCTAACTGAAAAGTTCATTTGTTATTCCATCGTATTGCATACATATTCAATATGAGAGATTTAAATATCATGTCGCCCAGGGAAAATGTTTAAAATCTTTCAAGAGCATTGTCTTGTCGTACGGGCTTCATATAGGCAGGCATTATTCTGCTTGAATAACACATCTCTATTCTTTTGCACGTATAGCAGCAGGACGGCTTGAGCCAGGTTCTGGACGTACACAGCACTGTTTAATCTTCCTCATCCAAAGAGAAACACGATGTTAAATTGAAGAAATTAAATTTCTCATGTGTGGTGTTCAATCAGGCATCTATTAACAAATGATTTTCTCTAATTACATACATACACACACAAACACGCAGATACAGACAAACACACAGACACACACACACAACTATATATATATATATATATATATATATATATATATATATATATATATATAGAGAGAGAGAGAGAGGGGGGGAAGAGAGACTACAACAATCAATCAAAAAACTGACGGGACGAAAAAATAATTACCTTCCCAGACCAAAACAAACTACTAAATAGACAATCAGAACTCATCTCAAAATTTTTACTACGTTGCTTAAAAATCGAAAAACCGAAAAGAATGAATAGCGATATATAAAATATAGATAAAAAAGATAAGTAAAGTAAATTAATCCAAATAAATAAATACATACATACGAAAGAAACCACTCTCGCCAAAATAACCGTTAGAATAGACTACCTACAATGCACCACTGACTCGTATATATAAATAGTCGAGAAAAATGTGGCCTGATGATTGTGTTTAGCATGTAAGAGTCTGTCGCGTCTGAGTGTTGAGTTCAATGTTTACTTTTATATTTACATACTCTGTCTCTAATATTGAGCACTTTATCCCATAAATATTGCATACCTTAATATTTTTCAAATTTAATAACTTGTTATAATAGAATCTAAAATTATCTGAAGATCTCGTTTATATTTAGTGCATTTTCTATAAAATAGTTATTTAATATTTCCTTGATTTCTAACAGTATTTCCCCGTTTCTTAATACTTTTCTTAGCTTTTAAAAGGCATCATTCGCTATCATAAATACACCTTCAGTGATGCACTTTTCGTTCTCCGTTAAAACAATTCCATGATATTTCATTTTTACTTCCTTTGTTCTGGCCTCCCCAATATGTAATTCGTATGTTGGGCTTTTCTATTCCTAAAACTACACACACACACACACACACACACACACACACACACACACACACACACACACACACACATATATATATATATATATATATATATATATATATATATATACCCTGCAAAAAAATATAACCCTTTATGAATTCGTCAAAAAACAAATGTTACGGCAGTTTTTATATACACACAAATCCCTTTCATAAAGAAATAAAATAAATAAATTTCCATAGACACGTAAACCAGACTAGGCGAAAACATCTTCCGTTTTAAATTTAGACACCCCACCTTACCCTGACCTGACATCGATGAAAGTAACTCTATACTGATACAAATTATTAACACCTAACACCCCTACCTGTTTTAAACAATTCATCCTGGCTGTTACCATGGAAATTTTGATTTCAATTCTGAATATACTATTAAAACACGAAAATTTTTAAATAAATAATTATATTTATGCTCTACTTTTGTATCGAGCACTATTTTTAAAAAATAATGACAAAAATACTAAAGAACTTTGGATTATTTACCTAACCAGTTCTTTCCTATTTTCTATATATTTTCACACACACACACACACACACACACATATATATATATATATATATATATATATATATATATATATATATATATATATATGTATATGTATTTTCTGTTGTATATGTATGTTTCACTATATGTTAGCGTATAGTCGTACTTAGAAAAACACATATTTAAACACAATTATAAAATGTGTGTGCTCGCGTAAAAATATACATGAATACCTTCAGGGGCTTTATGGGTAAATTGACACCGACTCATTAATATTCCCCAGTGGCGAATATACTATGAAACTGATAAAGCTAAAGCCTCAGGGCCTCTAATTCCGGAGGGATCCCGAAGCAACTTGTTTTTTTAATGAATTAATTTAAAAAAAAATATCTATGGAGATTTTTTATTGTTTAATTTGAAAATAAAACTATTTTTGTGGCTGAATCATAGGTCAGTGGGATGGAGTACTTAACTATTGAACTTAATTAGTCATTCCATATAACTTCAGAACGTCCCTGTAATTTTTCAAATTTAAACATTTTCTCAGTCAGTTGCGAGGCCACAACCCTCACTTGGAATGGGATCGCCACCTACATTTTTGCAGATGGACCCTCAATTCTTTCCTTTTTGAACAGGTTAACAGTTCAATAGGCGAAAGTCAATTCAGAAACATCAATACTCAATCCAGGCTACGCTAGTCTCGCTTGTGTATTTTAACACCAGAAAAATATTCACATTTTCGAGTTGAAATCCAAAAGCCAAGCAAAGTATTAGGTTGGTGCAAGAATAATGTCGTTTTCTCACATAGTAACATATGTGAGAAAACGAAATTATTTTTGCCCCGACCTAATATAAAGAAACATGAAAATGTCATTATAAAAAAAGAAAAGAATACTGAAGTGTTATATAATATCAGTCCTCCTATATGACAGTGAATGTTGGATAATCTCATCCCAGATGAAAAGACTTGAGACAGCAGAAATATGGTTCTACAGAAAATGAATTCATAAATATACGCTAATGATGATTAAGTAAAAGATGTCTTCACATCCGTTTTATTTAGACATTAGTGTGATTCGTTATTAGCGGCCATAATCTTAACAAAATTAGATATGCAGATAATGTGGTGTTGATAGCAGGCACAGAAAGGAAAATACATGAACACCTGCAGAGTGTAATAAAGGAAAGGAATGACTTGCAAGAAGAATTTACGTATGACTTTTAGGAATAGAAGTGCCCAACATACGAATTACATATTGAGGAGGCCAGAACAAACGAAGTACAATTTCAATATCATGGAATTGTTTTAACGGAGAACGAAAAGTGAAACACTGAAGGTGTATTGGGACAGCGAATGATGCCTTTTAAAAGCTAAGAAAAGTATTAAGAAACGGGGAAATACTGTTAGAAATCAAGAAAAAAATAAATAACTATTTTATAGAAAATGCACTAAATATAAACGAGATCTTCAGATAATTTTAGATTCTATTATAACAAGTTATTAAAATTGAATAAATATTGTTACACTTAACTTCTTCAGAGCACACTGATTTATCGCGAGAGATTTGGTAATATAAGTGTACTGTGGAACTGAGTAGCAGGCGTGGATTTTCCCATAAGGATCGAACTCTAATAATGTTTTCTGTAGATTTGGCAGAAAGGTTATTTCCAAGTTGCACTGTTTAGCAGAATTCATAGAAATATGTTTAATTATGATCGCGCGTGCGCACTCACCAAGTTACACATACAGTATGCAAGTGTAGTACATTTTCTTGTTATTGAGATAACTTTTAATATTTTCATCGTGGAATTCTCCTTTGAATGACAATGAAATTCTACCGGATAAAATACTAATATTCGCAGAAAAACTTAATTGTTATTACATTATTATTATTATTAGTAGTAGTAGTAGTATTAGTATTATTATTATTATTATTATTATTATTATTATTTCCTTAGATTTCTGTAGTATACATATTGCTTTCCGGATCCAAACCAGAGAACTAAGATCAAAAATGGCTTCAGGACATTTGCCACTGATCATTCTTGTAAAAAATAAACAAAAAAAAAATACCCATAACCCAGAGGATTTGAGTGTTTACTTCGATGTTCACTTTTATATTTACATACGCTTTATCTCTGATATTCAGCACTTCAACCCATAAATATAGCACACCTTAAAACTATGTGTGTATATATATATATATATATATATATATATATATATATATATATATATATATATATATATATATATATATATATATGTATGTATGTATGTATGTATATATAATGGCCTGGAGATTGCGTTTAATCATGAACATGACTGTCACCGCCGTTTTTGCTGACGCCAATGTCGACTTTGATATTTACATACGCACTATTCCTGATACTGAGAACTACACTCCATAAATATAGCATACCCTAAAAGTTGTACATATATCGTGTTGTATGTGTTAAATTCTAAAACCTTCCTTTCATATATCTTTGGCATACATGCGCAAATACACCTGCGCGCTATAATGTATATGAACAGAAATATTGAAAGCGAGATGTGCATCTCCAGTGATACAATTAATAATCATTTACATGAAAGTAAGTAAAAAAAGAATAATGGCGGTTGCATCTTTACATACGCAAATAAAAGTACGTAGCAAGAATGTGTGAAGGTTATAGAAGAAGCAATGACTGAAAAGGAAAAGTCATAGAACTTTATCCGACAGTAAATGTGTGGGTGGTTTATTCAATGTGTATTTTGATGTACGAATTGCGAATAATGAGATAAAGATACGTATATATGTGCAAAGGATATAAAATGATTCTTTATACACAAATATATTCAAGCAGCCAGGGCCGGCGCAAGGGTCTCGCTCCTTCCCCAAAATTTTGATACGCTCTCCCTCTCTACTCCATGTCGATTTCAGAATTTCTGGGAGCCACAAGCCAACGAAAGAGAATTGGTTGCTAAGCACAGCGCATTTTTAAAATTACAAAAAAAAAAAACAAAAAAAAAACAAAAAAACAAGGAATTATCCAATTAAATGAAAATTTCAGTACATATTCATTATTTACATTTATTAGGTTGGTGGAAAAATAATGACATTTTTTTACGTATTTTTTAACGTCAAAAAACGACATTATTACGTCATTATTTTTGCACCAACCTAATATTTAAAAAAATCTGAGAAAATGTTATTCTTTTTGTAATAATCACTTATATTTTCATGATTACAATTTACTCTAAAAAATACTTAAGTCACACATTTTCAATAAAGATTAATCGCCGACGCATTTCCGCTGAAGAAAAAGTTTTATAAAGATTCCAACACAACACAAACGGGATTCTCTTAAAAATTTGTGTTAAAACGCTATTTCAGTTTTTTTGAAAGTTTTTCATGTGTTCTTTAAAAGATTTTATTTTTAAAGTGTTCATTTTCTCGGTTTTATCTTCCTAAGAATGTAGAAAATAGGCATTAGAAATTTTATTTTAATTACTAGCCGTGGACTTCTGGTAGTATTACTATCATTAATAAAAAAAATAAATCAGTAATCCTCCTCAGTGGATGATCTCGGATTAAAAATAATTTTACGAGATATATTATCCACTTAATTGATTTAAAAAATTGTTCAGGAAAAAAAATTATAATTAAAAAAAACAAAAAAAACAAGCGCGACTGTAATTAGCACTTCTTATACTCACATTTCCCTGTAGGCATGGGGCCACCATGCGGTTGTGGAATTTGGGGTAGTAAGCCACGGCTCTGTCGATTATTATAGTTGATGATTGACGACATAACTTACGTAGAAAAAGAGTAAAAAATTACAAAAAAAAAAACAAACAAACAAACAAAAAACACTACTGAAACTAGCACTTTTGGGGCTCCAACCTACCGCACCGTCCATTCAGATACATGTATATTATTAATGGATGATTAACAATGTAATTTCAGTTTAAAAATACTTTTAAAAAAGTCACGGATGGGCATAAAATAAAATAAAAATGTCAGTGGTCAAAACGGGGCAGCAAAGCATGCTCCCATCCCCGATAGGGTGTTTCGGAGTTAAGACGTACCGGCCCTGCAAACAGTTTCACACATATAAACTCGCATATCTATAGACATTAAAAATACTGGTAAAGCCTATGCAATATATAGATATACAAAGGTACCGTATATACAACCTTGTGCAAATTAATTGAAAAAAAAAAACGAATAATTCCGTTGTTATTTATATTTTTCTCGTATTTTTCCAATGAAATATGATATAGTGGACATATTAGTACCTCGTATGTCCATTCCACAAAGTTTTTTCTTTGCAGATTGACCATAGATTCTCGATTGGATTTAAAGCAGGAGAGTTTCCGGGCCAGTCGATAGTACATTGAATTGTGTTGTCCAGATGACGGTCGTCTTCAAGTATAGCATCCAGAGGTTAGCAGTGAATATATCGGAGACAGTAGGAAAGCGTAGTTCAGGTTAGCAGTGGATATCGCAGCAAAGTAGCAGAGCGTAGTACTTCCTTCTGTTCATCTTGTTGGCACTGGTCATTCGGGTAGAGTGAACAAAATGGCTGCCTTTATACACGACAGGTTGAATGTTGTACGTCTTCTGATTGGTTAACCTTCTATTGGTGGACTATAAAATGAGTCCAGGCATTTGGACTAACTCACTAGTTATATATATATACACAAAAAACTGTAACAAATTGCTCACCGGTAAGGCTTGTCAGCGTGTTCGTCTAGCGTTACAATTTTCGTACGCTTCCTTGGAGTAACGTCCATCGCAGACAAAGGCCGTAAGATAACTAATCAACAGTGGAGACAGTAGTGTCTGAGCGTGATAAAAATCTGATCCAATCACGGATGACGCAATATTTTTCAGGGTCAAACAAATTTGATCATACAACCAGAAAATATATTCAGGTTACTGCACACCACTGCAAATGACCTAATCTGTGCCAAAAATAGAAATCGATTACACCTTGTCACACCATTAGTTCTAAAACTGACCATATGGCGAAAGAAAGGAAACTACCAGCTGTTGTTTAAATTAATTTGCACAAGGATGCACTTGTGCATATGCCAGCTTCAGGCATATTGCGACCTCTGTATTTTCTGCATGAATTTTAACATCTCCAAAACGAATTACCTGTATTTAGTGCAACCGATCATCGAAAATGCATGTTTTTTAACCTATGGATCACACTTTATACAAGTAATTTTTATTACTTGTATAAAGTGCGACCCCACTATATTTGATTTTTTTTCGGGAAAAAAAAGATCATTAAACCTTACTCGATACTCGTGTATATGTAATAAAATATTAGAGGCGATAGGTAGAAAATAAAGTATTCGTAATCTGTTGAAGAATATGATCATGTGAGAGAACAAGAGACACAGAAAGATAACTACAAGTGTTCCTATAGAAGGTAGGGAAGTCAAGAATAAAGAAAGGACTAAGAATATACTACAAAAAGACGGGATAAATGGTTATCACTGAAAGGATGAGCCCAAAATGCAAATTACAGGGTGTAAATACTAAAATCAAGCAGATATAGAGATTTGAATATCTGTGAGTGTTCTAACAGAGGACGGAAAAAGAGATCCGTTGACGTATTGGGATGGTCAAAGAGGCATTCCAAAAGGTGGGGAGAGTACTGAGAGGTAGAAAAGTTTTGTTGGAAACAAAGAAAAGTGTACTGAGTTGTAACATAATATCTGTCCTCCTGTATGGCAGCGAATTCAGGACAATCAAATCACTGATGAGGAAGAGATTTGAAACGATAGAAATTTGGTTTTGCAGATAACTGCTGAGTATACCATGGACCGAGCATGTGAGCTCATTCTCCTGATCTCCATACTTTCAACAAACCTGCATTCTTAACCTTTTGAGCCCTGTGGTAGAGAAAAACGACGTCATGCCCAGCCACCGGTTGAACATTGGTAGAGAAAAATGACTTAATTTCTTAAATCATACCGGTTGAACGGTGGGTAAACCCTTGTAACCATTTTGTATCTACCGTGAAACATTACATACCAATTATTTGTGAATTTTGATTCAGAAGCTCAGGCAGAAGTCGTAAAATTGTTCAGGAACAATAGCTTCATCTACTGCAAGGAAATGTGCTTCTCTGTGTCTCGGCAAAAGTTTTTTCTTGCCTGATTCCATCCTTCAAATCTACAAATCAACCATTCCTCTTTGCATATCTGTGAGTGTTCTAACCTCACAGATATGCAAATATGTTGGTTAATTCCAACAATTCCAGTTACATGCAAGCTGGGCTTGTGATGGCCAACAACAATGCTCAATGACAATCTTTCTTAACTGATGGCTTCAGCTAGAATTCTGTATGCTTTTCTCTTGAAGAAGACATTGTTTTTCCTATGGATGGAATTACAAACACCTTGTCTCAAATTGACACTTAATGCGGTAATAACTAATAATATTCACTCGAAAGCTGTGTCATATTAAGGTACTACATTATTTGTTTTAAGGTATGCTTCAGAAAGTTTTCCTTATTTGCATGAGGGCTATTGTCCAGATCTTTGTTGTCCGTATCAAGGATTTCACGCGTTTTATCCTCCGGCACTATTGAATTATTATTTTTTTTTAAGCATTTCACCCAAAGCAAGTCGAGAGTGCTACTAGCATCCAAGGGATCACAGAGAGTAAGAGCAAGAATAAGGAAGGGTATTTGGAGAAAAGATAAAGAGAAGGATGGGGGATTAATATCAACGCATCAGAAAATGTCGATTGACATTACGTTTGAATATTTGAAGATTATAGCTATCAGACAAGCAAGAAAGAGGAAGGGAATTCCACTGGCGGGAATTTTGAGATAAGAATCTGCTGGAGTAGAAGAGGCGGTTAGATTTAACCGTTTAGACATTGAAAAGGTCGGAAAGAGATTCCTATCTAGTAACATGCTTAAATTCATGCAGTTTGGGAACCAGTTAAAGTACCTCGTCAGAGCAGTTGTTACGAAAATACTTGTAGAAAAGACAGAGGGAATACCCAGTATGTCTGTGAGAAAGTGACTGTAGGCAAGATACCAGACCAGGACCTATCACATTGCATATCCGTCTTTAGATTTTGTTGAGGACCTCGAGATGAACAGTGGGGACACCAGGCCATTTATGGCAGCAGTAATCAATGCAAAGACGAATGGCTAATTTGTAGATTTGAAGGATGGAATCAGGCAAGAAAAACCTTTTGCCGAGACACAGAGAAGCGCATTTCCTTGCGGTAGATGAAGCTATTGATTCAATGTAGTTGTTCCACCTTAGGTAAGTGGAAAGCATAAAACCAAGCAGGTGCAGAGAGACGCTGTCGTGGAGTTGGTCATCAGCCATTCCGATGGTGGCTAAATTAGAGCAGTTTCGTTTTGGAAGCATTAATGTTTACATGCCATTACCAGCTCCAGTCAATCACAGATTGAAGGTCCTTTTCATGACCAACGGTCAGGTTAGTTTTGTTAGCTATGCCGGATTTACTATTCAGGCAAGAGTAAATAGTAGTATCGTCTGAGTATATGCCAACTTGGAAATTGATGATATGTGCAGTTACTGCTGATGTCGATAACCTTCAAGGAATTTCGAAATTAACTCCTAAGTTAATTCTCGTTCAGTTTCATTTGTGTCTGTTTGTAGTATTCGACCCAGTAATTCATCTCAAAACCACTTTTCAACCACCTCCATAAAACAATACTAAATCCACTTGGCGAGAAAGAAATGCGGATAAAAATTACTTTTTTCGTGTTTAGATAACGTAATATTCGTTATTTGTTTTGTTGCGTTAATAAGAATAGTGTTAGACATGAAGTAGAGTTTTCATATTAAAGATATTACCTCTCAAGTAAGGACAAGTAACCCTGCTAGCATATGAGCTATTCTATTGCCTCATTCTTTTCGCTGGACAACAAATGACATTTTCAGATTCAACGATGCATATTTGACCTCCCATCAAGTCGCGACGGTTAGCAAAATAGTCATGAAGACAATTACTATTTACATAAGTTTATTGATCATAATCCGTTCATGATCAAGTCCATAAGCCTGCATTTCAGAAAGAGAAGATGCGTAAATGGTTGTTTATACCAGGTTGTCAGCAAGATCAGTTTCCCAAAATATAATAAAATATTTTTGTGAATAATCACATATTTCAAGCACAGGCACACGCACACACGCGCACACATATAATAATAATTATTATTATTCGAGGATATCCGTTTACTAGGGCGGCTATTGCAGACGCTCGCTCAGGCAGATTTGTGTTTGTCCAACATCCTGCAAATATGCTGAGCAGACCTTAGTTACACTTTCTGGTAGGGAGCGTGTTATCTAGCATGATCAACAATCTGAGCAAGACAAACCCTCAGTCAGGATGACTTGTGACTTCGTGCTAGCGTTCAGTCTATACCCAATTTCACTCACCCGTGATATGGTTTTCAGGTACTTTCCAAAGGTGCTTGAAAACTCGCCTGGGCTCGTCCGCTTCCAGACCGACAACGTCAGGAAGTAGTCTTCTTGTGAAATCAACCGTCGTGAGATTCGAACCCGGGTCTCATGGTCAAAAAGCGAACGTTCTAACCACTACACACACACACACACGCGGGCGGACGTGTGTGTGTCTGTGTTTGTGTGTGTGTGCGAACGTAGAAATCAACACTGCATGATGATTATTAGTGCCATGTTGCCATGTTTCCTAGAATTATTCCGTCTCGCACGATGACTTGGGTTTACCTGATCGTTTTTAGAAAGGTGGCAAATTGATAAAGCTTTAGGATGAAAACATTTTGTTTCTAAGCTGCGTTTAGGAACTGAGTTTTGACCATCATCAAACGGCCGTAGCATCGAAGATGATATCAAATCAAATAATAATTAATGACAGCTACACTAAGCGTGACTCTGGTTTTCAATCTTAATTAATTAATTGTAGGCGAATTAGATAAGTTAGTGTGAATATCTTGTTCAGTACTACAGATATGATAGTCAATCGTGTTACCTGAAGCAAATGGACATGTATAAGCGTACTCGGTTATCAAATTTGAACGTAACAGGGTCGTACTTCAAAATCGCTTTTATCAAAACTTGTCATTAAATCTCGTACATTTGGCCATGATGCATGTGCCTGGCATATTGTTATCAGACATGTTGGGGCTTGTATAAATGAACACCAGCGTGACATTTTGGGGCGTTCTCTTCTCTCAGTCATTTAGAATATTTTAGCTTGAATTCAGAGTTTGAGTATACACAGATCAAACTGTCATAATGTATCTACTGGATTTTGTATGTCCTAGCCAACGTTGCAGTGACGGCGTGCTGTTTCCTATAATAATAATAATAATAATAATAATAATAATAATAATAATAATAATTACAAGAAAAAGAGAAGGAGATACAAAATACGGAGACAATGTTGGGTGATTCTGATGCAACAATTTCTTGTTTAAGAGCAGCTATTAGACATTTGGCACAGACCATATTAGAACTGGAAGCCACTAACCAGATGTTGAAAGATGAGCATCAAACATTGCAGCTTGCATTTACAACTCTAAAAGAAAAATATTGAAAATGTCAAGAAGATAATTGAGATCTTGTTGAGCGGTGGATGCAGCAAAAAGTCAAAGATGCTGACAAACTTAATGAAGAAAATGACCAAAATACGAGAGAATCTGGCAGAAGCAGATCGAAATCTCAAAAATGTGGCACATGGAGACATCAACAATCCTGTTGTATTTGGATCCATCGGGTTAGTTGAAAAATAATCTAATAGACTAATTGAAGGAATTCCTGGAAGCCCATGCCTTAAAGAAATAGAAAAATGTTCTCACGAGTACAGCCTACACCTTACGAAGGGCTTTATCAATATAAAATATGTTTGTGTGTGTTTATTTTTTTTGTTTTGTTTTTTTAATTGGTCAGGGAAAAATATCAGGAAGCCATTTTTAACCTTAGGTCTCTGGGCGGGACCCGGAAAAAAATGTGTACACACCAGAAATCAAAGGAAGTAAAATAATAACAACTCTCATATCTTTCTCCGTCTTAGAGTCACTATGTATTAGGTTGGTGCAAAAATAATGTCGTTTTCTCACATATGTTACTTTTGTATATAATTTCTGAATTAATTCATTGTTATATATATATATAGCCATGTTATATATCATTTTGAAGCGCGTTTTTCGCTCTATCGATTTGTGTTATTCGTTACCGTTCTCAATCCCTTCATTCTTTTTTTTGCAGGCTTTTCGACAGCATGGACACAATTCAAATCCGCACGATTTTCTTGTTCCAGTTCAAACTAGGCCGAAAAGCTGCCGAGACAGCTCGTGATATCAATAATGCGTTTGGCCCAGGAACCACTAACGAACGTGTGGCACAACGGTGGTTCAAGAAATTTCGCAATGGTGACGAGAGCCTCGAAGATTAAGACGGTCGCGGCCGGCCGACTGCGGTTGATAACGAACATTTGAAAGCCTTACTTGAGGCCGATCCTCGCAAAACCACACAAGTTGGTGTTGAACTCGAGGTCGACCACTCAACAGTCGTTCGCCATTTAAAGCAAATAGGGAAGTCAAAAAATGTTGGATAAATGGGTGAACGATAAAAAAAAAAAAAATCGGAAAAAAACGACATTATTTTTGCACCAACCCAATATATACTTCACAGTATATTTATATTGCAGATTAAATTTTGTTTGCGATTAACTCTGCTCAAATGAAGGAAAGAAAAGTGGATGTACAAGAAATGCTGAAGAAAAATAAAGATAATATATAATGCATTGATTTTGCTGATATTAACAGTGATGTTTGTGATGCCCAAGTGGAATTAAGCAACAAGAGCAGAGGAAATGTGTCTGACACGCGAGGAAAAGAAGTAATGAATACTTTTTGAGTTAACATACAAAAGGAAAGCAAGTTTCATGTAATAAAATTATATGAGATTTTAGACAAGAAATATTTACAATAGTCATTGCAATAAACAACATCAGAAAAGAGATATTTCAGTCAGACTAATAAGTAAGACTACAGCAGTATATATATATATATATATATATATATATATATATATATATATATATATATATATATATATATATATTAGGTTGGTGCAAAAATAATGACGTAATAACGTCGTTTTTTGACGTATCTTTTAACGTCAAAAAACGAGATTATTACGTCATTATTTTTGCACCAACCTAATATATATATATATATATATATATATATATATATATATCTGAGTATATGCTAGGGAGAGAAATATTTGTGCGTATGTGTGAATATAAAAAAAAATATGTGAATACCAATAAATATTCACATACTACAACCACTTTTAGTATCTATGCATTATCTAAACAAAAAACATAAATTCTAAACAACATAATTATACCAGATGCTGCTTTACACAAATAACTTCCAAATATCTGTGCGTGTATGCATATGATATGATAGATATACTATAATGGCTTTATATATTTGTTCGTATACAGTTAAGTGAATATATATATATATATATATATATATATATATATATATATATATATATATATATATATATATATATATATATTATAGTATTTTTATTATAATAAATTGAAATAAAAACATTTTGATCTTATGCAGCGCCTTTAACTTACAATAAGTGGTAAAGGTTTGTTTGTTTAAATTTTCCTAATAAATTATCTACCATCGTCTGAAGAGGAACCATGTTAGTAACGAAACATGAAAGTTTTTGTGAAGCGATGTAAAATGTGTTTATTGTAATTTATCAATATAAAATTATTATAATAATATTTTGCTCTACTTTATATTGAGCACTCAAAAAAAAAAATGCTACGATCTGTTGATTTTTACTTCATCTGTTCTTTCTCTGATTTATATATATATATATATATATATATATATATATATATACATACTCTATTTTGTACGTGTGCGTGTTTGAGAATAACTGTTCGGATATTTCTTGGCAGAATATCGACCATTTCCCGGATCTTACAAAAAGTATTATTGCGTTTACACAATATTTCTCCGCTATAATATTAGGTTGGTGCAAAAATAATGACGGTTTTTGACGTTAAAAAATACGTCAAAAACCGTCATTATTTTTGCACCAACATAATAAATCCATCTGTCTGTGTAGTATATTTGTTCAGTTTTAAACTTGACTATTAAAACTTCACACGTCGAAATGAACGGGAAAGTGTACACGTACACACCACTAATTGAACGGGGGAGTATACGCGGACACACGACTAGTGGGTGATGGAAATACTCGTCCTTAGCTTCAACAATTTGGCCATAGAACCAAATACCAGAAATCTTTTAAAATACCGAGAATATTTAGGCAGACATCTCAACCCAGACGCACACATACACACACACACTCTCTCTCCCTCTCCCTCTCTTTCTCTCCCCCCTCTCCATCTCTCTCTCTCTCTCTATATATATATATATATATATATATATATATATATATATATATATTATTGTAACATTTTTATTATCATAAATTATAATAAAACATATTACACAATGTTTCAGTACTAAAATTTGTGTGTGCGTGTGTGTGTTCTTCCGAGTGTGTGTGTCATCCACAGACAAACTGTTTCGCTGTATCACAGCTCATCAATGTGACTAAACATCCCATTGCCTCAAGCCAAATTCGAATCCCAACCGATTTGGCCTCAGTTAGAAATTTTCCCCTGTGCTATCAGTATCCGCCAGAGAGGAAGGTGAATTTTTACGTATTTATTTCGAATAGACACTCCAGTGACTCAGAGTGCTCAATTCATAGAAGAGCTTTATATATATATATATATATATATATATATATATATATATATATATATATATAAAGAGTTGAACCAACCAAGAAGGTCTTTACAAATAATTCTCATTTTCAGTCATTTAGTCAGAATGTAGAAAGTTGCTCTCTTAGAGAAATGTTCATAAAGTCCTCTTATATCAGCTAAATTTCTACCACATATATTTGCATGTACCCGTTAGAATTTAAAAGCAATAATCGTATAAACTGCAAATCAAATACATCTCCTGGTATATTCGTATTTGGAAGCGCAAGAATTTATGGAAATTTGTGAATAATGGTTGTTAGTACAACAGTTATCGATGCGAAAGTGGAATCGGTGTGTTAAGTTGAAATGACCCCTTCGATTGGTTTATTCACTTTACACTCTTCAGGAATGGCATGCTTGCATCACTTATACTACAAACTGTATTAAATAACAGTGTATTCTTGACACTGTAAACTTGGGCGACAGCCAATGTAAGAGTTGCATTTTTTTTTCGAAGGATAATTCAGGAGAGTGACGAAATCCGGAAACCACTCCACTGTTTCTCAAAAACTTACATCAATACGAAGATGATAAACATAAAGATAAAATATATTTTATGAAGGTGTCTTCGCCTACGTTCTGTAATAATGAGAAAATCAAAATGGTTGCACATGTATAAACCTATGCTGCGTGGATACACACATAACTGCGCACAAATAGATATGTACTGAAGATACTTCAGATCAAAGGTGCTTCCTTGTGAGCCATTAAAGGCTAACTCAGTGATTCTCAATGTGGTGCAGGTGGACCACCAGTGGCCCACATAGCCATTAAAAAATTGTAGCCATTTCCCAAAAATGTATCTAAATTATCCGTACTTTGAAAATTTAAAAAATAAATTATTTTATTTAATTACACACATGTCCATTATATTTGAAAATTTCGAAATTATGCATGTATTATGTAATGCTATATTTATTTTATTTTTGTCATATATATTTAATATATATAAAAAAAAAGCTAGATATATACTATATATAATATAATTTGTTTTTATTCATATTTAAAAATACTGCAATATATTGCACAATATTGTTTGGTAATAAATTTGACACCATCAAAATTGATTACGATATCTTGTGTTAGAAACACCAAGATCAAGGTAGTCACTAGCTGAATGGACTCAGACTGAATGACATCATCAAAATTGATTATGATATCCTGTGTTTATCCTTGTTTACTAAAATAAATTTTAAAGTGTAAATAGACTACTTTGTCTTTTCATTGAGTATTTTAGTGTGAAAATTGAACAGCCTAAAAGTAAAAGTAGGAGTGGTCCATTTGAAATTTAGGAAGTAAAAAATGACCATGGTCTGAAAACACCAAGATCAGGGTAGTTACTAGTTGAATGGACTAAGACTGAACAAGATCATCAAAATTGATTATGGTATCCTGTGTTTATCCTTGTTTAATAAAATCAATTTTAAAGTGTAAATAGACTACTTTGTCTTTTCATTGAGTATTTTAGGGTGAAAATTGAACAGCCTAAAAGTAAAAGTAGGAGTGGTCCATTTGAAATTTTTAAGAAAAAAAAATTGTCCATAGGTTGAAAAAGGTTGAGAAACACTGGGCTAACTTGCTTGCCTGGTTAGCCATTATGACTGTATGTCGAATTTGATTCGCCCTAGGTGACCTTTACTTTGTGCCTTCTGCCAAATTGGTGCCAAGTTCTGTGAATTTGAGTTCTTTCGACATTACCTTTTTACTTACGCTTTTTCTTTTGAGTCTGTTATTATTTATGTATTCACAAATGTTGTTTTTTGGTGGCCAGGAGGTGAATTTTACAGTTCTTTTATTGCTTCATTTTTTCCTAGTTTTATTACCACTTTACACTGGGTAATTTCAAAGTACTAATAGGTCTGATATGGGTGAGAGATAAATAAGCATTTCTCAAAGGGTCACTTGCGTATAGATGAATGTTGAGTATTTCATATAAGGATCGTTACGAATCCATTTGTCTATCTCTGTATTCCCGTTTGCATGAGGTTGGAGTAAAAATAACTAGCCTTATTTTCTCTGTTTAATTATTTTTTTGGAGAATTTCAAAAGTAATAGTTCTATATTCGTATAAATTTATTCATAGTTACTATTTGCCTTCTATGAAAGTGCTTCCTCATCCCTTATTAGCAGAACTTGGCATCTTTCTAGATGATGAACTCGTCTATGTGGTTTTAACTTGCTTCCCGAGAACTGAAGTTCTTCGAATTAAGATAAATGTTTTTGTTTTTGTTCTTTATATACCGTGTCCCTTCAGGACGTAGGCGATCATTGCTCTCCACTTCTCCCTATCACTTGTAGCTCTCAATAAGTGTTGTCCTTTTGCTACTTACCCCGAGGCAATGTTCTGCCATCCACTTGCTTTAGCCCGCTAAGTATGCCATGTGTTGGTTTCCCTTGCCTCTTTATTCGATCTGTGAGCATCAGATTCTACAAATCCTCCTTTCTCATTACCTGTTCCAGAAATTTCAGCTGTCTCTTCCTGATGTTAAGTATAAGCGTCCTCCTTCTCTGCATCCTCTCCAAAACCTCATCGTTACTCATACGCTCGTTCCTTGATATCCTTAGCATCCTTCTGTAGAACCATACCTCCGTTGTCTCGAGTCTCTTCTTCATCTTTGAGGAGACCGTCCAACATTCACTGCCGTAAAGGAAGACAGATGTCAGAAAGCAGCTCATTACTCTTTCCATTGTTATCAAAGACATACTCATGTCTCGTAATACTCTGCCTAGCTTTTGAATGCGTCTTTGGCCATCGCAGTACGTTTCGTACCTCAGCACCATCTGTCAAAACACTTCACGGATATTGAAATTTCAATACCTGCTTGATTTTAGTGTCCCCGAACTCTAAATCGCATTTCGGGCTCATCTTTTTGCTGATGACCATTCATTCTGCCTTATAGTTTCTTCTAGCTCTCCTTCTCTAGCTTCTGTTGGAGGTTTTGCAATTTCTTAATTGTTTAGGGATCGAAGTAAGTGGTAATCCTAAGGTAGAAAAGCAGTTGACTACGCTCGCGTTAATATATCAAAGCCAAGCTGTGTCCATTTCTACCAGGTCTGTAAAAAATGTCTTCTGGAGTTTTCGTGGTTAAAGGCCACTCTCATCTGATTTCAGAATGTACAGATATAATAATTTTCAGTAAACTTGTGAAACGAAATGGTATTCAAACGGCGCCTATCGAAAAAGGCTAAGAACATTTGTTTCAGCTCATTATGTTCATACGAATATACAGAGAAACCGCCATTTTCCCAGTACCTTTAACGATGGAGACGTGCTTATTGATCCATCGCTAAAAACACCGGAAGAATGGTCGGTTCCGCGTACCTGTCTAGGTTGGATTGGTTCCGCTATCCTCTAGCTTTACAAGAGCCAGACACAGGGCAAAAATGGCGTACTTCTGTCATACATGGGCAGGAGCTGCCTAGTTCTCACTTTCTAGTCTTGATAGAATGCAAAAGCTTCTCCCCGTCTTTGTGGCTGATGAATTATTTTCCAGCTTGAAGTCTATTTCCCACAGATCAAACGTGTCATGCTTCTCACTACTCTATCGATATTTCCATAAAATGTGTTAATATGAACTACATTCCTTAGTTCCACCAATTCTTATCTTCAGGGCTTTGACCCGCTATAACAGGGACATTATAGCGAACCACCTTCATTATCCTTGTGTTTCATTGCTGAAATGTAACATACGCATGGGCATTTTCTTCCCCAAAAAACCTGCTTTGTGTAACCGGCTCCTAAGTGGATGCTACCACGATCACTACAATCTTAACTAGTTCAAGTCTACGGTTAACCGTTATCTTCCACATATGTCCCTATAAACAGTGTCTCTTAATCTGTAACACTCTACCTCGATTGTTTCTTGAGCCTTGTACAGGGTGAACATCATTGTAAAATGTAGTGTATACCGATCCCATAACGAAGAGTTATATGGCCAGAAATCAGATGAGAGAGGTCTTCCACTAGGAAAACGCCAAAAGACATTTCTTTACAAACCCGAAAGAATGTTCCGTTACTAAAAGAATCACTAACCAGTTCACTATTTCCCAGCGAATGCATAAACCTATCATGCAATCTAGAGAGTGTACGAAGTTAAAGAGTTAGAAAAGAAAAATGTCCTGTTTGAGACGGAATACAATAAAAATACAATAAAAAAGCGCTATTTGGGAAACACATTTTTAAGTCCAATATAATCGACTAGAATTTTAAATATTTTTTTACATATTCTTAATCATATTATTGGAATAATTAAGTTTAACGCATGGATATATGATTCTGCTGATTTGAACGTAATACCGACCCTATCAGTCGTGAGTTTTGAACATGAAGATCACCTGTATCCGTCATCTTCCTATCGTTGTCGTCGTCGTGACTGTAGAATGAGTCAAGAAGCTGACATTATGCAAATAAGCTTAACCGCCATGTACACACGATGTCGCCGCGTTAGAATAATCAGACTTCGAAAACGAAAGTAGTGAAACGAACCGTACAAAAATTGGCGCGATATGTATCTCACTTTGACAAGATGTGGGATGATCTCACTTCTGATCAAGCGAACGTTTTGCAATGATGGGAAACTGGATAAACAGCTGGGCTAATATCTGAACAGCGAGTAAATAAACGCACGGACAAAGGAGTTGGACGACTCTTTTGGAAGCAATGATTGGTCAGGAAGTGCAGTATATTCAGAGATACGAGGCGCACCCGAAATTTAGATGAGAATATATAAAAGAAAAATTAAGTTGTGGTAGATTATATGAAGCTTAAATTTATTTTGGAAAAACGTGAAATTAGTTTCATCCACACACATAAACAGACACATACTTACACATGCACATATATATATGTATATATTTTAATTCACATAAAAAAGAAATCCAAAATTTCCTCATGAGTATATTCAACTCAAGTGGACTGTATTCAGTGTCGGAACTAGAGATTTAAAAGGTAATATTTTAAAATAGATAGCAGTTGAAAAATTGATACAAAGCCAACCCATAACATAGCAGACAACGGAAACTGCTCGCTAATACAGTCCACCATTTAAATTGAATGAAGATAACGCATTGAAGCTAGTTGAAATAGTCTATACTCTTGGGGTAATTTTAGATTTCTTTGTTATATAATTTACATGATCAGTTATAATAAATATATTGAACTCTTTTTATGGATCAATTTTGATGTTTTATATTATTAGGATCTACTTGGATTATATACTAACGGATTTGTTACCTGTACTATATATATATATATATATATATATATATATATATATATATATATATATATATATATATATATATATAAACCCCAACCTTACCCTGACTTGACGTTCTGTGAATGTAACTGAGACATTGATAGAACTTATTAAGCCTTACGCCCCTTTTCTTTAAACAAATGCTCTAGCCGTTACCATAGTAATTTTAATTTCAATAATGAATATGCTTATAAAACACGTAAATTTCAGGAATAAGTTATTCCCAAAAAAATTTCGCTTGAAGATGCAACAGACCTTAGTACTTTAATTCAATTTAATTCAAATAATTATATTGAAGTTTTCGGCTCTTGTTTTGAAAC
>OZ010574.1:53227596-53312596 GCA_963932145.1 Acanthosepion lycidas | reverse complement strand
TCATATATATATATATATATATATATATATATATATATATATAAACACACACACACAAATATGCCATATTTTAAATAGACGACCCATTTTTATATCTTAAGCAATGTTTATTGTGTCTACCGGCCCGAGCAATCCAGAAATCATCTTAAAGAGAAATGCGTTTAACGTCCTACGCAGTTAAATCATTAGCCCCCACCTGGGCAGGATTCGAACCTGAGTTGTGTACACCTTTGCAGGAGAAACCACCGTCTAATCTGTCGTGCTTTGACTTCACGGCTACGTTTTATTTATCTCACAGTTCTATTTACCCTTTAAATCTTCATCTACTCATACGGTTATCGTCTAAAATATCATTTGAAATCATAAATACATATATGTATGTTTAATATTCGTTAAATGCACTTAAATTGCATATCTGAATGTAGGGAGAGAAACATTTATTTAAAGTGTGTTTCTTGACGTGAGAAATGTAGACAGCATCTTGCAGCTCCTTGTACTTATTAGACTCAAAATGATGCCTCCACTTCACAATGGTTCATATACGTACAGTGTTTTGTTTTTTTTATATATTATTAAGACGATTGTCTATATAAGTGTTTACCAGATAGGATATTAGAACAAATTTAAGAAAAATGTATTTAAATACAATTAATCCAAAATATAATTACGTTATTTTTATACAAGTGCAGTTCAACGGATAAACACATTTTCAATTTCACATTTAAAAATATCTTAGTATTTCCCCCCCAAATTTTTTTAATTCTTTTTTTTAAACTTGTTCGTTTGTGAATTTTCAGCAACCTATGAAATGTTCTAGCGATCAAGACAAACGAAAATCTATAGAATGTCATAGGGAATATCTTGAACTTGCGAAAGAAAGTCGTATCCTAATGTTCTTAATTTTTCTTGGGTTTCTTTTGCTTCAGACTGTAAATGCTTATAAAAGGCATCAGAGTGATTAACAGTTGAAGGTTACTGTGTGGCGGCGTATCAATATAAGAAACGGCAAAAAGTGACGTCCTTGAGGCTATGCAGGAAAGATAACGTCTAATTGTAGGGGTCTTGATTTAATTAATGAATAGAATATCAGATTTCTGTCGGAGACGTTAGAAGTATTGAGTTGAAGTAAACTTTAGAAGGAACTGGAAGCTTAGTCCTAAACACGAAACAAGGGATAAACCTCTACTCCTGTTCAAAAGACTGGTGAAATTATGAACCAGACGATAGGCGAACCTATCTATTCCTTTTGAGGGCATAAAAAATAAATAGTAAAAAAATTTCAAAGTTCAGGTGGGGACTTTAGAAGTATGGAGTTGAAGTAGACTTTTGAATTAACCGGACGCCATATTTTAAACAGCGACCAATAGATAAACCTCTACTCTTGTTCAAAAGACCAGTGAGGAGTGTGAGCCGGAAGTAAATGAAGCCTATCTACTACTTTTGGGAGAGAAAAAAATAATTTTAGAATGAATATTCAGGCCGAGACGTCAGAAGTATTGGGTTAAAGAGATAGTAACAGCTGAGAAATCTAGAATACGTGTACTAACGGGAATTGTGACTGTATCTCATATCGAACTAGATTTTTTTTTCTTAACTGTATTAAACTATTTTTTCTTTATGAACTGATTTATATTAAAAAGAAAGAGTGTTAGATGCAGATTTAAAAGTGATATAAGCGCTGTATGATATCTGGATCACATCCCAGAAGAGATAGAATTGGCAACTTGCGTCTGGGGAATTCCACTCGATTACTTTCAGTGATATTTAAAGCAGTAATATTAATATGCACAAATAACCTATGTTTGAATGTATGAACGTAGGTTGATTTCAAATTCAACTCCTTGAGCGCAAAATCTCAGATAAAAATATAATCCAATGGCTTGAGATACTTACCTGGCAAGGAGAGCTTTCTAGATTTTCTTATATCGTTGGCTTAAAGAAGATACTTAAATATTTTTTAATAATTCTCTTTTAGCAATCCTTCCCATCTAGATTTGATACATAAGAAATTCCATCAACAGCATAATCTATAGAAAGTTTTTATCTGCCGTGTAAATTTCAATGAATGAAAAGATAACCATTTTTTTTTTATAACTTTTCCTCAGTTCTATCCTTAAATGTCTGGGGACCTCGTGCGCGAAAACATATATCCTCAAAGTTTTCGCTTAAACCTATAGTTAATAAACGTTAATTCAATAATATTAATGATAAAAGAAAGAAAAAAGGTTGAATATTATTATATTTTCTATTGGTGGGTCACAGATTTAACAAGTTATATAATGACCAAGTTGAGTATGTCTTTTATATGAGTTGATGAATCAGAGTTCAAACTTTCTGACTATTTGCGATTGTTGCAAAAAAGTATCTATCTATATCTCTGAGATGAGATATTATGATTACTTGCATTATTTACATTGTTCGGACTGTTACCCTCATCTTCGTTTCAATAGGCACAACGTTTCGGCCGTTTTACGCTCTGACCTTCTTAATGTGATTAGAATTTCGAACCGAACTCTTTATTTCTTCCACCGTGTTGGATGTTTCTAGCTCCACGTGCCATGGCTCTTGCTGATGTCTCAGTTATTTCCCTTTAACTCAACTCTGCAAGTTTTGGCTCACTATTGCTGTAGCCTGGTATTGAACTCACAACTCTTTGGGTCTAGTCACTGGATCTAACCAACGTCCCTATCCACTGGGCCATGTGTCCTTGAACGAAATAAAGGATTCAGTTCGGTGGATGAAATAAAGGTTTCGGTTCGAAATTCCAATCACCTGAAGATGGTCGGAGCCTTGTGAATATGCTAATGAATATAAAGATTACAGTCCGAATAATGTAAATAATGCAAGCAATAAAAAACAGGTTGACTATCCAATGCGGAATCTAAGCAATTAAGTATTCAAATGCGAAATTATTTTAAGTAACGTTCTTAAATTGAACAAAGTCAGATATCACTAATCTTTCGCAAGCTCAGAAATAAATCTTAAAATCAAAGATAAAAATATCCCTTCCACAAATTACTTTTCTCATATTTCCCTTCTGACGATTAAATATGAAGCTCGATTAAATATTTTCATTTTCAAACGTAAGTATTTGCCAGTTAGTTTTTTCTTTCATATTCTAAACTTGCAACAGCTTTTTTCTTTGCTTATAACACCCCCACATACACTCCACACATCCCACATACACTCCAGAACACACACACACACAACCACAAAAGTAAAGAATGAACGAATTCATAAAACAGGCCAAATAATATTTCTGTTTTTGTAATTTAATTACTTTGTTAATTTAAAATTCTGGCTTTAATTTACTTTGGCATCAATCATGGCAATGTTGGGGTCGGGTTTTATATAAATAAATGAATCCCTTCTCCCATTTACAGCAAAATATTCAAGTTGTACGATATCATTTCGTTCGTTATAAATAATGAATGGGATTTTTTCTTTGTTTTACCATAGCAAATTACCTGTCAAAAATGACATGGTTATTTTCAAAGGAATCAGCACTTTTGCCTCGAATCAGTATATTCGTTCGCTCTGCCCGAGGATCAAATTGTGTCACAACTTCTGTCGAAGACCAGTTTACGAGTTTTCGTTAGTATTTTTAACTTAATCTTAACCAGTAGTTTAAGCAGTAATATCTTGACGTAGTGGTTATAATTTGCCTGAGTAACCCCCGGTCGGGTGTTCCAGTTTCGGTTTCCATCTTGATTTTGTTTATCAGCTGGCTTTTAGGTGAGAGAAGTTAAAGGCAGACAAAAAAGAACCCATTAATAAATTACCATATTCTTCTCGTTTTATACAACCGCAACCATACAATTTTGTATCAAATACAGGTTGTGGGGCGGAATCGTCATACCGGTTGAAACTGTTGAACTTATAAAAAAATAACGTCAGGTATATTAAGTACCAAGTGTTCCAAAAGTCGAATTACCTTGTAAATTTCGTTATTTATTTACGAAATAGAATCATGTTTGTGTATGTGACATTATATTATTAAGGAATTTTATTTGTCGAATGATGGAAGGTGATGCCATGCAAATTTTCCCTGGTTGCTATTTCACACGTGTAAGTTTTCTGCTAATGGTTGCGCGATTTTGGAACCACACTGTACAAAAAAAAAAAAAAAAAAACATGGAAGAAAATAATGGTGCTACCAAAAAAATATATGCAACATAAATCCCAAAATCAAATAACCATTGTTCTTTGAAATAAATAAATTTGTCTAATCTATAATTTAATAATTTATTTTTTTTTTTACAGAAGTATATGAGACTATTTCTGAATGGTCATCTGATAGTTATTTTAATCTATTTCGGAACAAAGAAGTTGGAAAAATACACGAAAAGAAGTGTCAGACAAAAATTAAATGACGGAGGTGATAAGCAAAAATAAAATTGAATACAATATTTTAAATTTTCGGTATTTTTTTCTTTTCTGCTCTGACCTGGCATCTTGACTTCAGTCCCTTTTCCGTAACTCGGCTTTCCTCTGTTTTTTCTATAAATATTTTCATGACTATTGCTTTAATTAGATCTTCTCTTTAGTACCTCAGCCGCATGTATTTAACACTTTGAACCCTGCATTCCTAAACAATTCCAACCCTTCTGCCTGAAACCCTGAATCAAAATTCGCATGTAATGTTTTCACGGAAGTAGTTAAAATATATGTCTATATTTCTGAGATTATGTCCACTATTTACATTATTCGGACTATTGTCCTCATCTTTGTCGCCATATTTATCACAACGTTTCGGCCGTTGTACGCTCCGGCCCTCTTCAGTTGGTTGGAATGCCGAACTGAACCCTTTTTTCGCTCGCTGAGGTAGACTGTTCTAGTTCCACGTGCCATGTTTAATGGATGTCAATTATCAGTTATCTCCTGTTAATTTCCCTCTCCAAGTTCACCAACGCCTTAACCCGGGGATAAAGGCGGTTTTGTATATTTCAGTCAATATATAAATTCTGTGGTGTCAGACCCAAAGTATGTGAGTTCAGTACCCGGTTAAGGCAGTGGAGAACTTGAAGAGGTGAATTAACAGGAGATAACTGATAACTGACATCCATTAGACATGGCACGTGGAACTAGAACAGTCTACATCAGCGAGCGAAATAAAGTGTTCAGTTCGACATTCCTGAAGTAGACCGGAGCTCACAACGGCCGAAACCTTGTTATAAATATGACAACAACGATGAGGATAATAGTCCGAGTAATGTGAATAGTGTAAATAGTTACAAGTGTTTACTCACTGTTCAACCGGTGGCTGGGCATTACGTCATTTTTCTCTACCATCGGCAAAGCGGTGTTCAGGGCTCAAACGTTTAAACGTACTACTTCATTTTCAGTTAGGTCTAATAACCGTTAGTTCTATTCTAATAGTTTTTCTAGCACCTCTCGTCCGGGAACTGTCTTTCTGTTTCTTAATTACCTGCCACCTACAATCTTTAAAAATTTAAACCTTGCATGGAGTATTGCTGCCATATATGGTCTGGAGCCCCTTCTGTTTGCCTCGGGGTTCTTGATAAGCTCCAGAGGCGGATATGCAATATAACTGGCCCTGTTTTTGCATCTCGTCTACAGTCGCTCTCTCACAGACGCACCGTCGCCTCTCTCTGTCTTTTTTTACAAATACTTTCATGGCAATTGCTTCCCAGATTTCATGAATTCAAGCGCCCTACGAGACTGGCATCCCACTCTCACCCTTTCACTGTCGAAACTCCTAAATTTAGCCGTCTCTTCTACTCCAACAGCTTCATGTCTCGCACATCTCGCCTGTGGAACTCCCTTCCCTATTCCAGTTTCCCTGAGAGCTATAATCTCCAAATATTGAAATGTAATGTCAATCGACATCTCCATTTGCCTTGATCTATCCACTATCCTTCTCCTCATCCTTTCCTCTATCACTCCTCTCTGATCTGGCTACAAATCTTCTGTAACCCCTTGCGTCCTAGTGGCTTCCCACCTTGCTTGGGGTGAAACTCTTATAAAAAAAACGCAACGTCAGTCGCCATCTACCCTCTTCCTGGATCATGTTCTTTGCCCCACATTCTCACTAACGCCTTTTTCTTTCTCATTCCATCTCAGTAGGACTTTGCGTCTTAGTGGCGTTATTGCCTTGATTGGGTTTAAAATGATTAAAAGGAAAATACTGTTGTTTGTTCCGAGTTAGAAAAATGCGCTAGCATGCTGAATTTTCGGCACTGCCTTGTATAGTCATTTGTAAAGTTCTTGTGTGTTAATAACCTCACAATTCTAACGAGTATCATATAAGGTTTCATTTGCTTGCCCCAAATATTTATTCCTTTTTCATTCAATCTGTTCAATTATCTGTACAATTTAAACAAATTAAAGTTTAAAAATGGAAATAACTAAGTTATCTTTCTAATGCTAGGATCAACTTACGCCCCACAATTAAAATTTAAACATCTACACAGTAAACGCATAAAAAAAACAACAAAAAAACTTACTTAATACTTAACTTCAAGTAACTTAAGCGGGCAACTGCAATTATTACATTCTAAATTACATGATTTATTGGTACAAATGAGTACAGAAACAACAAAGACTACTCGCATTACATTCACGACATTTCCAGACGGAAATAAAAGTTTGTGTTTATCTAACACACAATATTCAATGTGCAAGCATTGGCATTTCCATGTAAATGCCGACTTTTCATAAAAAAAAAACTGCAAATCAAACATAATTACAACAGTATATACTGCTGATTTACAATCTCAAATCCGGCAATCAGTAATACGGCATTTATTTCCATAAAAAAAATTTCGGATTTTCCGTGTCACCCCCATCTCCAACACACATTAATATTTCGTGGTGAAAGCTGTTGCATTAGCTGTTTTTTTTTGTTTTTTTTCAGTATTTTGTACAACGGTAATAGATTTCTTCTCTTTTGCGCATTTCATTTTAAAGTGCTGATGACACATGGGGAGGAAAGAAGGAGTGAAAAATGTGATACTCACAGGACAGAGTGAAGGCCAAAGAAGAGGGAAACGATGCATAACTTACCTATCTAAATGGATAGCGAAACGAGGTTTAGGAGAGAAAAAAGAGACTATATTAAGAGATACAAAGGGCAGGGAATCGTGAGTAGACATGATCGTCAACGTCTTGAAAGGACACGGCACATAGATGCTTAGCCTCCGACATTGATCCAATGAATATATTAGGGCTTCACGAGATTAAGCGCAAAACCATGTTTTATGTAACAGATAAGGTGGAACAGCTGAAAACAAAAACTTACAAGCGACTTGTCTGTGTGAATATGATGTGATTTATACGACATTGAAGAAAAAAAATCAGTGATCCGACAAAATCATTAATACGGCGTCATAAAAGTCAGAATGATGCCAGATTAGTGATTAAACACATGGTGAATCTGCACATAATGTGACAAAATTCGAAACGCTAATAGAATGCTGTTAGCTTGAAAACGTTGATCATTTCGATAAGGTAAACACGATAAGCGTATTAATTTTCTTAACTCTTCCAGAAGATATGTTCCTTATAAGAGGTAACAAAAGGAAAATCCTCTTCATCTTCGATAACTTGACATATTAAACCGATTTTAAAGGGGGGGGAGGTATATTTCAAAATATTTCACAATCCAATTCTGGTTGACATGAACGGATAAAAGTGAAAATATCTATTTTTCCAAGTGAGAGGAAAACTCAAAACTACAAAGAAAATTAAGAACGACGTATATGATTGATTTGATTTCTATGGCTTATCAACAACTTGAATGTTCAAGGTAGAATATATTTTTAGTTTCTAAGAACTTTTTTTTTTTAGACAATAACGATTTACTAATAAAAGTCTTACTAATTCACTCATAGATGGGGGAGAAAATGTGGATTTTTACCTCCGCCAAGGTTATTTGCCCTAAAAGTATATAACGAACCCAAATGGAATTGGAACTCTGCTCTCATATTAACAATTATGAGCCATTATTCATTGCATCACTTTCGTATCCAAGCAAACAGTATTCCCAAGAGGTTACTCATCTATTAGGTTGGTGCAAAAATAATGTCGTTTTCTCACATATGTTACGTTTATATATGATTTCTGAATTAATTCATTGATATATATAGCCAAGTTATATATTATTTTGAAGCGAGTTTTTCGCTCTATCGATTTGTGTTATTCGTTACCGTTCTCAATCTCTTCATTCATTTTTTTGCAGGCTTTTCGACAGCATAGACAAAATTCAAATCCGCACGATTTTCTTGTTCCAGTTCAAACTAGGCCGAAAAGCTGCCGAGAAAGCTCGTGATATCAATGATGTGTTTGGCCCAGGAACCACTAACGAACGTGTGGCACAACGGTGGTTCAAGAAATTTCGCAATGGTGACGAGAGCCTCGAAGATGAAGACGGTCGCGGCCGGCAGACTGCGGTTGATAACGAACATTTGAAAGTCTTACTTGAAGCCCATCCTCGCAAAACCACACGAGGAGTTGCTGTTGAACTCGAGGTCGACCACTCAACAGTCGTTCGCCATTTAAAGCAAATAGGGAAGTCAAAAAAGTTGGATAAATGGGTGAACGATAATAAAAAAAAAAATCGTCAAAAAACGACATTATTTTTGCACCAACCTAATAGATACTGATCAGGCTCGATGTTTTTTTAACATCGGTGATCTTACGTGTTTGAGCGGTCTCATACGAGAGCGTATTAAGAGGTCGATTTAAATGTATTTATCTCAGATTTTATCAGAACTTTGAACTGCATACTTTTCCCTTTATATGCTTAATGTACTAACGTGAATTGCATTATCAAAGAAGATTGTGTTGGAAAGTTAATATTTGTTGAATCCCTATCATTCTGTCGTTAGATGAAGCAGAAATCCTTTTAGTATATATTATGATCATTTCCTATAAAGTTGGTATTTCTGTTTATGTCAGGAAATATTGAAATTTTCAAAATTTCATTGAAATATTAACTTTCTAAATTTATAATTATAGTTTAGACATAAGGATAAAGAAAGAACCTGGCACCAGGAAAAATGGATTAAAATACATGCTTTTTCTCATCATTGAGCGTGTTAGTGTATCCATGTAGAAATAGAACTGTATATTTTATTCATATCAAGCGTCACAACAGATGTTCAAAAAACAAAAAAAAAACAAAAAAAAACAAGAACAGTCAGTGATATATATTAAGATACAATCTTGAGGATCATTTTTAAACAATTGCAAGTAGGCGATCGGCGAGAAATTTTTTGTGTAAACAATCTTAAAAAATAAAGTAGGATCCCTGACAACCGGACTAAGAAAGCCTTCTGGATTGGTTACAAAGTCCGGGTATGAGGGGTTATATTTAGATTAATATATATATATATATATATATATATATATATATATATATATATATATATATATATATATATATATTAATATTAATATTAAATTAAATAACGTTTAACATTTATTTTCAATGTTTTATAGTAAATAAAATATGCTAATGGCGAATGAAAAATAATGGAATTGATTTTAAGGAAAAATAAATAAATTATGTAATGTTAATGAAAATTCATTAAATTAAGTATGCCACGTATGCAAAACAAATAATGTAACGAGGATATTTAATCGCTTTTGTATGATTCTTTCTCTTCTAATGTCATTCTCAATTTTTTCCGCAATTTGTTTTGCTTTTGTTCTTAAAATTTTTTAAACGAAATACACTTTTTAACTCTGCGGGCGTTATTGCAATCGTCGTAGTTAAATGCTGGTTTTCTTTCCATAAAACTGACAACCTTTGCAATAGCTTTTTCAGTTTCAGATTAGGTTTCATCATAATTATGCATCTCGTCGATATCTTGTTGCAGATTTGTCTCATTGTCAGCCTTTCCTCTTATTCCCATCACCTTTTCCACCAATAAAAGCCATTAGGGTCAAATAAGCAATAAGCAATTATCCAAAGTAATTTTCCTGACAAACAGAAATTTAAAATCAGTTCCACATCATCCAAATATTTCAAATATACACATCAAAATCATGCCCAGGCATGCGGGATTCCGGATATAAGGCACTCCGGATATGAGAGATTCCGGATATTAGGGATTCTGTAAAACATATTTGGAAGAGACAGAACTTAGCATATTATGCTGTCTCTCATCACTGATCTTTCGAACAAACCTAAGCAACATCTTATTCCCACCAAAAAATAAAAGCAACCAAGAAAATTATTTTTCTAAGGTATTTGAGGAAACATTTTCGTTCGCTTATTTTCAATCGTCGAACAGTAAAGCTCCCACTCATTGTTATTTTTGCTTTCACTGTTTAAGATATTTTTTCCTATTATTCAGTTTGTCCCCATCCTCATCATCTTCATCGTTATAATGAATACTTATAGACTCACTGTAGTCTCTTTCTCACAAACGCGACGTCGTAAGTTTCTCACTGTCTCACCGAAGTTTCCATGGCAAAAGTTCATATAACTCCCGTTCTTCGCACCCTTATTCTCTTCGTATTCGATTAGGGAGATGTAATGTTATGTATTTATTCCATTGAAGGAAGATAACAGACTCATGAAATATAATGGCGTTTGGAGTCGAAGTTGTCTTACGGAATTCTGTAGTCTCGCTCCCGATTTGTTCTCTCGTGACGATTCTAGGCGTCAGTATATATGCTCTTTTGACGAATGGAAGTCATGTTCTGGAGAGGTGTGTTCCTCTCCACAAAACCGCCAATTTTAGATATGTACTTTCTTTAGTCTATATTTTTCCGACGTGCGTCTGCTTCCAACGTTTCAGTCACGTTGGAATCCCGCATGCCTGGACATGATTTTGATGTGTATATTTGAAATATTTGGATGATGTGGAAGCATGTTTGTGCCTATCCTGGAATCGTATTGCAATATTCGTTTCAGGAATGGGTACTTTGAAGGTATCTCAAAGTATTTTCATTGGCGAATAAAATTGTACTGATTGCTTATTCTCTTCATATCAAGAACTCAATTGATTTACATTGTCTTACATTCTGTAATGGTCCAACTTCAACATAGAGAACATGATTAAAGACTGTTTACGCCATCCCGTGCAACTACAGAAAGAAATATAAAGGGGAAACAGGCCGTCCCCTTAAGGTAAGGGTTCAAGAACACCAACAAGCCGTAATGAATACAATATGGGAACCAGTTATAAAGAGTGCCAGAGAAAAAACAATAAAAACAACGAAAATTGCAATATGAGCTCTGGTAAAAAACATAAAATGATAACAAAAAAAATTGCAATATGAGCACTGGTAAAAATGGTTTGGAGACATTGACTTTATAAATCCCAGAAATTCAGACACAGGTGTCCTTAAGGGCACATGGCACAGTGGATAAAGGCACTCGTTAGTGACAGGACCCATAGAGTTGTGAGTTCAATACTTGGTTAAGGCAGCAGAGATCTTGGAAAGGGGAATTAAAAGGAGATAACTGATAACTGGCATCCATAAGATATGACAAGTGGAACTAGAACAGAATAAAATGTTCAGTTCGACATTCCAACTACCTGAAGAAGGCCGTAGACTACAACGGCCGAAACGTTATGATAGATATGGACAATAGATGAGGACAATAGTGCGAATAATGTAAATAGTGTACATAATACCTCATCTCAGAAATATAGAAAAAAATTATTTGATGGGATTAGAATGGATTTTATACATTACAAAATTTTCGCAACCATTGAACAAGTTTTTGAAAGTTTCTTATTTTATCTCAACTTCAGCATATATTCTGACAAAAGGGGCATTTTTCTAGCTTGAAGAATTTTACTCTTCTTGCTTACAAGCATATCGTATAGTTCTTTAAGGACATTAAGATGTATATCTCTATTCTAAAATCCCAAACATATTTATTTCCCTATTCCTAAAAACAGATACGTTTTCGATTGTAACCATTTGATAATCCCACTGGATTTCGAGATATATAAGTCTCACTTCAAACAATTTCTGTTGTATTCTGTAACAAAAGAATGCTACTCTTGTTTTACTTTCTTCGTTGGTACCAGTTTTCATCAAATTGATACGTTGTTTGTCTTTATAAATTTTAAGTTTACAATGACCTGCGTTATTTCGACTCCTTTCTAGCAAGTGAAATTCAAAAAGAAAACTGTCTGCATCAGTGAGGACATTGAAATCATTGTTTTTCCACAAGATACATTTTCTAATTCTGAGCATTGAACTTAGTTCAAATCTATCCTCTTGTTATACGATTTCTCCCTTTGATTTTCCCTCATTTTCTTTCTGCTTTTAATTAAAGTTTCTCTATCTTTACTAGTAATTCAATTTCATTTGTGATATTCTGTTTTCGTTCCATTGATTTTTCTACGACATATATTCTGGCGAAATAATTTCTCAGTATAGTTTTATTTTCCATATAACTTCGCCGGTATCCACAGTTCCATCGACATTATTTGTAGTTAAATTTTCTTACTTTTTTTTTTTTTTTTAATGCAACAATTCCTTTCTTCTTCTTTTTTTTTTTTTAAATGTTCTTCTATTTTCCATTATTCTTTCGAATCCGAAATACAGTGGATTTATACGCCGATTGAAGAGTGGAAAAACCGCCTGAATAAACTTATTGGTTAAATCTGAGAAAGGCGGGCGCCTTCATTCGTTACTGTCTTATTATTGGTAATCTGAAGGTCACGGTTTGACCGATTCCTCTTATCTAGGGAATTGGCAGGAATAAACGCCAGGACTGGTGTAGAATGATAATAGGGAATTAATGCCGATTGGCTGGTAAATAGAGGGAAAGAAAGAGAGAGAGAGAAAAAAATGAAGGAAAATAAGCTACAAATATTTACACTATTAGGAGGATTTTTAGGTTATAAAAGAAAATGGAAGAAAGTCTGGCGGAAGTGAAATATAATTTTCGCAATATTTGTGAGAAGAAAGAAAAGTTAAATAGCGGAGTGACAGAACTAGGGTTAAAAAAAATGACACCAAGACAAAGTGATAAGTGGTTTGAAAAGTCTATGAAAATGAGAATAGAAAACGAGACAATAGAAATAGAAAGAAGGAGGTGAAGAAGTTTGGCGTGTGTGAAGAATTGGAAAAGAGGCATAAAGTTATTGGTAAATAAAATGTAAAAATGTAGACATGAGTAACTAGAACAAAATAAACAGAAATAATATAGAGAAAAGAATCGACAAATAATGAGCGATACATTGTTGAAGAAAAACAAATGCAGAAGATAAAGAATTGAATGAGATAGAGAGACGAGAGAAAGAAAGCCTGCTTTTGTCAAGAGAAGGATGAGTGATATTTAGCTAGATGCAGAGCATAGCATGATAGAGAATAAGAAGAACGGGGTTTGGTTCTGATACAGAAATAATACAACGAGGAAGTTGATAAAAGGTGAATCAAAAGTAGGTTAATATTGATGAAAGCAAAATAACAAAAGATGGAAGAGGAGCAGAAATATATTAATGTTTATTTCTATATATCTTTTTTTTCTTTTCTTGATAGTATGTATTCAGGGTGAGAACAATCATGGCTCTCTACCACTTCCTACTATTTGTAGATCTAAGTGATATTTGTCCCCACACTATCACTCGAAGACTCTAAGCTCTCATTCGCATACATAATCGTTAGGGAAATTACGTTATGTCTTATACCCTTTTTGATTTCAATATATATTGTATGCGTCAAATTCTCCAAGCCCCACTTTCTCATTAGTTTCCAGAAATTTATATTATCTCTTTCTGATTCTAAGTATAAATATCCTTCTTTTTTTTGGGGGGGGGGTGTTCAGTCTGCTAGTCCCATGGTATTCTTAATAGCTTTCTTAAGAACCACATCTCTTGCCTCAAGTCTCCAATTTGTATCTGAGGAAACTGTTCGGCTTTCAGCGTCATAGAGGAGGATGGTATTAAATAGGAAATCCCTGGTCTTTTGTTTTGTAAAGATATTTTCTTTTAACACTATTTTTGAGCTTTTGGAAAGCATTTACTACTATTGTAATACACTTTCGGGTTCCTGGTTCATATATTCCGTCTACTGTTAAATCATCAGCGAGATACTTAAATGTATGTACTTGCTTGATTCTATCGCATCCAGTTCGCTGTTCACATATTGGGATTACTCCTTTGCTAACGTCTAACATTCTGTCCTATATAGTCGGTTCTTTCTTCCTCCTTTCTTTCTACTATCTTGTGTAGAAGTTCTTACAGTTTCTATTTCTGTATTTACCATCAACAGTGTACTATTTGCGTATACTCTGTTGTTAACAGAGTGTGATATGGTTTATACTAACAGTGTATTATTACCATGTAAACACTCATAGAAATATAGAACCTCTTCAGGCTATCTTTTTCTATGACCCATACAACGAGCTTGAATGCAGAGCTGTCCATTCTCCTTGATTGGTTGATAGCAGGGAAAATTGCTCATAGTTTTGCAAGGTTATTTGTGTGAAAATGAACGCAGCTCTCTTAGATGGAAGTGACACTCGACATACCAATCACAATTTTATCGCCGATAACCGTTACGCTAACCGTACACGCAAGAAAACATGTACTAGGCATAAAATAGGTATTTAAAAATGAAAATGAAATAATAGGAAAAATATAGTGTATTTTTTCTCTCTAACAGTAATAATGTTTGATTTTTCGATGAACAATGAATTTTTTTATGTCATATATAAGTTATATTTCATTTTATTTTAATTTTGAATTTTTGTGTGTGTGTGTATAAACGTTTCGGTTTTTGTAAATACGGTCGATCACACCCGACATTATCTGATAATAAATATCTATAGTAAATTTAAAATCTATTTGGTATTTTCCAACATATCTTCAACAAGTGTCTTTGTAAGTAAGCTATGAAGCCAAAATTCAATAAAATATTAGATTACTTAAAATATTCTAAATTTTTAAGATTACTCGGTTGTTAAAAAGAAATTGTATAAAATGACGTTTACGTTGTATTCGTCATGTAATTTTTGCTTAATTATTTCTTTCTTAATTAAACATCCCAACCATCGGGCTGTCGATAGCTCTGTCAACACCTCATAAAAGCACCTACCTATGTGGTAAAAATGCTTATCTGCGATATTTTGAAGTGAAAGGAACTAATATTTTATTCAGTTTACATATATTGAACTTTAAATCAGCTACTTTTTCTCAAATAATTTTTCGGAAAAGTATAGTTTACTTTTGAAATTTTTTCTAATAAAGAGAATTATGTTATATTGACAGATTTGTCTATAATGGAAGATTTTATAGATTCTACTAATAATCAGAAAAAATAATTCGAATCAATTTAATTTTATTTTGAAATACAGTATCTGCTTATGGCAAATATTAAATGTATTCTATTAGCTTGGGATTAAAACAAAAATAAAAGCTTCAAGAAAAATGCATTTTAAACCTTAGGTATAGCCTTTTGCGGCAGGTAAAGAGTTATAATACAAGCGTTGTTTTTTAGTTTTTATGTAATTATCTAGACTATATTCTTAATGTCTTTCTTAATTTCGCGGGTATCGTTAAGAGAATAAATTAGCTTTGGAATTACGAAAATAGTCATTTAAAAGATTTTATTCAAAATGTTATCGGGAGTTACTTTAATATTTAACTGTATTCTGTTGTCTCATCTTGGAAATTGATTCTTTTTTTTACAATTAACTTTGTTACTTATAAATTTCATTTTGACTGCAGATTGATAGACAAATGAAGAAATAGTATTTGGCTGCCTAAAAGACAGAAGATTTACGAGGATATACAGCGAAGTCTATTAATTGCAACTCATTTGGGTCCTTTTTGGAAATGCCATGCCCTTTTTTAAGAGATAGGGAAACATTGATATCCACAGATTAATTTTCTATTAAGTTTGAAATTCCGTCTACTCGAGAAAGTAATTTACATTGTGCTCATAATGTCTTTGATTTAAGGGTGGTCATTTTTACCGTTTGACTAGCACCTAAGACTAGATGAACTAGTCTACCTTACTATTTAACTCATAAACAGGCGAGGAAGTAGAAATTAGAGCTTTGTATCTTTCCCAAGGGAAACTCTGTGAAAACGAATGCAAGAATATGAACTCAGATAATTTGTGCGACGATAACACCCCTTACATCTGACCATCTAACTCGCCAGACTGAAACCCCCCACTTGATTATTCTGTGTGGGGCACAGAGAACAACAAAACACATTGTAACATTAAAGAGATCTGAAATCAAAGATTATGACAGCATTTACCAACTTTAACAAAGAAAGCGTCTAGAAGAGATATAGCAGATTCCCAAACCATCTGGAGGTGACGGTTGAATCCAATAGGGATTTTATTGAATAGCTTTACTCTTTAGTATTTCACTCTTTATATTTTGCGCCATTTCGACGACAATTTATCCTTAGCACACTGTATTATATATATATATATATATATCTGTCTATATTTGTGAGATGAGGTATTATGTACATTATTTACTTTATTCGGACTATTGTCCTCATCTTTGTCGCCATATTTATTACAACGTTTCGGCCGTTGTACGCCCCGGCTTCTTCAGGTCGTTGGAATGACGAACTTAAACCCTTTATTTCGCTCTCTGGTGTAGACTGTTCTAGTACCGCGTGCCATGTTTGATGGATGTCAGTTATCAGTTATCAGTTATCAGTTATCTCCCCTCTGAAAGTTCTCCACTCACTCTCTTTGGGTCCTGCCATTGGGTTAAACCAACGTCTTTATCCACTGTGCCATTCGTCCTTGAGGACATCTGTGTATGAATTTCTGGGTATTATAAACCTAATGTCTCAGCAAACATTTTTACCAGTGCTCATATTGAAATTTTTGCTGTTATCCTTACATGTTTTTACCAGAGCTCATATTGCAACTTTTGTTGTTATTATCGCTTTTCTCTGGCACACCTTATTACTAGTTCCCATATGGTATTCATTTCTATGCTTAGTCGGCTCAGGAGATTTTTGTGGCCTAGCATATGTGCTGGATCCTTAATTTTACGTATTTTCCAATGGTGTTCCTTGTCTATGATCTCAAACTGTTCCCACATAGAACGGTGATCTCCCTTCTCTCTCCATATGTGGTCAGACACCCCTGATTTTTACACTTCCCCTCGTGTTACAGCTTTCTGGTGTTCTTGAAGTCTTTAAGGAGGCGGCCTGTCTCTCTTTTGCATTTCTTTTCGGTATAGCGTACACACATTCTTTAGTCATATTCTCGTCTATGGGAGGAGGTCTTACTCGGGAGAGATATCTGCGAAGTGTCGCCAAGCTTTTGAAGGTTATCCTGATGTTATATGGACATTCCTTTTTTTCCGATAACCCCTTCCCATAAGGAAGGCGTACTCTTTTCTGAGTGGTGTTGTCCTCCTCTTGTACCCGCCTATCCCAGTTTTCTCGGGCTGCTGCCATGTACCCAGGGTAGTTGTTACGTTGTAGGGTACTACTTATACTGACCAATTGCTTATCTAATGTCTCTGGGTCGTCATTTATGACTTTTGCTCGGTGTTGTAAGCAGCGGACGATCCCTTTCTTTATGCTGTATGGATGGTGGGAGTTGAAATTGAAATCCATTAAACATGGCACGTGGAACTAGAACAGTCCACCCCAGTGAGCGAAATAAAGGGTTAAGTTCGACATTCCAACAACCTGAAGAAGGCCGGAGCGTACAACGTCCGAAACGTTATAATAAATAAGGCGACAAAGATGAGGACAATAGTCCGAATAATGTATATATATATATATATATATATATATATATATATATAAAAGACATTTACATTACTAGAAATATTATTTAATGAATACTCGTATTTGAAATAGAGACCCCGTTTTTACAATAAACAGTGTGTATTACATCTGTTTACCTCCGTAATTGAGAAATCTTAATAAAAAGAAGGTGCTTTCTGACAGGATGCCTCCATCTTTCTATTAAAAAGCTTCGTTTGATCCGGTGTGCTTTATCACTCGGCTACAAAGAACGTCACAATACAGCAATGTTCTATTTATAGATCATAAAAAAAAGAAAAAGAAAGCACGCTACCTAAGAGATTTTTACTGTAAGCTCATATCTACTCATACGAAAGAGAAACGAGGCAATTACTAAGCAATTAATGGATTTTGTTTTTACGACAATGGGGGACAGAGGTTCGATTCCTGCAGGAGAACACATTTTTTATTAAGTTTTTGGCGATTGCACAGAATGATAGAGGTTGCCATTAATATATATATATATATATATATATATATATATATATATATAAAGGTTGCCATTAAAATATATATATATATATATATATATATATATGATGAACTCTGATACAGCGAAACACATATATATATATATATATATATATATATATATATATGTTTCGCTGTATCAGAGTTCATCATTGTGGCTAGACAACCGATTTCTTCAAGCCGGGATCGAAATTCAACCAAATTCTGCATCAGTCAGAGACCCTACGCCTAAATTATCGCCGCATGTGAAAGGGAAATTTTAACGTATTATATACAAGATGCATAAAAACGCCAATGGCCAAGACGGCTCAATTCGTAATTGAAGAGCTATATATATATGTATATATATATATATATATATATATATATATATATATATATATATATATATAGCATGGAATTTGAGGTAAATGACAGAAATAACACTTTCCAGGGTTTAACTGGTTCGTAATATTTTCAGTTTCCCCTAAAGCAATGTCTTTATTATTTGGATTTTATAAGCATGTCTGATCGAATATATCATAATCTTGCAGTGCGAAAGTTAAGATGTGTATCTGTATCTAAAGCAATGTTCCGCAGATAGGTCTTTTTACGATTTCCTCTGACATCTGTCTAATTTTCCTTAATTGTAACAGAATTTCGTGTGATTCGTAACTCAGCGGGAATATCTAACTGATCAACGTTATGTTTGTCTATGAACTTAAGGATAAGCACAAGTCTTTTGAATTGAATTCTCGGAGAGTTTAGTTGTGAAAACTTCATTTCGGGCCACATACAGGTGGAAATAGATGTTAATCACTTCTATCCTTCTTGGAACTTTCTTTTTCTCACCGAAACCAAGTAGAATCTCTGACATATAATTTTCGTATTTTCACGCGGTCGAAAGGGAATAGTCTACTATTTATGAGGTTTGGGCCGGGTGTAATGGTCGTGCGAATTAATACTTAACGAAGGCAGGGACAACCAGAATTATAATAGGGTGCTTTCCCTCTAAAATATGTTATGATTAGAAAAGACAATAGTCATATTGTGCAACGTCATGCTTGTGATGAAGATGAGATACATGTTCCATGTGGCGTGCTATAATCTTATGAGTGACTCGAGCAATACTGTCATGTTAAAGCGGCAAACCTTTGCAAACAGTCCCCATACGTAGTGGCATCGCTTACGTTCGAAAATGCCGTTTATATCCATTCAGCTTCGATAGTAGAATCGATAAAGAGAAATAAGTTTCGATATGACAGTTGTTACAATAAAATCGATGTTTTCGAAGGACTTATACATTGTTCTATTCATTCATTCATCTTGGCTTTTGCAGTTTTAGCGTTTAATTCATTATAACCTCTGTATTATACAAGTGCTTTATAAATGCCCTAACAATCTCTCAATTTCATACACTTAGGGAGCTATGCATTTCGCTGCCCATACTAGAAATATTACTTCTTAATATGTTATTGTAATAGTAAATTTGATTGTTCAGTTCAAGATTTCAATGTACAGTGTAACCCGGATATAAGAGAGTTGTCGGGACCGGAGAAGACGTCTCTTATATCCGGGTTTCACTTATATCCGGGTTTGGTCTATTTTGTTTACATTAACACAGGCTCTAATTGGGGACCAGAGAAAATCTGTCTTATATCCGGGTTTCTCTTATATCCGGGTCTCTTATATCCGGCTTACACTGTATATTTCGAAATAAACTTATTAAATTTAAGCATTGTTTAAGGTTCATCAAAATATCAAACGGTATAATTTTGGCGCCCCAAAACTAGTATCTGTCCTTTCCTAATCAAAGTGTGGCGTCTTCAAACGTTTACTCTCTATTGTTTATCTCTGTTATTCCCGTTATAGGAATGTGAAATGGCCGATATGCTGTGACTATAACAATCAAGATGAGGACATAATTTCGAATAAATAGTTTTATAATAATTCCTATTCTCAAAAATATAGCAAGGCGCATTTGAATTAAAATTGTTGAAATTTTCCTTTATGATATTTAAAGAAAGTGAATGATTATTTAAGGTTATACAATAGAAAAACCTTGAACCCTTATATAAATTATTCGTCCACCGACATTCAAAAGTCATTATGATTTTCTTTCTCTTCAATATGCCGTGTCCCCTCAGGGTGTCGGTCCAGTTTCCTGTCCTCTGTAATTTATGTATATTTTGTTCTTTGTAGCTTTTTGTAAATTTTGTCTTTTCGCTCACAACGAAAAGCTACAACCTACAAGCTCTTCAGGCAGATTATGTGCTGTTTTTCTCAGTCACTCTTGCCTTTAATATTGTGACCATTGCTATGCCATAGTACCTATTCTATTGTAATAGACTCTCTCACAGATAATAAGTAGGAGTTGGAGTGGCCAGTTCTGCTAAGTGGCGTCTCGCGGTCTTTGACTGCGGACGCCTTCTGTCCAACTCTTTGCGTTTGCAGAGAGGAACTCGGACGAGGCTTTGCCGAAGGGCAAGGTTTCGTCCGGGGAGGTAGACAGAGCCTGAACCCGTCTAGGCGAGTTCAAAGGCCATATTTTTGGCCGAGCCTACGGGCTCGGATATACCCACATTAAACCGGCCTTGTGCCACATTTGATCCTCGTGGGTGGATTAATAAATACTAAGTGGCGTCTTGCGGTCTTTGACTGCGGACGCCTTCTGTCCAACTCTTTGCGTTTGCAGAGAGGAACCCGGACGAGGCTTTGTCCACATCAAACCCTGCCTTGTGCCACATTCGGTCCTCGTGGGTGGATCGATAAATACCCAGTGGCGTCTCGCGGTCTCTGACTGCGCGCGCCTTCTGTCGAACTCTCTGCATTAGCAGAGAGGAACCAGGACGAGGCTTTGCCGAAGGGCAGGGTTTTGTCCGGGGAGGTAGACAGGGCCTGAACCCGTCTAAGCGGGTTCAAAGGCTTTATTTTTGGCCGAGCCTAGGGGCTCTGAGAAACCCACATTAAACCCGGCCTTGTGTCACATTCAATCCTCCTCGGTGGATCGATAAATACTCAGTGGTGTTGAGCGAGTCAGTCGTTGTCGGACATTGAAATACCAACCATCACAACTAGATTGCTCCGTCATTAACTCTTATTTCCAAGTTCCTAACGTTTTGTACGTCGAACCTAATTTACGACGACTTATTGAAATACAAGCCTCCACTGTGAAAACTACTCTATAACAACCATGTAACTGGTTAAAGAAATAACAAAGCAAGTGTTTCAGGTATAGCATATACTAAAAAGTAAGTACGTCAGTAGAGTATTACATTTGGGTATTTTTGTAACAGGCGACGGGGAATATGACAAATTTGAAGTTTAATTCGGATAAGGAATGTAGGCTTCTGGAAGGTATTAATAGACACGACCATTTTAGTAGAAAGTAAAAGATTGCTGTACTGCAACGTTTTACCCAATGTTTTTTCATATGACAAAGAATACTGAACAATTTCCTTACAGATAAAGAGGAAACTGTGAAGGATATAGATATTGTTCTAACCATGGATGCCAAAAACATGTGTACAGAATACCGTAATGAAAATAAGAACTAAAAGTTCAATTATAGTAAGAAAGAGATATTTAATATTCGTAGAAACATCACGAGAAAATACGGCTTAGATAACTTAGCACTTATTAAAAACATTACAGGCAAGAGGAAAATAGTGACCCCCACTTAAGGGGTTCGTGTGAACAGATGGCATAGCAGGAGATAAATAGGGATATTAAAGGGTCAAACATTTTCTAGATGTAAAAGGATAGGTATATATGGAGGGCCATAATCAACCACGTACTGAAGGGAAAAACACAGAGGAAGAAAAGAGCATGATGGTCTCCTATATCAGATATGTTCACAGTCCCTACTGACGGGATTACCCTTTGGCTGAGATTTGGTAAAACATTTTTACTTTTTATATGCCGTATTTTTTTCAGGACGTCCCTCTTCCACCTCCCCCAGATCAAATTCTGTCATCCAATTGCCAGGTATGCCATGCGTTGCTTTTCTCTTGTCTTTCTTCCCCCCTCTATTCGAAATGTGAGTAACTGATTCTCCAGGCCCTCTTTTCTCATTACGTATCCGAGAAATTTCAGCTGCTTCTTCGTGGTGTTAAGTATAAGCCTCCGCCTTGTTTGCATCTTCTCCAAAACCTCATCGTTGCTCAAACGCTCGGTTCATGATATCCATAGGATCCTTCTATAGAACCATACCTCCAGTGCCTCGAGTCTCTTCTTCATCTTGGAGGAGACCGTCCAGTATTCGCTGCCGTAGAAGCTAGCTCTCATGTAACAGCCCAGTACTCTTTTCTTTGTTACCAAAGAAATCCCTCTGTCTTGTAACATTCTGCCTAGATTTTAGAATGCGTTCTTGGCAATCCCTATAGGTATAAGGATCTCAGTGTCGCACTTACCGTCCTCTGTAAAAATACTTCCCAGATATTTAAAATTTCGCACCCGCTTGATTTTAGTGACTCCAACCTGCAAATCACATTTAGGGCTCATGCTTTTACTGATGACTATGCATTCTGTTTTCTTGAAATTTATGCTTAGTCCCTTCTTCTCGCTCTCCTTCGCTACCATCTATAGGAGGTTTTGTAATTTCTATTCCGTGTTTGATATCAGTACTGTATCATCAACCTATCTTATTATGTTATGATTGTGGCCGTCAATGCTTAATATTGGTAGGATTTCGAATTCTCTCACAATTGCCTTGTAGTATAGGTTGAATAATCCCGGTGAGAAGACATATCCATTCTGTCTTCTTGTAGTTTATGCTTAGTCCCTTCTTCTTGCTCTCCTTCGCTCCATTCTGTAGGAGATTTTGTAATTTATTTTCTGTTTCTGCTATCAGTATCTTATATTGTTATGAGTGTGGTCGCCAATGCTGAATCCTGGTAGGATTTCCAATTCTCTCAAAACTGCTTCGCTGTATAGGTTGAATAAACCCGGTGAGAAGACATATCCACTTAGTCTTCTTATAGTTTATGCTTCGTCCTTTCTGAGTGCTCTCCTTCGCTACCTTCTGTAGGAGATTTTTTTAATTTCTTTTCTGTGTCTGCTATTAGTACTATGTCAGCTGCGTTTCTTATGTTAAGATTGTGGCCGCCAATTTTGAATCCCGGTAGGATTTCCAATTTTCTCAGAATTGCCTTAAAAACCTCCTACGTTTGTTCAACATAATATTTATATCCCTAATTTATTACATCTTGCACTCTCCTTCCCTGTCCCCATACACTGAAATTAACTCAAGAAGATAAAGAATTTAATTAGAAATGATCACTTGTGAGTTATTATTTAATTAATTCACTCTACTTGCTGAACAAAAAAATTGAATTAAAATTTACTCATTCTCTTTTCAATAAAGTCAAGGGTACTTCACTAACATAATTGGTTTCTTTCTCTATTTTCTTAATTAAACACTTCTCAAACTTGTTTATTCTTAAGAATTCTCTCTGAGTCATAATATTCAAACTAATCTACTTCTTACTCTTTTAACAGGAGTTATCACTTACTAGATGTACTGACCTCGCGTACTTCAATTCCCTTTTTTGTTTGTTTTGTCTTTTGTTATTTTCACAATAGATTTTTTTAAGCACTCCATTTCTGTTGTCTTTGTTTAAGAATCTTTATTCTCCTTGAGATAACCTCTACCCGGGACTGACTACACCATCCATTTGTTTATTTTATCACCTTCAGCAGGCCACAGGTCTTCTCTATAATTTCCAAAGATCTTTTCTCTCCATTCTTCTTCTGGCTTTATTTATCGTGTTTTCTTTTTAATCTTTTTAAGGAGGGAATTTTTTATGGAGATTTTTCTTTCTGTTACAGGATTCTTGTAATGGTATTTTTGCACCTTTTCATATAACATTCCTCAATCCAATGTCTTTTTTTTACATTTATCCTGTATTTTTTTTTATATGTAATATCTCTCTTTTTTAGGTGTAATTCCATGTCATCTATCACATTTTTTTTTGTTTTTTTAGCAACCTTTCCGTTTCTCCTTATTCTTTCGTGTTTCCTTCATTTTTTTAATACTACTTTTACTTCTCTTTTACTCCAGCAGTGGATTGACGAAACCGTTTTTCTAGAGTATTACCCAGCCAATCATTTCCTTACGTATCTTTATATTATATTCAACAGTTTCTCCATTTTTTATACCATATCTTCAGGAAGAGGTTGAGTTCTGTTTTAACCCCTTCGTTTTTACGGAATTCTTTTGTCGATGGCTTTTATGCCTTTGCAGTTCGTTTTTGAAGATATACTTTTATCCTTCGCTATGTAAAATTATTTATTTTTATTTTATTTTGCACTTGCACTTCGCCAGCTTCTAGAATTTTATTAGGTTGGTGCAAAAATAATGACGTAATAATGTCGTTTTCTGACGTATTTTAACGTCAAAAAACGACATTATTACATGATTATTTTTGCACCAACCTAATACCACTTGTTTCATTCTCCTATTTTTAAAGGATACTCCCAACGTAAATATAAAATACAAAAGATATTCCTTCATACGGCATCCCTATATCCACTGATATAGCTTCTTTATGTGCTGTGTCTCGTAAGGACGTAGGCGTTCATAGCTCTCCACAACTTCCTGTCTCTTGTAGCTCATAATAATCATTGCCTTTCTGTTATTACTCTTATGCCCTGTTCTGCCATCCATTTACCCAAGCTCACTAAGTATGTTATGCATTGTTTTCCTCTGTCCCTCTTGCTCTCTATCTGTCCCGTGAGTATCAGGTTTTCCAAGCCCTCTTTCCTCATATGTCTTAGAAATCTCAACTGTCTCTTCCTGGTGTTAAGTATTAGTTTCCTTTTTCTTTTCATTTATTCCAAAATTTCATCGCTGCTTACATGTTAGGTCCACGGAATCTTCAGCATGTTGACCATGTTTGCCGTAGTCTCTGAATATGGAATCCAGTGAAGTCCGTAATGTGTTCAATATCAGAGATTGGCAGTGAAGATTCAGAGAAAGTAACGGCTGTTAAGTAATTCTTTAAGTCTTCGATATCAGGTTGGCAGTGGAGATATTTTGGGTCAAAAAACAAAATGGCTGCCTTTATACACGTCGCATTGAATATTTTGAGCTTTCTTTTGGTGAACTATAAAATGAGTCAGCTCATTTTTGACTGGCTCCCTAGTACATATATGTATCTAAAAAACTGTAACACAGCATTCTTCTGTAGAGCCATATTTTTGTTGTTTCAAGTCTCCCCTTCATTTTTGAGGAGATTGTCCGGCACTCACTACCATAGAGAAGGAGAGACATCCCATAGGAGCGTTGACTTTTTCCTTGTTTCTAACAAAATTTTCCTATTTCATAGGTGCTGTGATTAGCTTTTAAAATGATTCCTTGATTGTCCTAATACGCCTTCGGATTGCAGTGTCAGACTTTCCTCCTTTTGTTAAAAGAATTCCTAGATATTTAAATTTCCGCCCTTGTTTGATGTTAGCGTCAACGATTTGTAATTCGCACTTTATGCTCACATTTTCCTGACACCCGTGTATTCTATCCTTTTGCAGTCGATGTTTAATTCTTTCTTCTCTCCAAAAATCTATTCCAAAATGTTTTACTGTGAATTTAAAATTGAAATACGATATAAACATGTAGCTAAATCAGACGACGTGAGGCATCTTAGGTTAATTTTGCTTGAACACTTAAATGAAAATTATTTCTTCGTGCACCATTTTCCAATTAGCACGTTAGAATAAAATAGATTGCATAATGGAAAACACTTTCTCGAATATTTACGAAAGAATTTCATACACATTTTTTATCAATGAAATCAGAGATGCACAACGATTTTCGTCCAATAAATAAGACACAAGGATTTTGCCAAACGGAACGCATAAATTCTACTTTCGAAACTGAAATTCCTACCCACCATCTCTGTGGTCATTTGGTCATATAAGTCAAGCTGAGAGCTTATTAACAAACCCGTCATATACTAGACCTCCCAGGTTTAAATTGATTTAAAGGTCAAATCTTCCAGTAACTTTTTCAAGAAATGTCGCACAATCCGTGATCACATTATCTGACTTGACATCTGACTGTTATCGTTATTTTTTTTATTCTCAGTGTGAGTCTGGGAATTTCTCGTAGACCACTGGACTACAGACCGGGAATATTGTAATTAGTAGAGTAGATTCTTCTCTAATTTAGGGGTATGGGGTAGAGGTTATCATCGCAGAAATTCCTTCGTTTTTGGAAAAGGCCCGAAGTCGTTTGGTTGATAGTCCTTTTAGAAAACTACATCTGAGTTTAAGCTCCTGTAAATAATAAAACAGACGGAGATTTTCCTCCTTGATAGCATAACCTGTCTACGAGAGGAACATTTTAAAATAGGCTCCGTCAGGTTGTACTCTTCTAGACACACACCTGACGCTGAGAGTGCAACGATTTTATTAAGTGACATATATTATATTTTTTTTTTAGTTTGAAATGTAATTTATTTAACCATAATAAGGATTTAGCAAAGGATCTATTTTTTTCCGAGATTCATGAGGCTTAGATTTAACATGCAATGTTTAAAGTTGCAAACCATTATCAAAGGTAATTACAACGATTTTTGAAATTAGTTTGCTCATCATTTTCGAAGAGAAAAAATTCTAAATATTCCTTACTTACGAATAGTTTTTACACATATACATATATTTGTTCAGTGTTATTTTGTAACAATGCTTACACTTTTAAAATAACCGTTGATCGTATTTTTGTAAGCGTTAGATAAACAGTAATTTTTTGACTGACACTTAATGAAATTCAACCTTGTGTCAGAAATAATTTAGGATGACAAAAATAAGTACATGTTTTGAATGAAGTTAAAACCGCAAGAAATCTTTTAAATCTATATTTAATGTCGGCAGTTTAATGTCTTGTTAGTGGATCGTACAAGTCAATTAAAAGGTTAAAAACAGACACATTATTTTGGGGTTCATATTTAAACACGATATAGGGATTATTTGAAAACTGACTCATGTCCCGTTTAAATTATGTCAAAAATGTATTAGTACATTTATTAATCCAAGTCGACAAGAGTCAATAAAGCTCAAGACCGGTAAACAAAATTCTCAAATCATTAAATTACATTAAATCCTGTTAGATTTCGTTTCACTTTAGTTGATTAATGTCAATTTTTTTTTTCTGTATTTTATTTCTGTGCTAATTCCAAGTATTAGAAAATTCAATGTATTTTTTAATAATTATTGCAGAAAAGCTACAATGAAAATATAGTTAGTAAGTACATATATTTTTTTTTTAGTATTAGGTTGATGCAAAAATAATGTCGTTTTCTCACATAGTAACATATGTGAGAAAACGACATTACTTTTGCACCGTCCTAATAGCTTTGAATTACATTATTTATAACGATCAAAATAAACGCATAATATAGGCTAAAAGCTTAAGGTCAGCTTCTGGATTTCGAAGAATCACCTAAAAATTTAGCATGCAGACATATTTTAAAATTAATTTATTAGGTTGGTACAAAAAGAATGTCGTTTTCTCACATATGTGAGAAGACGACATTATTTTTGCACCAACCTAGTTCACGTCAGGTCAGTGGAATTGTATTAGGTTGGTGCAAAAATAATGACGTAATAATGTCGTTTTTTGACGTTAAAAATACGTCAAAAAACGACATTATTACGTCATTATTTTTGCACCAACTTAATATATATCTGAATAATAATAATAATAATAATAATAATAATAATTATGAGAAGAAGAATAAGAATAAGAATATTATCTTGTATCAGTGTAATGACAAATGTACACAGGTGTAGGCTTTAAGAAAGCTTTATTCAACTGAGAATATAAGGTTCGCGTATAGTATCCTTTTATAGTCCCAGTAAACAGAAATAGCTCTCTCAAAGAGTAAGAGTAACAAAAAAAAAAACAAAAAAATGAAAACCACTTTTAACTATTCACAACAATCAGGCTGCACGGTATTGGCATCCACTGAATATAAAACACGGCACAATAGAGTGGGCTAATATCTGAACTAGAAAACCTGCAACTACTACGGAAAGGAAACTGAAAGAAATTGGTATGAACACCACCCAGACCCTGTTAGGAGATAGGACCTGTTACAATTTTATGACACTTCGCAATACACAAAGACAGAACAATGAAAACTAATCATCCAGACATAGTGATCAGAGACAAAATGTACCTCCTTATTGACATGGCAGTCCCTGCAGACTGCAATGTATCTTTGAAGATCTTGAAAAAGCCATCAAAATACAAAGACATTGAAATCGAAATCTCAAAGATGTGACACATGGGAACATCAATAAACTGTTGTATTTTGACCCCTCGGATTGGTTGGAAAAGATTCCAATAGACTCATGGAAGTAATCCTTGGTAGCCCATGCCTTAAAGAGATCCAAAAAATTGTTCTCACGAATACAGCCAAGAGCTTAAGAAGGGCTTTATCTATGTAAAATATGTATTTTTTCTTTCTTTTTTTTTTTTTTTTTTTTTTTAATTGGTCAGTGGAAAATGTCAGGAAGCCATTTCTAACTTTAGGTCTCTGAGCGGAACACGGAAAGAAATGTGTACACAACAGAAATCAAAGAAAATAAAACGACAACAACAACAACAACAACAATAATAATAATAATAATAATAATAATAATAATAATAATAATAATAACAGAAACAACTAAATTAAACCAGTACTATCTGAAGTTTCCATAAAATGTTAACTCTTTTTTTCTTAATTTACAAATGGTAATCTTAGGTTTTGTGGATTTTAAAGTTTAGAACTGCCCATCATTAAAATAACAGGACAAAATGCGGGAATCAGTGTAGTTGTTTAAACATCCTAGTTTAGTCGGAGTTATTTAAACCAAATAAGGTATAAAGCATTTTTATTTATTTTCAGTGATTGTTTCATTGTTACCGTTTTGTGTTTTTTTTTTCTTCAAAATGGTGTAGGTTAATTACGAACGCTTTGGAGATCAAATTTATAGATGATTAAACACAGATAAATATCTTTCTTTTTTTTCTGGTTTTGCTATTTGATTTAAATCCGTTATTTATCCTAGTAGATATTATTCTTTGAATTCATTAAGTTAATTTTTCATCTGTCGGGTTGTCGGTAATTTTTCTGTTTATTTTACTACTATATTTCTTGTTAAAGATGGGAGTTGGTTTCGTTTCTTTTTTATAGGATTTTTATTTATTTTTCTCGAATTTTAGTGTTATCTCTAAAACATCTTAGTTTTATTTGTATGCTGGTATCCCTCGATGAATGCGCATTCGATTAATGCATTTTTGATTACTGCGCTAAAATTTTTATATACCAAAATTTGATTAGTGCATACATAATATTCGATTGGCGCGGGAAGACATTCTTCAGTCTAACCGTAGGAAGTGCAAATTGACTTTTTATAGTTATCAACGTACAAATTGGCCGCACTAATCGAGGGATTCCTGTATTTATATCAAATCAATTTGTTTCATTACTGGTTTTCTTATATTTCATATAATTAGAGTGCGATGGATAAATTGTCGTCTAAATGACGTAAACATGAAAATAGGACTGACGTCTCATTTTAACAGATTTGTCTATCAAAATTACACAAAAATATCTTGAAATACGAAAGATTAAATTTGTTTAATAAAATCGTGACGGCATCCAGTCGACTTCGAAATCTCCTGTAACTCTTCTGGACGGTTTCTATTTTTAAGTTGGTAAATGCTGCCATAATCCTTGACTTGCTTTAGTTCATCTTTGGTGTTACAGGGGGTTTTGCTCGACTGTACGCCACATAATAATCAAGGTGGTTTGCAGTCTGGAGAGTTCGGTTGCCAGATATTAGGGGTCATATGGTCGCAGATGACTGCCATATCTGTGTTCTCCTGTTTGTATGGCATGGTGCAGGGACCTGTTGCCAGGCATAGGGTCTTCCAGCAGTCACCCTCTTGACTCAGGGCAGTACTAACTCTTTAAGGCGCTTCATGTTGAAAATGGGTCTCCGTGGGAAGATAAATGGAGGCATAACGTCGCTATCATTAGTGATCACTCGAAATACCTTCGTAATTACAATTGGACTCATCCAACTCTTTTCGAATCATCTGAATGTCTCTCAGATTGACATTGAAATTTTCGCATTGAAGCTTCCGGCACGAATGCCAAACGGTACAGCTTGTCGTTTCCAAATCTCTTGCGAAGTGAATTGAGTGATGGTGCTCTTTTTCCTGTAGACGGCTCCCAACTGACCCTACTATACTCTGCAATTGACACAATCAAAAACAAAGAACGCACATGCATGAAATTAAAAGTATAAAATGGGGAGAGTTTGCCTATTGCACCCTGTATAACGTGTACGAAGAATAAATATGTAATTTCAGTGCAGCATTATAATTTTTTTTTTTTTGTTGATCCAAGCGGATGTTTGGGTCTTGATTCAGAAGAACTTAAAGAATAGTGAATTTTGAAGCATTGCATGAAAAAAGTTAATTTGGTGAGATGGGTGTTATTTCGGGGGCGTTGGGTAAAACAATGCTGTTTAAAGAAATTAGACCAGCAGCCGCACTTTAAAGATAGGAACAACCTGTCTTTACCAACGAAGCTGACAGTGATGTGAGCTGTTTATGTTTTTTCGCTTTTTTGTTTTTCTTTTGATTTTACTTTCTATCCCCCTCCCTTTGTCGGCTGAGCGTATACTGATACATTTGATCCTTCCTGGCTTTTCTGCCTTGATGTTGCCCTACCAATGTTGATTGCCTTCATTGTTTTAAGTTCTCTTTGTTGTAAATGTTTTATTGCTTTCACGACACACGGCGAGAAACTCGCCTTTTTTCTGTAGCCTAGACCTTCTGACTGTCGCTATTTTTTCTTCTAGTTTACATTTATACGTTTTTTTTTGTGTTTTTTCAAAATTTTTCTCCCAGTTACATGAAATAGTAATAGATGGCCATTGTGTCCTATAGCGCTTTTCAGAACGAAGAAAATAGATGATAGAGAGTCGTATCATTGGCATCATTTTGAATGCTTCTTTCTATTTCTTCTGGTAGATAATTGTTCGGTTTTAAAACTTGTTGACATTTGATAAAGAGATTGCAGATAACAATACTAAATTCTGATACATATATTTAGGAATGCATACTCAGATTGTTTATCGTACACACACACACACACACACACACACACACACACACACACACACACACACACACACACACGCACGCACATAATAAGACGACCAGTAAATTAGGCTGCCATTTTGTATCCCGGGGACCGGAGTTACGGTTTACATGTAATTTGGCAATAATTTTGAAGGAACGTTAACCCATGTATGTAAACAGACACACTGCCTTGGCCTTACGGAGTCAGAAAGTGAGAACCATTTAGCGAGCTTATATACTGTGTAAAAGTTACAATCACACCGAAGAATTGTCTGCCAAGTCAATCATAACACAGAGGAGAAAATGACCAAAATCTCTGTATTCCATCTCTTGCAGCTAAAGTAATGAAAATAAATGCAAAAGTGTCCATCCTCTTCCATAAAGTCTGACTGGACATCGAAAAGCCGTAATTACATCAATAAAATGAAATCAGGCATAGCTGAACATGTATAATAGAAAAATGTAGAAAGCAAACCCTGTGGAATACATCATATAGAAAATTATAGAATGAAACGTCTGATGTTGGAGTATGAAGACTCCCCTAGGATGACTAGCATGGAAATAAAAGACGACAAGGAAGCTGTTAACATATAAAGCAAGAAAAATGAGAGTAAGTCCTCGAAAGCAGTAGCAGCAAGTAAATAGAAGCTTCCCTTAATGCAACAGCAGATAAGGATTAAGGTTCCAAAGATATGCTCTCAGACTAATGGATTAAAACGTTGTTTCGTGAATATAGTATTTGTGAGTTCATAGTATTTGTGAGTTCAGTTCCTAGACCGGGGAGTATAGATTGAGATTCATTTGAAAGAAGTCGAGCAATAACCGAGCAGTGCTAAACAAGAACTAGGCAAGATGTCTAATCGAACGAGAACAGCCTACACTTGTAAATTTAATAAATATTTCAGTTTAAAATTCCCCTGAAGGTTACTCGGAGTGACTATCACGTGTGGAAGGAAGGCATTACAGTCGAAACGTTGATGAAACAACGTGTAAATATGATTGAAACTGGAGCAAGAATACTTCGAATTTGTAGCAATTTTTGCTCGCGCTGGTAGTAAGTTATTTTATTCTTGCTTTTATTCTAGCATTGCAAATTATACATGCAACCCTGGGTCTGCAGTAGCTCAATACAGAATATAATACCCGATCTTGGCCTAAGGACCACAGTGATGCGTGGTACTGTCAATCCTCATGTATCTACGCTTTCTATATCTATAGACACTCAGTCTCAGATAATGAGCACTCTTTTCCTATAAATATAGCACGAATCTCTGCCTGTCTGCTCCTCTTTCTCTTCTTTCTCTCTCCCCCCCTCTCTCTCTCTCTCTCTCTCTCTCTCTCTATATATATATATATATATATATATATATATATATATATATGCTGGACTCTCCCGTCGTTTATCGACGTATGAGGGTCAAGCAACTGAGTTCCTAGGAACCAACATCCAGACACCTGCATATATGAATACAGAGACCCTGTGCCCTACGTGACACAAGGTCCCCAAACGACCATCCATAAGTTTTGAATTCAAAGTTGTACTTCTTCTAGAACAGGTGTCATCCAAGACTATAGAACCAAGTCTGTCCTGCTATTTACCTATAGCTGCGGGGAGAAGAGAATTTATAACTTTCCCAAGGGTATTAGCACGTAATTGAATATAATGGATACGAAGTCGACTGGAATTCGAACTCGGCTCTCCGAATCCGCGATCCGTGACTCTATCTATCTATCTATCTATCTATCTATCTATCTATCTCTCTCTCTCTCTATATATATATATATATATATATATATATATATATGATCCGCAGTTTTGCTCGACTGCGTTCGAGCATACTCTAACACGGGGGTCGGCAAACCTTTTCTATGTGCTGACTTAGGGTTTTAAAATCATTCAGTGTGCCAACAGCATACATATGTTTATAGAGTTCAAAGTCAATATACCTGTTCTACAATATATTTTAGTATTATATACAATAATATGTAAACCACATTAATAGAAATAAACTTTTTTTTAAAGATTTTTTTAAGTTTTTATTATTAATAGGTGTCCAATGAGTAAGCAGTTTTGAAACAGCTAAATATCATGTTGCGTTGTAGTAGTTATTGGTTCGGACTGCATGATGTCATTTGCGGTTGTGGCACGCATGCCGTAGGTTGTCAACCTCTGCTCCGACACACAAACCGCTTTTTTGCATGATATTCACATATATATAAAATAATATCAAAACAAACCTACAGCTTTGAGTTACTTCTACACCTGCTGTAAAAATTTTAGATCATTGAAATGGCTATTTGTCAAGGTAATAGATTAGGAAATGCTATCAATTATTTTCTGAAACACACACACACACACACACACACACACATATATATATATATATATATATATATATATATATATATATATTGTTAAATATAACAGACAACGAATGTCTATTATGTTTCATCATGAGTCGTTCTAAGCTTTGTATAGTAGCTTTAGATACTGTAACGTCACCCCGGCCTCTCTCTGCCCTGTGCTATTCTGTGACGACAAATATAGCTTGGTATTGGTCGCGGCACCAAATGTGACGTGATCCTGCTGTCACGGCCCCAAATATGACGTTCTAACCCTTGGCTGATTCGGATGGGAATCCTGTTAGATTCGGTATCAGCTTTGTCGTTCCCAGCTCGCCTCCCAAGTCTGGTTACCGAAGTAACTGCTTTGACTTCTAGTCTAACCCACCCACGTTGTGATTTGATCTTAGGTAGACGAAATCAATTAGTCGCCGGGCCGTAATGCAAGCCGAGTCCGAGCAAAGCTAACACCGCACAAGTATATGTAAAAAAAAAATAAAGTAACAACTCGAAAAGTTCAAATGTGTTAAAAAATATTAACAAATATTTTTATATCTGGTTGCTGAATACAGGACTGCGTCTTTCTCCCAACCCGCTTCCATGGATTCGTGAAACTTTGTGTTTGTTAGGCAAGTCTTAATATCTTAAGCTGTTTTTCGATAACTGGTTTTTGGTGTCTTCAGGCGATATTCGCAAAACTTGTTTGGGTGGTGTGAGTCGTTCTTCAAAAATAAATTGTTCTTGGTTAGAAGTCGAAGTCGGGATGCGTGGATCTTCAGTCAGCTTCCTGCGAGGCTGGTCTCAGTGCTCACAGCTCAACTCTGTCTGCGTCTGCCTCTCTCTCTCTGCAACTCCAAATGCAACAAACTAACTCTTCAACTGCCGTCTACTCGGTACGACTCTGTTTATATGGACGCCGACCAAAACCTGGTGTGGGCTTGTCGTGGTTTGGGTTCCTCGATAATTCTAAATCCACAATAAGGATTTTCTTTGTTTTCGGACAGGAAAATTTATTACTTTCCATTTTTGGAAGTCCATTACTTTCTGCTCCAGAAGCGTTCTTAAGGAAATCGTTCTCCCAAATACTTCCTTTCTCATATTGGTATCTCACACCAATCCCCTCAGAGTGTGTCAACAGGTTTCCCTTCTCTCTCACAGTGGTATCTCATACCAATCCCTTCAGAGGCGTCAACAGGCCTTCCTTCTCTCTCACAGTGGTATCTCACACCAATCCCCTCAGAGGGCGTCAACAGGTTTCCCTTATTTCTCATAGTGCTATCTCACACCAATCCCCTCAGAGGCGTCAACAGGCCTCCCCTCCTTCTCATATGTTTACCTTCGCCTACCGCTCACGCCACCACTCAGCCAATGACGCTCGGCAGCGCGGGTGTTTACAATTATCGTTCAAAGAAAAAAATCTTCTTTTTTTCTTTCTTTCTCTTCTCCGAGCAGACCTCACGACTCGTAGTGTGGTCCCTAATCTCTATCTTAACCCAATGTCGTCTGGAATTTGTCAACGAGATTTTCGTCAAATAATCATCAGGGTTGATCAAGTGAATCTCTTTGTCTCCTCAATGTCTACGTACTTTCGTCACCACAATCTGTCAAACTCTTATCATGGCTAAGTCTGAACATAAAACAGGTGTATTTTTCCAAGACCAAATGATAACTCCGAAAGATATTTAATGGTTTATTCTTCCCTTTTCCTTGGGTGGCCCAGCTGCTGTTTTTCTCGGTCAGTACGTGACCTGATTACCATTATCTCCCAGCTTCTGTTTCATAGGCCACTTGATCAATTTGAAATTTTCATTATTGCCATGGGCAGATTGCTATCTTCTTTCGCCGCGTCATAAAAAATTAATTCCGACAGATCCGTGGTTTTACGAATTTCCTACCTTCCGCGAAAACAAAAATACTTTTCTTTTCGCAAATGAAAATAAAACCTTTACCACTTTTCTTTGTTAAAAAAAATAACATCGCTCAGTATGTCTTTTCGTGATAGCTTCTGCTCGCCTTAATTATTTCTCGCTTTTAATTTTCACGCGACCGCTAAATAGTGTCACAATACAGTAGTAAATAAAGACAAAAACTATCCGACATTTGGATATTTTTTATTAGGCTGTTTCTTGATCTACGCTTTCGGCTCACATTACCCATCATCAGAGTGATTATATGGACATTTCAACAGTTATCATATGTTACATTTGCATAGATGTTTGCTATGCGACGATGAAGGTCTGTTTTGTTTTATTGCTATATTTAATAAAATATGTTTGAATACTGAACAGCTGCCCCAATATACTATATATATATATATATATATATATATATATATATATATATATATATATATATATATATGTAACAGCAAATTTTGAGGCGTCGTATTTTAGAAATTATTAAACATATCTTACTGGAATTTTATGCATTCTTATTATGCTATTGTACTCTACTTTGTACAATAAAAAGGTATTTTCTAAGTTGAAATGATCATCCCTCTTGCTGATCAAGTTTTCCTCTCTATTGTTCCCTCTTTTTTAAACTTACCCATGGCTCATTTGGTGGTTCTTAAATGGAATTTGAAGATGGAAGCCAGTCTATGAATGTTGATAACATTACCGGAGGCCTTAATAATCATTACTGTGTCACCATTACTTCGTTGGGAAGATAGAGTGAGGCTAACACAAAATTATTTTCACCTGTTCTCTTTCTAGATGAATAACTCCAATGTTTTTTCAATGATTTTTATGGCAAATAGTGCCAAGATGGCTAGACGTCTTATCCGAAAACCTGGAAAAAAGAAACTCAGTTAGTTTAGTGATTTGTTTTAGATATTAACTTTTTGTGGGATGGACCGTTATCCCATACTGTCATACAGTTTGGGCAATTTTGCTGTTACAACTGGTATATTAAAACGTGTGTGTGTTTCTTTTCATACACGTGTCATTTTTTCCCTCAGTGAAGAATAGTTTTCTCTGACAGAATCTTCTGCGAATACAAAAACTTTATATTATAACGTTGTTTGGTAAATTCTTGCTTTTGAGGAGTGGCTTAAGAGAATATATATTTAACAAATTCTTCTATGTTGTAGAATGTGATTCGTGGTTCATTTATATTGTTGAGTATCCAAACGCGTCCATAGACGTACAGAAAAATATAATTGTCCTTCTAGCAATGGTATCAATCGACCTTCCCGCTTAGTCCAATAATGAAGATGGTGTAAGAGGATTTGTATTATACGTTGAAGTAATGGATGCAAGCTCGGATTGAGGAACCGGTGAGCCGAGTTCGAACTCCAGTCGAATTCATTACACCCACGTACCTGCTCTAACCCTTGGGAAAGGTATGAATCCTCTTCTTCTCCCCACAGCTATGGGTAAGTAGCAAGACAGACCGGGTTCTATAGCCTTGGATGGGAAGTGGTCTACTGCAGAAACAAATAGTAACTCACTGAGGGGGAACAAATCTGTCTCGTCATTCATGTATCGAAAGATACATGATCGTCTAAGCGTGTATCCCGCATGGTACATAACTGACTAATTTTATAATGTGCAGATTCATTTACGCATGCGTGCGAACACACGCACACACGGACACACACAAACACACACATATAGTCTACTCGGCAACTGTTGGATGTGTGATTGCCGTATGTAGCTACTCAAAATGAGAAAATCGAAGAGAGTTCGAATTCTAATTGGATCTGTTACATTCACTTCTGCTCCTTGTGACGGACACTACCAAAATAACATACATTGTCCTACTAGAATTCAAATGTACACATATTAACACCACAAGACAGGGACATAATAGGTTTACCCGACAAATGAAAAGCAAATAACATACTTTTTTTTTTCATTGTCATAATTCCTTTCCTAAAATTTCTGTTGAAACTTTAGTATAGGTGAAACATGCTAAATTTATAAACGTTTCCTACTTGTTTCTTCTGGAATTCTGTATTTGATCATAATTTAAAGTCATTGTTCCATCTCTCAAAAGATATAGTTTAAATATCAATACTTGCTTTTGGGAAATATTTATCTCCAAATGCGCTAACTACCCTCCCAAAATAAAATCTCTATTCTTATAATCTACAATTTGTTTCAGCTTTAAATAACTCACAAAGGGTTAATAAGTCTTATGATTGAAATTAATCAACCCTCAACGCACAGCAAGTAAGAACAGCAGAATAATCCGCCATGACGTTGGTATTTAAAAAAATATAACATTCTCTCAAACGAGCTGTCTGATAAAGCTTGAAGGACTCTGTATGCTCTGCTAATCGTCCGTAGCTATAGATCGGCAGTTGGAAATAAATTCCTGTCTTTATCTACTGTGTAAGTTGATTTCATGCTTTTCTAAACGGCTCTGGTACAAAGGGAAACCGAAGAGCCTTAGATTTGAACTCATTTCCCTGTTTCATGTTTCATTCTGCCAACCAGTAAGCTCCTCTGTAACTCAGTTTATGTACCCGTAACTTATCTCCCTGTATATAAATAACTTTCACTCATGCATATATATGTATGTGATTATATATATGTGTGTGTGTGAGAGAGAGAGAGAACGAATATTCTGTGTGTATGTGGGTGTGTATATGTATAGGCAAGCAATTACCCGAGTACTTATTTAGATACCTGTCAACATCCATCGCCGTAATATCTTTCCTCGCCTTCCAGCAGTATCGAGTTTTATCTTTGTAAATGATAAGAACCTAACACACAAACTGATGCGTCAAAGGCGGCCAGAGTTTCATTAAACGACTAAAAGATTTATGTTTCTCAAGTATGTTGCGTTAACGCCTTGTTCAACATCATTTGTTACTTGAATAGCAAAAGATCTCAGCAAGACGAGTAACGTTTCGATCATTTATGCTTTCATCAGCTTCTCATGTGAAATATTACCAATTTTATATTTTCCTTTTATGTCGTCTCTTGCTTTAAATAACGGAACAAATTATCAGCAAAATACTGTGTAAATCTTACATTATCTCTCCGCTGCCCTATCAGTGTAATAATTTAATTCATGTTCATCAGAAAAGAATTCTCTGGAAATTTAAATAAAAAAAAAAAAAGAATCCTTCATCTTATTTCTTGTATTTTTGAGATAAAAATGTTCAATTCATGTGCATTATGTAGATATGATATCGAAAAACGAAAACGTTAGAAGATTATAACATATTGATAAGTCTACCATTCATCCTCGCTTTAAATATTGCTGCCACATTTTGTCTGGTGCTCCTGCTGTATATTTAGATATTTTTGATAAAATCCAAAGTATCTGCAATGTTATTGGCCCTGACCTGACATCTCGTCTTCAGTCCCATTCCCACTGCTGTAACATTGATTCCCTGAGCTTTTCTATAAATACTTTCATGGTAAGTGCTCTATGGTATCTATTTTATTAATTTAAAAGAACTACTAGATTGGCGGTAAGGTCTCATCTTTTTACAGTTAAAAGTGGCTAGATTTTCATGAGGCAACAATATATAAGAATTGATTAAAAATTGTCTGAACTTGTGTTATAAAAAAACTACAGCATACATCACTTCGGCATTCAATCACTTTCGAAGCAGTCCACTTCTGAAGACACACACTTTAACCAGCGTCGTCATCATTGACGGAATTATTCCTGAAACTCCATTCCTGGGATAGCGAGCTTCTGCTTCCTGCATTCTCTTAGAGTTCCTTGAACTCTTATTTATTTCAAATGGGATTTGATTTTTGAAAAGGAAAAAGTTGCGAGAATCGAGATTTTGGGAATATGGTATTCACTGTGGGCTTACTGTAAGGGCAAAATGGGAAAAACTTTCTCAGTAAATTTTAATTTAAGACTCATGTGTTTTAATAATTTACAGTCTTGCCTTGAGTTTTTTCATATTATTTATTTTAATTGTATTATGATTTACGTTTTATTTATATATTGTTATTATGTTTCTGATTTTAGCTTACTTTCTTCATTTCATAAGTTTTATATTTAAAATAAACATTATTAGCGTTAATTTATGGGTAATACGTAGCTTAATCTTTCCAGATGGGATGTTCTTGTAGATAGCTTAATAGGAATTTGTTTTCGAATCTGCTTCATAATTATTTATATAACGTTTTCTCTTTAAATTCTCAAGTAATAGGGATGTCTCCTAAATTTATATTAATGGGGTAGTAGCAAATGTGATTTGAATTCCTGGGGTGATTCAGTACACCCAGACACAGTTGAAACAGGACTGGTAATAAGAAGATTTTTTTTTAAGAATAAGACGATATATCCTAGCGCATGGAGAACAGAACTGGAAAAAATCAATGCTTTTAATTAAAATGGGTTCACGTGGAAATTTCCTGAAAGTTATTCGGAACGACATACCTGAAGACGGACGGAAAACACAACGGGCGGATCATTATAATGAAAAGAACAAAGATGAGAATATTGCTTTGAATTGAAATAATGATAATTCCTTATCTCAAAAATTCAAAGAGAAACCATTACCATTTCTACTACTACTGATAATAATAATAATAATAATAATAATAATAATAATAATAATAATAATAATAATAAAGATAAACCGCTTCATGGCCAATACTCTGCCTGTAACAAACAAGCTGACGTAGGCAAAACCCGTACCCATCAGTGGCTACGTAGTGCAGGGTTGAAAGCTGAAACTGAAGGTTTTATCCTTGCTGCACAGGACCAATGCTTGCTAACTAGGAATTATCAAGCACATATACTAAAATATTGTGTCAGCTCAAAAATGCAGATTCTGTGATAAATATCCAGAAACGATTGATCATCTTGTATCCAGTTGCACGATATTGACACCCACTGAATATAAAACACGCCATGACAGAGTGGGCCAATATCTGCACTGAAATATCTGCAACTTCTACGGGAAGGGAACTGAAAGAAAATGGTATGTATACCACCCAGATCCGGTTACGGAGATAGGACCTGTTACAATTCTATGGGACTACACAATTCACACTGACAGAACAATTAAAGCCAACCGCCCAGATATTGTTATTAAAGACCACAAACAAAAAAGTGCCTCCTTATTGATATGGCAGTCCCTGCTGACTGCAATGTATCTTTGAAGATATTCAAAAGCTGTCAATATACAAGGACCTTGAAATAGAAATCTCGAAAATGTGGCATATAGGAACATCAACAATCCCTGTTGTAGTTGGAGCCCTAGGACTGGTTGGAAAAGATTGCAGTAGACTAATTGAAGGGATTCCTGGAAGTCCATGCCTCAAGGAGATACAAAAAATTGTTCTGACAAGTACAGCCCACACTTTACGAAGGGCTTTATCCATGTAATATTTTTATTTTTTTATTTTTATATTTTATTTATTTATATTTTTTTTATTTTTTAAATTTAAAAAAAAATTTTTTTCTCAGTGTAAAGTGTCATGAGACCATTTCTAACCTTAGGTCTCTGGGCGGGACCCGCAAAGAAATTTGTAATCGCCAGAAATCAAATAAAATAATAATAATAATAATAATAATAATAATAATAATAATAATAATAATAATAATAGTAATAATAACAAATAAAATGATTGACGTAACACTTCCAATATTTTTCAACAGCCAAGAGAAGAGTGGGATTTAAGAAAAGATAAAGAAAAGAAAGGAAAAAAGAGTGTTTGACAATGTTAAACGATATTTCAACAGAATATCTTCTTCAGTTAACAGTTTTCTTTAAGTATATAAATATATAAATCTACAAAAATTACAAGTCTTTCTACAAACGTTGCAGAAAAACGTTGCTTGTCTTCTAATAAAAACAAAAACAAACTATTCTACTGGTAATGAACGCGTCACTCTTTTTTTCGCAATATTGATCACGATGAAGGAACTGAAACATGCAACAAAGCTTTTGAGAAATGTAAAAACAAAACCATTCCGTCAAATTTTCTCTGTAGATTCATAAGTTTTGTCTTGGAAAGCAACACGATGAAGTTTGGTAAAAAGTTTTCCACCAAATCAAACGATGTAGAATGAAGACTTCATAGCCATTAACTTTGCGAATATATGATAAATTTCGAAGAAAAACTACGTAAAGCTATCGGCCATAAACCAGAAGTTTGGCTGCAATTTATTGATGATATTTTCTTTTACTAGGATGGTACCTAGGAAAGTTTGTTAAACATTCTACAATTTTGCGCTACTTTTGCACAAAAGTATAATTTTCGATCACAAATAAAATTTACATTTGGTTTCTCCAAAGCTAGTTTTTTTAGACAGGCGAGTAAAATTGTCAAGGAATCATCTAATGACCGAATTATTTTACAAACGTACGTCGGCAGACATTTACCTACACCACCATTCCTTCTCACACGCTAAAATCAAACCAGAAGTACCAGTTTTTACGCATAAATCTAATTAAGCGCGGCTATCAAGAATCGTGACTGAAACAAATTGCGAATGAAATAGCTAAAAAGTGAAGATTAATATAGTTTTATACCAGGACAAATCCCAGAAAAACACAAAATCCTGACAGAATCCCATTAGTTATCAACTGTCACCGATATTTTGAGGGAATATGGTAAATACTACATGAGAGCTATGAGCTCATTGCGCAAAATTATCAGCGTTTTAAAGAGATTTTTTTTTCCAACTCGACTATAGTTTCTTTCAAAAGAAATGAAAATATCAGAAAATAATTAACAAATGTAAGCGTCCATCATTGGAATTTCAGATCTTTGCATTCCCGAAAACACTTATAGAATAATAAAACCCTGTCCAACAACATGAGTCAAGTGAATTTTATCCCAGATTCAAAGAGAAATTATCACGATTTCTACCGATGTTAGTAATTATACTGATTACCATTTAATATGCACCGGCCAATGTACCAAACATCACTTTGATTTATGTGGGTTGCACAACAGAAAAATTAAATAAAAGATTCAATGAACACAGATGTCAGACACAATCATATGACATCAACGGAACTTGCAGCACATTTTATTACAAATGACTGTAATTTCGACAAACATTTTAAGGTGCACGTTCTGAAAAAAAAATATTCTTAATCTACCGATCTGTCAACATTTAGGATACGTGAGGATTGTTTCGTAAGGAAATTATTATATATCCCAGACCGGGAAAATGAACAGAATTACGAGTGAGTTCCATAAGATTTATACTAAACTGTTTGATTAATTCCTTTTAGTAACTAATCAACAAACGGAAAATTTCAAAATGAACAAGATCAGAATCATATTAAACACGTTTCAGCTGCATACATTCCCATTGGCGGCCTTTTTTATCCATTTTGATTCGTTCATAACCATTACAAGGAAAACAATATAATTTTTTTTAAATTTTCACACCATTCGGTGATTTTTATATTTTTTTTTAGTAAGTGACCTGTGTGTGTGTGTGTGTGACGTATTTTAGTGTATGTAGGAGCGAATGGTGATGGGTAGATTCTTATGGTGAATGAGTAAATTGTAACGAATATAAACGTTTGTAAATCTGAATAGCTAGGTCAAAGATAATATTCATTAGTCTTGAACCATTTAACTACTTTTTTTGACCTTGTGACACAATTACTCTATTCAATCAGTAATAAATAGTTTGTACAAAAACTTATAACATTTTGTAGATTTATATATTTGTATACTTGAAAAACATTGTTTAAATATAACTTGAAGAAGATAGACATTATGTCAAAATATTGCTTAGCATTGACAAACACTGTTTTTTTTTCTTTTCTTTATATTTTCTTAAAATACGATCTTCTTTTAACTGAGTAATATTAGGTTGGTGCAAAAATAATGACGTAATAATGCTTTTTGGCGTATTTTTTAACGTCAAAAAAACGACATCCTTACGTCATTATTTTTGCACCAACCTAATAATAATATTAATAATAATAATAAATTCGAGCAGAGTCTAAGTATAAGTGTCTGCTTGACCATCTTATCAATATGGGGAGGTGTGTCATCCAAAATTAATATTCACATAAAAAAAATCATGTATCGAAAGATACATGATCGCCTATGTATAGCACATAACTGACAGACTGATTGAAATGTATTTTCCCCCCACGTCTCGTTGATGGCAACAATAAACTTTACTTTTCTGCATTCTTTTCCAAATTGATTTCGTTTGTGAAAAGGCAAAAGAAACTACAATACAATTATACAATTATGATAACGACATTGATCACCAATTAAAAATTAGTGTGAGTTTTTTTTTTTTTTACTCGTAATCATAGCATTTAACTTTGAAGCGTTACAGTTCACTATGAGTTTTTTTTTTAATGTTATTATATTTTTAAATTCTTCGCAAGAATATTTTAATTCTCATTCATGCAAATTATTTTCCATTTACTCCAAATTGTCCATGTCCTTATTTTTATTTTTGACTTTCATTCTCATTTTCGTCCTGGGTAAGACTGTAAACTACATCCAACAGGAAGGTCTATGATCAGGAAGTTTTAAGGAAGCGTGGAGCCACCCTTTAATTGCTGGTGTTCCCAGGTCCACCCTGACCCGGTGTGGTAGCATCTGTTAGGGTCCCAGCTATGGGGAAATAGCGAACTCCCAGTTTTTCCCATCATATATCCGCGTCCTGCGTATGGCGATAAAACTATATATATATATATATATATATATATATATATATATATATATATATAAATAATGTTGCCAGCTATACGTTTACTAGTCCTATATATATATATATATATATATATATATATATATATATATATATATATATAAACTAAATTTGTCATTAAATGACCTACAGTGGTTGATATGCCATAAAACCCAACCAACCAACCAACCAACCAACCAACCAGTCATTCTCATTTTATTACATTTTATGATTTTTAAACAATCTCACCATAAGCAAGGCAGTAAAATCACGGACTGTGAAAGAATAAAAAATAAAAGGATGCATTATTAAGAAGCGGTGACAATAAAAGAGGACACAAGATGATAGCAGATAACGATTGACAGCGTTAAAATCAATTCATGAATCCGGAAAATAGTTCTACAAGCGAGAAATGCGAGAGAAGAAAAGTTAGCATAGAACATGCGGTTCAATCTAGCCAATTCAACTGTAAATTAATGGGACCTTGTTGCCAATCAAGTATTGCATTTATATTCATAAAGTCTAGGTTCCATAGCGGAAAGATCATCAGAACAATTGCCATAAAAGTATTTATAGAAAAGACACATAGAAGCTACATTACTTCGGTGGGAAACGGACTGAAACCGAGATGCCAGCTCAGAACCAATATCATTGCGGGTTCTTCTTTGGATTTTATTAATAACCTCTAAATATATAGCAGGTGAACCGGACCATATGTGCCAGCAATATTCAAAGGATGGACGAATGTTTAGTTCTACATTTCCTCTCTCTCTCTCCCTCTCTTGCACACAAAACACCTGCACTTTTTTCTTCTCAAACCTAACAAATTAACTTTCCTATCTATTATTTCATTTTTTATCTCTTTCTCATATTATCAATTATGCTTTTCCCGTTTCTAATATTTAAGAAACCATTAAATTTATTCAATTCATATAATCACCTCATCGTTAATTCGTATTTAAAATCGTTAAAATTCTTTTGTTCAAACATACACTTTCTATTGAATCATAGGCGTCTCTTTTTTAAATCTGTAGGCACGGTGCTGTAATGGATAGCGGCTCGGATTAAGGATTCGGAGAGCTGAGTTCGAATTCCATTCAAATCCGTTACATTCACTTATGAGTTATCTTCTTGTTCCCCCACCCCCAGCTATTGGTAAATCGCGGGAAGGATCAGGTTCTATAGACTTTGATGGCAACTGGTCTACCGCAGAAAGAAATGGCAACCTACTTCGGGTAAAAAAATCTGCCTCGTCAGTCATGTATCGAAAGATACAGGATCGCCTATGTTTAGCACATAACTGACTGACTGATCGAAATGTATTTTTCCCCCTCGTCTCGTTATTCTGATCGTTATTTCATAAAATTACATCCCAACATTAGTTCAAACTTTCGTGATTGGCAGAAATTGTAGATTTTCCTTGTGACAAATTTTATGCAAATAAGATTTATCACTACACCCCCAACTCTCTACCGATTAATTATATTTTCTTTTTTCTTTGCCCTTCACATCTTTCTACTTTCTTTCGTTGTTCCCTCTTTCATTTTTTCCGACTTTTTCTTCTAAAATCTGTCCCCGGGTTCTTTTTTTTTTAAATTGATTTTCATGTCACTTGTAATATAATAAAGAAAAATGGTTGCGACATTTCCAAATGATAATGCTAGGTTTGCGAACTCACCAGTTTACGGACTTATTTGCCAGTGTCTCCTCTTCTTAACAATTATTACATATTTACAGGCGTTGAATGTCGCCGCTTGATTATAATACTTGAAGTCACACGAAGAAGGGGTCGACGCAGTCAGATGTCAATTTTTTTGCACCTAATGGTTGTTTAACCGATTTTCGTTAGAAGAAAAAAAAAACGAGAATTTTTTCAAGTCCATACAAGAAACTCATTAATTTAAAACTTTTGTAAATAATCAGAAATATTCCTTATACAATGTAACCCGGATATAGGAGACCCGGATATAAGAGAGATTTTCTCTTGTCCCAAATTAGAGCCATACTTACCTAAACAAAATAGACCAAACCCGGATATAAGAGAAACCGGGATATATGAGACTTCTTCTCCGGTCCCCACAACTCTCTTATATCCGGGTTACACTGTAATTCATATACACACAGACAAATACATATATTGTTTAATTGAATGAAGCAAAATTGAATTAGAAAAAAAGGAATATTTCTTGAATACTTAGATAATAGCAAATTTACACTATTTACATTATTCGGACTATTGTCCTCATCTTTGTCGCCATATTTATTACAACGTTTCGGTCGTTGTACACTCCGCTCTTCTTCAGGTGGTTGGAATGTCGAACTAAATCCTTTATTTCGTTCACTGGGGTAGACTATTCTAGTTCCACGTGCCATGTTTAATGGATGTCAGGTATCATTTATCGCCTGTTAATTACCCTCTCCAATTTCTCCACTGCCTTAACCGGGTATTGAACTCACACTCTTTGGGTCACTGGATCTAACCAACACATTTGTCCACTGTGCCATGTTTCCTTGAGGAATATGAATAATATGAGCACTGGTAAAAAAAAAAAATGGTTGCTGAAGACATTAGGTTTACAAAACCCAGAAATTCATACACAGATGTACTGAAGGACACGAAATAAAGTGAGCGAAAATAAGGGTTCAGTTCCACATTCCAACCACCTGAAGAAGGCTGCAGCGTACAACGGCCGAAACGTTGTAATAATTATGGCGACAAAGATGAGGACATTAGTCCAAATAATTCATATAGTGTGCATAATACCTCATCTCAGAAATATAGACAAATAGCAAATTTTTTTTTATTGTTATTTAAATTCTACTATTTAAGCGAAAAGCAACCACAAAATATACAAAAAATAACTGAACATTCTTGATTACTAATTTGTATTATCTATTAGCAAATTATTAGTATTTTGAAAACACAAAACTTATAATATGACTATATAGCAGTTCAAAAATAATGAAATCCCTAGGAAATCATTATATTTCGTTTCTTAATATATTTTCAAGCGAACATTTTTGTAGGGGATTTAAGTAAATTTGTATGTAAACAGACCAGACAACGTTAAGATAATTCTTACAAAATTTCCAGTGAATAGCTATTTATTTAATAATGTTTCCACATGGTAAAGGACATTAGTTATTTTAAGGAATACATTACATGTTTGTACAGCGAAACGGTTGCTAAAATATTCGCTAGGCTGATGGTAGGCAAACATTCTGTTGCCAACATTGTGTAAAATTGGAAATAAAATTGTAATTTCAGAGGTGTAACGAAACGACCAGATTAATCATGCAAACTGACCACATGGTCTATAACAGAGGAGAAGAAGAAGAAGAAAAAAACAAGTGCGAATGTTGCTAATAATGCAAAAAAAAGAATGTGTGCTATGAATATTTAGATTATATGCATCAAACGATCCTTGAACAAAGCAGCGTAAAAAACCATTACCGAATTCGATATACGGATTCTTTAAAAGTTCTCACAAGGGAATAATGACGAAAATTCAAATTTTGGAGAAATCCTCTATCTTTACGAGAGCCAGATCAGACCTAAAATATATTGACACGATCTGCCTACTTTCCACTTACCAATCTCGATAGAATTCAAAAGTGTCTCTGTGTCCGCCTTGATGCTAAATTATTTTCCACCCTACAACCCCTTTCTCCCAGACGAAAAGTCGCAAGCTTCTCGCTGCTCTATCGCTATTTCCATGGAAAGAGGTCAGATGGACTATATTCCTTAGTTCCACAAGTTCTAACCTTCATACTTACGACCTATCATACTACGTAGATTGTCGTAAACCAACTACATACCCTTTGTATTCCATTGTTGAGACATAAGTTCCACCCGAGTAGCTTCTTTCCACGAATCGCTGATTTGTGGACCCGACTCGCAAGAGAATGCTTCCCCGAATGCTATAATCTTAACCTGTTAATGTGTATGTTTAACCGTTATCTTCTCCACATATCACATATCAGCATAAACCACCTCTTAATCTGTAATCCTTTACCTCGAGTGGCGAACATCATTATAAAGGAATCATCCTGTGGTCATATGAGAAACACATCTACCAGATTTTGATCTAATGAAATTTTATATGTTATATGTCATGGTGTACAATGAAAAATGTTTGGGTGTGACATTTAAACAATCCAGTGGAAGCCTCATGGTCTGGGGTTCTATGAACTGTGATGCAACGGTGAGCTGTATTATACGGATGGAATCATGACTGCTGATGATTACGTCAAAATCTTGAATGAACGCATGTTGCCTGCATTGAAACGCGATCTACGCTGACAATGAGCCAATATTTTCTACTGAGATGAAGTTATGTCAGGATAGGACAACTCTCCACAACTTCCTCTCCTTTATAGTTCTCAATAATGTTTGCCCCTTTACTACCCCCACTGTCCTCCTTCGTTTTGTAGGCAGTTTTCTTCTGTCTTTCTTACCACCATTATGCATAGCGTAAGTAAAATTCTCCACGCTCGCGTTCTTCCAGCATTTCAGAAATTTCAACTGCCTCTTTCTGATACACAGGGTAAAATGTCACAATTTTATATTTTTAACTTAGCTTTTTCTTGTTTTTGATATCGTCGACTGCACAGTATAGTAGGGTCAGTTGGGCACCGTCTGTGAGTAAAAGATCACCGTCTCGCCAGAAATTTGGAAATGGCATGCTGGACTGCTAATCACACGCACCGGAAGCTCTAATACGAACATTTCAGATTGCTTGTGCGTCCATCCTGTGACAGTTCAGAGGATTCGGAAGAGATGGATGAGTCTAATGGTGATTACGAAGGTATGGCAGATCAGAAAACTCACTCTGATAGTTCAGATAATAAAAGACCACCCTACATTGTTGGTGACGGCTTTAGGCTTAATACGGAGGCCTATGCCAAGTGCCTTGTGGAGATAGTGCTTCCCTTTGTCTTTGTCTGCTGAAAGTCCTTATCTAACAACAGGACTCTGCACCATGCCAAACGAGCAGGAGTTAGCAGTTATGGCTGTCACACAATTTCTGCGACTACATCACCACTTACATATGGCCACCTAACTCCCCAGACAGAAACACCATTGATTATTATGTGCAGGATGCAACTGAGCGAAAGACGAACAGAATTCCTTTTAACACCAAAGATGAACTGAGGGCAAGGATTATGGTAGCATTCGTCAACTTAATCAAGAAGACAGTCCAGAAGAGTTTCAGATGATTCTGAAGTAGTCTGGAGGCAATGTTTGATTTTTTTTTTATTCTATTTTGATCACATGTTCGGTCCATGGCAATCGTAGCAAAATTCATCTTTGCTGTCTTAACATTCCTCTTCTTAAGGAAAATGTCCAATTCACTGCAACTGAGGAGCATTTACATTATTGACAGAATTTCAGCAGACTTTTCTTCATTTCTCTTGTAGGGTTCTGGATTTTCAATACTTTATTTGTCTTTTGGGAGTCATCATTTGCTATTCAAAATAAATAAATCAATCTCTGCATCAGATTTTCTGGCTTTTGATAAAATAATTTCCAAATAGTTAAATTTCACTTCTTGTTAATATTAACGCCTCCAGTAGTTATCGCGCATATTCACCTGTCTCTCTTGCCAACGATCATACATTCCGTCATCTTGCAATTAATAACTTTTTTTTCTTCGCGCTTTCTTCGACTACCTTTCCTCGAACTTTTTACGATTTATTCTGTGTCGGCAATAGCAATCTTTCAGATTCGGATCTTGTAAAGTTTTGTGATGTCAACGAACACTGATTGCTACTTATCTCATGTCAACGAATATTCATTATCACTTATCGTAATGTCCATTGTAGTAGAGACTTTGTAATCGTAGATACAACTATAGAACGCCGTTGAACAATGCTGGTGCCAGGCGCCTTCGAATAGCCCTCGCAGTAATAGTTAGTCAGCGTGATAAACGTTTAGGGGATCAAGAATGAAGAGGAAGATTTTTTTACCACAGTAGGTTGCCATTTCTTTCTACGGTAGACCAGTTGCTATTCAAGCCTATAGAACAGAGTCTGTCCTGCTATTTACCCATAAGGGGAGAAGAAGAGGCTTCATACCTTTTCTTTTTAAGTGAAAGTAACGGATTTTGACTGGAATTCGAACTCGGCTCACCGATTCCTCAATGCGAGCCGCTATCCATTACTCCGCTTTCTTACTGATAGTACTTGCTGGATAATACTTGCTCGAACAGTAATCCGTATAGTGATCCGAATAGAGGAATAGTATAGCGAATAGAGTAAAGAATAGCGGTCGGTATATTAATAGAGGATAGAGAAAAATGATGATCCGTAAAGTAATAGAGGATAGAATAGGAATGGTGTCACGCTACTACCTACTTAAACGTTTCACTCATGGTCAAGTGATCTACATAATTCAATAATGGGATCGCATGTAGTTGCTCACTGGCGATATATGTACAAACTCAAGTGTCGACAGCGACTTTTTATTCCTATATGACACCTCCCCTTTGACATGACTTCCTCTTCTTCAGTTCCGGTTGAATAATCAAATGCTTTCTTGATGATCTCTTTCTTTTACTGTACCTCCTTGTTTCACTAATCTCTGCTGACGTGGGTACGTCGAACTTGTCATACAATATCTTTATCGGTACCTCTTTTCGTGAATCTCCGTTTAAACTAATTAAGGTGTCGCTTATGTTCCACCCTTGTCCCTGTACCATGCATTTCATTTTGCCGATCCGTTTTTTTTTTTTTTTTGTATATAATGCCGTCTTCCCAGAATTCTTTCCAATTTGATACATTTTGAAAAATACCTTATCTCCAAGTTGGAAGCATTTACTTATATTATTATTTCATGGTACCCTCGCCTTACGTTCTCGTAATAATTTGTTACAAACGTACTTAACATTCCTGGCGAACATTAACTCTGCAGGCGACATTCCAGACACGGTGTTCGGGTTGGTGTTATTCTGTAAACATTCAAAAATTTTATCATTTTTTCATCTAATTGCTCCCCCTCCGACTTTTTCTAAGGCCCTTTTAAATGTATCGACAAACCGTTCCGCTTGTCCGTTTGATCTTGAGTGAAACAACAGAGTCAGGAACAACGAACCTTGCAAAAATCTCATGTTGGAAATTTATCGTTACCCCTGTTGTCGGACTTCTACATTTTAATAATTCTGGCCATTTAGTGTAACTATCGACTACCACTAGAGAGTATTCTCCGTTTAACGGTCCTGCGAAATTTATATTTTCTGGACAGTGGCATATCCGTTTTCGGCCAAGGTTGAATTTTGGTAGGCGGTGACTTCGTTACCAGAAAACAATCTCTGTATGATTTCACTAAATTTTCAATATCTTGATCCATTTTTTGGTCAATAAGTATAACACATCATTCTATAAATTCCTGGGTGCCCCATGTGAAATTCCTCTAGCATACGTTTTTGCAACGATGCTGGTAACACAATTCTTTCTGCGTGATTAAGAACATCATTAAATAATGAAAATGCATTATTTCCAGTAATATTTTTTTCTTTTAAATCGTAATTGCTTCTTCATTTTCATTATAAAGTCGTTTTTCCGATGTAATTATTATTTCCTCCAATGTTATGGGCAGTTCTCTGACAGTATTGTATAAATTATTATTAATTTCATTTTCGGCTCTTATCGCCGGAATTACTGTGTCTTCAAGTTGTTAATAGAAAATTGGACGATCAGTCTGTATGTCTTCATTTTTTGTGTGGTGGGAACTCCATTTTAGAATTATAGTTCAATAGGATAGTCCCAAGCGCTGCTGTCTATTATTTGCTGTATGTGTGGGAACACCCTTTTTTGATTCATATATGGACAATAATGGAAGATAGTCTGACTGTAATTTAAATTTCCTACCATTTATAAATTTGTGAAATTTTTTCATAGCAAATGTGATGGCCAATGCTTCCTTTTCTATCTGGCTGTAGTTTTTTTTTTTAGCGGCAATCAATGATCTTGAAGCATAAGCTATTGGCTTAGTTGTTCCGTCCACATATTTGTGTAGCATCACTGCTCCAATACTCGAATCATTTGCATCTGATGCAACCAAAATCTTTAATTTAGGATCAAAATCAGCTCATGACAAATCCGATGTTAAAAACGAAAACACTTTGACAATTATCTGTCCAATTTTATTTCACATTCCTTTCTTCGTTAGGTTATTCAAGGGTGCTCATAATTCGTGAATATTAGGTATATATATATATATATATATATATATATATATATATATATATATATATATATATATATATATATATATATATATATATATATATATACATACATATATATATATACATACATATATATACATATATATCTATATATACATACATATATATACATATATATATATATACATACATATATATACATACATACATATATATATATATACATACATACATATATATATATATATACATACATACATATATATATATATATACATACATGCATACATACATACATATATATATATATATATATATATATATATATATATATATATATATATATATATATGATAGTAATTAGCAAACCCTAAAAATACTTGTAACTTTGTTGGAGCTAGCATGTCTTTTATTGAGTTCGCCATTGAAGAATCTGGTCTTCTACAGTTTTCATTGATAATATGTCCTAGATGTTAAAGTCTGGACATAAACAATTCGCATTTTTCTTCGCTGATCTTAAAGCCACATTCTTTGAATCTCTGAAATACATTTTTTACATCTTCCGTAAGTTGCTTTCGGGTTTTACTTTTAAAAAGTACCTCATCCAAATATGCTTGAACAAAATCAAAACCGGCTGGCATGGTATCTATTATCTGTAGGAATTTGCTTGGTGCTACTTTTATACCGAAAAGACGTGGGTTGAATTTGTATAACCTTCTATGAGTGTTAATTGTTAATAATTTTGATCAGTCTTCGTCCATTAATACTTGTAGGTAAACGTCTGGCAGGTTCAATTTAGAAAAAAATTACCTCCATTAAATTTGGGAAATAATTCCTCTGAACATGGTAATGGGTACAGTATTTGCATTAGTCGGACTATTGTCCTCATCTTTGTCGCCATATTTGTCACAATGTTTCGGCCGTTGAACGCTCCGGCCTTATTCAGGTGGTTGGAACCTCAATTTCAGTACCTCAATTTCAACTCCCACCATCCATACATCCGTAAAGAAAGGGATTGTCCGTTGCTTACAACACCGAGCAAAAGTCATAAGTGGCAACCCAGAGACGTTAGATAAGGAATCGGTCAGTATAAGTAGTACCCTACAACGTAACAACTACCCTGGGTACATGGCAGCAGCCCCCCAAAACTGGGACACGCGGGTACAAGAGGAGGAGGACGACAACAACACTCAGAAAACAGTCTGCCTACCTTATGTGAAGGGGTTATCAGAGAAAATACAAAGGATCTGCGGTCCATATAACATCAGGACAACCTTCAAAAGCGTGATAACACTTCGCAGATATCGCTCTCGCGTGAGACCCCCCATAGAGGAGAAAATGACTAAAGACTGTGTGTACGCTATCCCGTGCAGCTGCGGAAAGGAATATAAAGGAGAGACAGGCCGCCCCCTCAAGGTAAGGCTTCAAGAAAACCAGAAAGCTGTAACGCGAGGGGAAGTAGAAAAATTAGGCGTGGCTGACCACATATGGAGAGAGAAGGGAGATCACCGTCCCTTGTGGGATCATGTTGAGATCATAGACAGGGAACACCTTTGGAAAATTCGTAAACTTAAGGAATCAACACATATGCTAAGCCACAAAAATCTCATGAGCCGACCAAGCATAGAAATAAATACAATATGGGAACCAGTAATAAAGAGTGCCAGAGAAAAGCAATGATAACAAAGTTGCAATATCAGCTCTGGTAAAAACATGCAATGATAACAGCAAAATTGCAATATGAGCACTGGTAAAAAATGGTTTCTGAAAACATTAGGTTTATAATACCCAGAAATTCACACATGGCACAGTGGATAAAGGCGTTGGTTAGATCCAGTGACAGACCCAAACAGTGTGAGTTCAATACCCGGTTAAGGCAGTGGAGAATTTTCAGAGGCAAAATTAGCAGGAGATAACTGATAACTGACATCCATCAAACATGGCACGTGGAACTAGAACAGTCTACCCCAGTGATCGAAATAAAGGGTTCAGTTCGAAATTCCAACCAACTGAAGAAGGTCGGAGCCTACAACGGCCGAAACGTTGTGACAAATATGGTGACAAAGATGAGGACAATAGTCCGACTAATGTAAATACTGTACATAATACCTCATCTCAGAAATATAGACAGACTCTGATGGTAATGGGTAGTTATGTTGTTTTAAACTTTCATCTAACCACGTTGAAAAATCAGTACATATGCGCATTTTATTATTTCTTTTTTAATGTAGACTGTTGGTGATGGCCATTCGGAATAGTTTATTTTTGAGATCACATCTAATTTTTCTAGTCTGTCCAATTCATTATTAATTGGATCTAAGGTCACAAAAGGTACACTCCTTTTCGTTTTAAATGTCGGGGTTACATTATCTTTTAACTCAAACTTAGCTGTTGTTTTTGTATTTCCCTAGACCTTCTGAGAAATCATCTGGAAAACTTTTTTTCAGTTAATTCTTTAATTTTTCAGTTGCCGTATTAGTACTGGGGGAAACAACATTTATCTTATTACAAAAAGAGTTAATTGGAAGGTTCCAAAAGATCAAACAGTGCAATCCGGTCTGGTCCAAACTAATCAGTATTATTCTTTAATAAAATACCACTGCTTTTTTGGTTTTTCCAACAAAAGAAACGTTACAGGTGAAGTCACACAAAATTTTCAGTTTCTTTCCTGAGACTCCATACGCAACTTTATCAGAAGACCCATTTTTCTCTATGTCTGTTCATTTATGATAGTGATGTCAGATCATGTATCTAGATGAAATTTTATTTTAACATCATTAATTTGCACAATAACAAATTTCCTCTTTTGGGATATCTTGCTAATTTCCCTAATAGGCTTCTTATAGTTATCTTATTTATTTATCATGTTACCTGCGTTTTATTTTTTCTCCATTTTTTGTATCTGTAACACGTACTTTTGTGTCTTAATTCCCCACATTCGTAGCATTTTTTGTTCTAAAAGAAACAATCACTTTTGAAATGTTTAATTGCACAACCATGGCAAGTATTAGGTACTGAGGGAGAGGTTATCGTCTTTTTTCCTGTTCTGCTTGGAACTGAAAAACGTTTGTAGTTTTTTTTTTTTTTTTTTTTGCTTCTAGATGGTCGGACAATATGTACTTGTGAATTGACTTTTTCTTCAGTCCTTGTGGGATCGAATTTCAAACTGACAATACGTTGACATTCTTCTGCTAATTTCTGGGGAGTTATTTTGGAATCGGTTTCTAATTTAGCAAGTATCCTAGAACTTATCTCCGCGTCCTTATTAGAAGTTAAACCCTGTAAGAATATCAGGCATTTAAATAAATTAGAAGCTAATTCATTTAACTTGAACTTTTTACATTCACGACTCCTGCATAAGTAACAAAATCGTCATCTTCGGACTTTAGTAAGTTAAGAAATTGTTATCGTGTACTAAATAATGAATTCACCAAAATTTTTTGATAGAATTAGAACAGTTTCATCAAAGTTTATCTCTTGTTTTTTTTCGACAAAATAAAATTCACATATTTTCATGTTTTCCTTAATAATAAACGAACATTCTTTTGATCATTCCAATGCGAACAATACCTTTTGATGATCCCTTCGTATCTTCTATAATAAGCTGGGAAAGTTTTCCCTTCATCTGGATTGTAACTGAATTAGCAACGGTATCTGGAGTGAATAAATCAGTCCTTCCATAGCTTTGATAAACAATTCAAAAAACTTCTGCTGGTGTAGTTATAATTGTAATTGCTGTTCATGTTGTTGCAATTGTTGCTGTTGTAATTTTTGTTGATGCAAAGGTTGTTCTTGTTGTTGCTTTTGTAGCGCCAACATGTGAATCATGATAGATTTTAGTTTTCCCATTTTGCTGTACTCTGCTGAACGAAACCTCGTGTAACCTCAAGAAATCCTTGCGAAACCTTGTCGCCAATTATCAAGGAACACTCGCCGACACTTTTATGATGTCAACGAATACGCGTTGCCACTTTCATAATGCTCGTTTTAGTAGAGACTTTGTAATCGCAGAGACAAGTATAGTACGCCGTTGAACTATGCTGGTGTCAGACGCCTTCAAATAATCTCGCACTAATAACACTTGCTCGATAATATTCGCTCGAACAGTAATCCGTATAGTGATCCGAATAGAGAAATAGTATAATGAATAGAGTAGAGAATAGCGGTCCGTATAGTATGAGAGGATAGAGCAAAAATGGTGATCCGTATATTAAAAGAGGATAGAATAGAAATGGCGATCGTTTAGATGTCACGCTATTACTTATTTATGTGTTTCACCCATGGTCACGTGATCCACTTAATTCAATAATGGGATCGCCTGTATTTTCTCACTGGCGATCTATGTTCAAACTCAAGTGTCGGTAGCGACACTTTATTTCTATATCATTAAGATTACTCACGATTAATAAGTGCTGGTAAGAATTCTTTTTTTCTGATGATAGACTTGTTGTAGTGGTTAAATCACTCTTGTGTAAAGAGGCATGCTTGGCTTGCGCCTTTTTCTTTGGCTTTTTGTCTTTTTGCTCAATTCATTTGATTTTCCGTAGGCACGCGATGCGTTCCCAACAAATTTATATCCAATTGAGCACTTGTGTAATATTTTTTAATGGAAATTATATAAATAATTACAACACGGCAAGATAGAAACGGAATTATATATATATATATATATATATATATATATATATATATATATATATATATATATATATATATAAATTAAAATTCAAGCAATATTGTGCAGACATCAAATTAAAATAGAAGCAGCTTTTTTTTAGTCTTTCCATGCAATAATAATTAATATGTAATAATATTCATTTATCGTTGTTTTCTGGCAGAATTATTAGGATCTTGAATAAGTTCAAGCTGTTTTCCAAAAGATTGCGTTACCAGAACTGTGCGTGTCGCTTCAGTTGGTAATTCATCTATAAGGAAGTAATATTAGAAAGATTGAAATTCAGTGTAAGTCATTTCGTTGAAGTGTGAACACCTTTGTTTAGAAATAAGCGTTAAACATGACGTATGTCGTGCCAATCTAAGTGTATTTGCGGGGAATTCAACTGCATTATCTTATTGAAAAGAAATCTGCACCTTCATCACACAGAATTCTTTTTGAGACTTACGACGACCATGATCTGTTGGAAACAAAATGCAGAGATTGGATTAGACGCTTCAAAAATAATGAGTTTGATATTGAAGATAAAGAACAATCTGGCGGACTGAAAAAGATTGAAGATGAAGAACTGGAGGCAATACTTCATGAACATTCATTTCAGGCGCATGCTAAACTTGCTGAATCCTAACGATCACATAAGAGTTTTGAAACATTTGAAAGCATTAAGAATAATTCAAAAGCAAGGACAATGGGTGCCGTACGATTCCAAGTCGAGAGACGTCGAACGGCGTCTTGTCACGTATGAACAGCTGCTTCAAAGATAGAAAAAGAAAAAAAAAATTGTACCATACCGTGACCAGCGATGAAAAGTGGATACACTACGATAACCCTAAGCGTAGAAGATCGTGGGTTAAGCCCGGCCATGCATCAACATCGTTCGAAGCTTCTGCTCTGCATTTGGTAGGATCAGCTGGGTATAGCTTATTATAAGCTGTTCAAACCGATCGTAACTATCATGGGGTTCGCTGTCGACTACAATTCATGCATTTGAGCCGAGCATTAAAGAAAAACGAGCAGAGACACAACAAAGTGATTTTGCAACATGACAACGCTAGGCCACATTTTGCAAAACAGATGAAAACCTACTTGGAATCAGTTAAATGGAATACCCTTCCCACCCGCCGTATTCGCAATACATTGTTCTGTTCGATTATCACTTGTTCCGATAGATGGCACATGACCTGGATGTGCAGCTCTTTCGTTCATATGAAAATCCAAAAAATGGGTCAATTCTTTGTTAGCCTCAAAAGATGTGTCGCTTTCCAACGTGGAATTCAGATGCTACCAGAAAGATTGGAAAATTAGTGGCTAGCGATAAACAATACTTTCAGTGACATGTTTTGTAAATTTTTTTAAATAAAACATTACTTTTATGAAAAATCAGCGAGAACTTATTCAAGGTCCTAATAGTAAAATCCCGATACCTTTGATTTAGGGCATTCATAAAAAATGTCAGGTGCTTGTTTAATTATGAGTGAGCATGAATGTATATTAAATCCTAATATACTCCTACCCAAGCCCGTGCAACCTGGAGGGGGATTTGCAAAGAGGACATCGATATCTTTGAGAACAGGCGTATCAGTCTCCCCATTGAGAAATGTGCCAAGCGGAAGACCAACATTGAAACTCAGGACCTACTTTATCAATGCAGCCTCTTTAATATGGCTTGCGGCTCTAGAATTGGACTCTAGTCTCACGAGAGGACCCATTGGTGATGTGTCGATGGAATACTTATATTTTAGCTAATGACGCGATAATACATATGTATGTATAATCCTATATCCGTGTTCCTTTCTACTGGATTTATATAACCAAAATTTGCTTTGAAGAGTAAGACGCAATAGCTTGCCACTCGGTATTAAAAAAATATATAGATTTATTAAATATGAATAAAAGGTTTAAAAATGCCGTTTTGCATTCGAAAACTTATATGTGCTGACTACGTATGTGTTCTCGTAATTGTTATATGGAAAATAAGCGTAAAACGATTATAAATGAAGTCCAAATCAAGGCATTAACTGCAATAGTACAAAAAACATAGAGATTCTATTTATAAGCAAAAATAAGTAGTCATTGTTGTGAACAAACGTGAAATATTTTAAGGGTAGCACTAGACAATAGTAAAAGAAATAATCCTAAGGAAAGAAAGACAAAATTAATGAAATGATTGACGTTGGGAATTCTGGTCCAAATTAAAAGGAAATGGTTACGCCAAAGAAAATTGCAAAATATGAGATTAATGTAAATCTTCAGAAATAGGCTCAACACTCGAAAGTCCAATAGCTTAATGGGGAAAGTATAAAGATAAATATATATATATATATATATATATATATATATATATATATATATATATATATAACTGGTAAGAAAGCATGCACTTCAGTAACAAGCACGATAGGGGAAACAATCATAATAGCTAAAATCGAAAGGTGCTACAAAGTGGAACAGATACGTAGAAGATTCTTGCCATGGAAACACAAGGGACACCTACAATTAAAGCATGGAAGCAACTCGAAGACAAAAATCTGAGATTAAAATTTTACAAGATTTAAGGAGTTGTAGAGTAATGGATAGCGGCTCAGATTGAGGAATCATAGAGCCAAGTTCGAATTCCAGTCACTTACGTGCTAATACCCTTGGGAAAGGCACGGATCCTCTTATTCTTCTCCCCCATCTATGGGTAAATAGCACAACAACCGATTTCTATAGCCTTGGATGGCAACTGATTTACCGCAGAAAAAAATGGCAACCTACTGCAGTGAAAATCTGCCTCGTCAGTCTTGTATCGAAAGATACATGATCGCCTAAGCGTGTATCATTCATGCCACATAACTGACTGAAAGTAATTGAAATCATAAAAGGAATCGCAGCAGTGAAATATAGAAGTTCATCAGTATTCATAGTAATAGTAAACAAACTAAACGTGAATAAATTCAATCTGCTGATAAACAATTTAATGTACCACATAACAAAATAACTAATAGCAATTTCAGTGATTACACCCGATGCATAAATAGAATAACAATATACACTCATTGTATAGAAGTGGTTAGAAGCGGAATCTTACTTATTATAAAACGCAGATTGTGTGTGTGTGTGTGTCTGTACGTTTATATATTGGATCGGATTTCCTACATTTTTCAACCGATTTCAACAAACCTTCACAGGACTACGTAAAATTACCTTGCGGTGGTTCTGACAGCGCGAAAAATTGGAAAAACACAATTGTTTTTGCACGAAATCAATTTGAAAACACGATTAAGAGGCATCACAAGAATGAAAGGTGGACAACTCATATCGAGTTATACTTATTATAAAACCCAGGTTGGTTGTTTATTTTTGTGTGTGTGTGTGTGTTCCTTTATATACGGGATCGGATTTCCTACATTTTTCAACCGATTTCAACAAAACTTCACTTTTTTATTTTTGGCAGGTAGTGTTTCTTATTGTCTTGCACACTTTTTTCTTTATTTTTACATTCAGAATGCTTTAAAAATTCCATTTACAAGACAATTGTTTATAATAAAATTCTATTCAATCGGTAGACTCATAACGATTGAAAACAATATTTTTGTTTGAGTTTGGGTTTGACCAATTCGTAAAAAACAAAACAAAAACAAAACAAACAAACAAAAAAAACTAATTAAGACATGCGTGTCTGTCAACCTTAAACAATAATTTTTGTCAATTTTATTTTTCAGTCTTTATGATGGTCGATACTTGATCTATCTCTTACTGTTATATCCCCGGGCAATGCGGGGCTCTACTGCTAGTTATGTATATTTTCGAGGTGTGAAATTCTGAAGATCGTGTGTGCAAATTTAAGTAATGTTTTTCAGTCTTCAAACAAAAGTGAAATTTTAAAAAATGGCTTTACTGTTGAATGTCGTTTATCGCTATACTAAGGGCTTTCGTACCTATGAAGTGACTCGAAACAACAGATATGGTTTTACAGACCAATACTGAAGAAACTGTACTGAATATGAGAATGAAGTTGCAAGGAGAATGTGAACTAAAATGAAAGTAACACTTATATTCAGAATGAAAGGGTTGAAGTTTCTTGAACGGATAAAAAAGTGCGGATTAAAAGTGCAGTTTGAAAGATGGTAAATTTTTGCACCCTTGTGCAAATTAATTGAAACAAAACGAATAATTCCTTTATTATTTACTTTTTTCGTATTTTTCCAATGAAATATGACCCAGTGCACATATTAGTACTTCGTATGTCCATTCCACGAAGTCATACCTTGGAAATTGATCACAGATTCTCGATTAGATTTACATCAGGAGATTTTCCGGATCAGTCTTTAGTACTTTGACTAGCTCACTGGTAAGGCTTGCCAGTGTTTTCGTGCAGCGTTACAAATTTTAGTACGCTTTCTTGAGGTAATAGACATTGCAGACAATGGCCGTAGGACAAATAATCGACAGTCGAGGCAATAGTGTCTGGGCGTGATAAAAATATGATGCCATTACGGATGACGCAGTATTTTTCAAGATCAAACAAATTTCATCACACACTCCGAAAATAGATTCATATTGCTGCACACAACTGCAAATGACCTAATCCGATGAAAAAACAGAAATCGATTACACCCTGTCCCCCAGTGTATCTAAAACTTACTGTGTGTTCAAAGAAAAGAAATTAAATTGGGTACATGGCCCAGTGGATAGATCTAACGTTGCTGAAATCCAATAATTAGACACAAAGAGTTGTGAGTTCAATACCAGGCGACAACAGTGGTGAACCAAAAACGTTGAGTTAAAGAGGGTTGGGTTAAAGAGAAATAACAGAGACATCCGGAAGAGGCATGGCACGTGGAAGTAGAATGATTTACTCCGGTGAACGAAATGAAGGGTTCGCTTCGAAATTCCAATCATATGAAGAAGACCGGAGCGTACAACGGCCGGAAGGTTGTGAATATAGTAATGAAGATAAAGATAACTGTCTGAATAATGTAAATAATGTACGTAATAATAATACCTCATCTCAGAGATATAGACAAATATAAACGGTTTGATTTGAAAATGAATATAAGATGGTTTAATAATTTCGAAATAAAAGCTACAAATGCCGTTATTTAAAGAAAAATTTGAATTCGGTAAGATCTTTTTTGAAAAACAATTATTATTGATTTTTAGTTCGGAGAAAAAACGAAAAACACGAAGATATTTTAAATTTTAGAATGCCATGTCTCTTCAGAATGTAAGAATGACGGTTCACAGATAAATGATTCTATGGAGAGTCATGATGACTCTCCACATAATCATTTATCTCTGAATCAACATGCCTTCATGGGAAAAAATAGAATTTCATTGCCCGAAATTATTTTCTGCTTCTTTGATTGGTTGTCACTTCTGTCTGTCGAGTCTATTTAACATAGCTGTTTAACCCATAGACAGAGACACAAATTCAGATGGGAAAATGAAAGCAACACACTAACATTTGAACGGTTTGATGAATACGCTTTACGCGCCGATATCAGTTACAAGACCCGCACATCACTTAAGCATATAGTATTGGAGTGGCTTTTTGTATTTATTCATCCTAGGAGAGTAACTGTTACGTTTTACAGGATATTTTGATATTGCCTTTATCTTTTCTTTACTGATCTTTAGAAACAGAATATTAAGAAAAAATATAGACCTAGCTGATACTTAATTTTGACATTTATTTAGTTTTTGCTTATATTAGCAATTTGTCTCTGAAATAATAAAAATGTCGAATAATTTCTTTTTTAACTACTTTCCACACTTGTACAAATTTGATACACTTGGAATTTTAATAATCTCTAGATATTAGGTTGGTGCAAAAATAATGACGTAATAATGTCGTTTTTTGACGTTAATACGTCAAAAAACGACATTATTACGTCATTAGTTTTGCACCAACCTAATAAATGAGCTTTCTATGAATTTCCATAAATTTGTTTTTATTCAAAATATTAAAATCAGAATTACTTGAGATCTACCCCAGACAATGCCGGATAACTCGTCTATTCCAGGTTGGGATGCTCACGGTCATCTGCACACGCGCGAGGGAGCGAGAATGGGTCTGATGTTGAAAAGAAAGAATGAATGCAAATGAAAATGTTACTGAAGAAAAAAAAAAAAAAAAGAGTGCGATAGAATAAATGCCGCGGTGAATAACATGCAAAAACTTCATTCTTTACGGTAACGCGACAAACAGATACAGTTACAGCGACTGAGGACTTAACAACGGTCCACACTCAAACTGGTCTCCCTCGGCGGTGGCCACTCAACTTGACATGAAATAAGCAGCTAGAAAACATGATTTATGACGTGCATGAGTTTTCCATAGACGCAGCTTGGACAATAAAATGACGAATGAATGAAGGAGAGAACTGCAAGGAAAATATTTAAAAAAAAAAAAAAAGAAAAAAGAAAAGGAATAAATATCAACAAGGGAAGAAGAAACTAGAATTCACGAAAAGAAGAATTCAAATGATTGAGCGATTGAATGAAAGAAAGAACACGCGAGACAGAAGGAAAAGTGAACTAATCATATAAAATATAATGAAACCGTGTAATTATTTCAATAGACATAAAGAATGAATAAAGTTGTAGCAATGAATGATTGAAAGAAAGAACGGAAGTAAGCAAGTAGTCACGAAAGAAAGAAAAATACGTAAAATAAGAAATAAAAAAAAAATAGCGCTAAAGAAAGGTAGAAATCCTGATAAATTCTTCGGTAGATAAGTAAGATTTGATGGTAAGAAATAAAAAAAGAAATTACCGAAAAAATGAGTTAAAAATATGTAGAATGAAAAATTAGAAAGTAAACGATAATCCAAATTGGGAAAAAAGAAAACACATAGATGCTAAACTGGAGAAGAGTGACTCATTGCATTTTATCGGACTAACGTTTTCTGTTGAAATAAAGGGAAAAGATTATGTTAAATTAATTGCAAGGTTTACTGCTAACAAAGTTGGTTCAATGGGTCGTGTAGACAATTTTTTTCTCGCTTGAATCTCTCTTACATAAAAGTCTACTATTCGACCTTGCTTTAATTATTGCTACCCAATAACGTCTAGTGTTCCTGCTATATATTTAGAGATTCTTGATAACATCCAAAGAAGAATCTACAATTTTATTAGTCCTGACGTAACATCTCGGCTCCAATCACTTTCCTACCGCCGTAAAGTAGATTTCCTGTGCTTTTCCTATAAATATTCGCATGGTAATTGTTCTGATGAACTTTCCTCTATGGCATCTAGACTTTATGAATTTAAGTGCAGTACTAGAAATCTTTCATCATATTACAGTTGAAATGGCTAACTGTAACCGTAGGTTCTATAGTTATAGTATCTTCTATCGCACTTCTTCCTTGAGGAACTCCCTTCCGGCCTTTAGCTTCTCAGTCAGCTTTGACCTTCAAAGATTTAAATGCTGTGTCAAGCGTTATTTTCTGTTTTCATAATTCTTGTTCTTTTATTATTATTTCTGCCTCATAGTGTTTTACTTTTCTCATAATTTCTAACACTTCGTATCCCACTTGCGTCCTAGTGACTTTATTGCTTTACTTAGGCCGAGATGATTAAAAAAAAGCCCAAAACAAACACCCCCCACCCAAAAAAAAACATGAATGTTTGCAAGAGGAAACGAAATAAAATGTCAGATATGAAACGTAATATTAAAATCAAGGGAGATAATGTTGGTCGCATAAAATGAAAAGGAAATATGTTTTTCTGAAATATTTTGTTGGTTCTACTTCTCTGCATCAAAAACAATTTCTACAAATCAATATTAAAAATCATTGTTAATCAATATGCAGAAAATTAAGCTAGTAATATTTTCTAAAAAAATAAATGTATTTCTATAATCGGAATGGGTGATTTAATGCAAAGAATGAAGATTTTCGGCTTCAGAAAGACATAAAATGCTTTACTGGATCAGAAGGTGTTTTAAAAAATATAAACTGGTATATCAATAAGGAAGGTGTAATTTATAAACAATTATTGTTCTACCCTTCATAAACTACTGAATAACAGTAAATCTAATATACATCGTGCCAAAAAAAATTACATAATGAATGAACGGAAAAAATATAAAACGGATGGAAGGAGATACAAAGATAAAATTTTAAAAGGCAAGCAGATGAAAGAGAAGAAGAATAAAACAAGATTAGGAAAGAGAAAAAATAATATAGAAAGGAAATAAAAAAGAAACAGAGAAAAAAAACGATAGAAACAAAGACTAAAGGATGCCATGAAGATTAAGAGAGATGAAAAATAATTTCGGAAATAATTTTAAAAAATGAATGAAGGAACAAAAGAACACATAAGAAAGGAAAATCACACATGAAAGAAAGAAAAATAACATGATAAATAAAGTAAGAAAGGGTGATAACATGCTAAATATAGTAAGAAAGGTAAAACAACATACTAAATAAAGTAAGAAAGGCAGATAACATGCTACTGAATGTAAGAAAAATAACATGCTAAATAAAGTAAGAAAGATAACATGCTAATGAATGTAAGAAGATAATATGCTAAATATAGTAAGAATGGAAAATAACATGATAAATAAAGTAAGAGGGGATGATAACATGCTAAATAAAGTAAGAAAGATAAAACAACATACTAAATAAAGTAAGAAAGGCAGATAGCATCCTAATGAATATAAGAAGGATAACATGCTAAATATAGTAAGAAAGATAACATGCTAAATAAAGTAAGAAAGTCAGATAACATGCTAATGAATGCAAGAAAGATAACATGCTAAATAAAGTAAGAAAGGAAGATAACATGCTAATGAATGTAAGAAGATAATATGCTAAATATAGTAAGAATGGTAAATAACATGATAAATAAAGTAAGAAATGATGATAACATAATAAACGAAGTAAGAAAGACAAAACAACATTCTAAATAAAGTAAGAAAGGCAGATAACATGCTAATGAATGTAACAAAGATAACATGCTAAATATAGTAAGAAAGATAACATGCTAAATAAAGTAAGGAAGATAACATGCTAAATATAGTAAGAAAGAAAGAACGTGCTAAATAAAATAAGAAAGATAAAAAACATGCTAAAGAAAGTACGAAAGAAATTTAACATGCTAAATAACGTAAGAAAGGAAGATAACATGTTTAAGAAAACTATGAAGGCAAAAAATATTAAATGAATCAGAAATAGAAAAAGGACATAAAATGAGAATAGTATACGTATATGGAAAGAAACAAAAATAAAGAAAGACTTGATATGACAGAAAGCAAGAATACAACCAATAAAATAAGAGAGAGAATGAAAGAGAAAATATATTAAGTTTAAAAAAAATAGAACAATAAACGAGAGAAGAAAGAAGATAATAAGAATGTATGAAAGGAAGGACAACATTAAAAGCGGGCTGACTCCTGAGTGTTCCCTGTCGCCATAATCGCAGGATTTGAGAATCTCAGCTAACACTCAGAGCCGGATCGACAGCCAAATCGCACTTGTCTCGCTGGATCAAGCAATTTCCACCCAGTTTGTTTCCTCAGGACGGCACCTTTATTTTATCCTGCTAAATCCCAGCTGTCACATCAGACTCATCATTTCTTTCATTTGTTTGTTTTGCCAAGAACGGAAATACGTTTGCACTTTTCAGCATCAAAGACCGAAAAGATGAACAAAATTTATACGCTTTATGGTTTTCCATAACGAAATATCTAATTCTTGTATGAAATACATTAATTATTTTATCGATAATTGCATCATCTTCAATATCATCATCAGCTATGTTGCAGGATTGCTGCGCAACTAATCACCAGACTATAGCTCACTACACACGCCTCGGTTGTGTATCAATATCAGAGTTGAACGTTGGAAATGTATTCATTCATGCGTGGCGTATCTTGAACAACTCAACCTAACGGAGTCTATCCATAAGCCGATTTGAATGCTCACCTTGGTCAATAGCTGTTGACTTCAGTCAAGGAAGCCTACTGCTAACTGATGCTATGCCATCATCGTTCTGGATATACTGTTAATAATTCAGTCGCATGTGTCGATTTAGCCTACAGCTCTTCGAAATTGGTTGTACTTAGCGTCACACGCTTGTACTCTCTACTGGTTAGAGCCTGTAAGACGCAGCAAATGGAATTAACCGCGTTGTTCGCTGCCAGTGGCGATAAACTAAAAGCTTTTTTTTTCTGTCTTGTCGCTTTACGTCGAAATAAACGGATTGCCATCAACTGTTATTATTGTTACTGTTAAAACACTTAAGTGTCAAATAATACAAGATAATCGATTGTAAAGAATAAATAGTAAAAATAAACATCTGTCTATATCTCTATAAATGAGGTATTATGATTACTTGCATAATTTACATTCGTTGTCATATTCACAAACTTTCGGCCGTTGTACGCTCCAGCCTTCTTTATATGATTGGAATTTCGAACCGAACTCTTTTTATTTCATCCACCGAATGGTGATAGTGGTGGTGGTGGGGGAGATTTTTCTAGTTCCACGAGCCATGCCTCTTTCGGATGTCTCAGTTATTTCCCTTTAACTCAACTCTCCAAGTTTTTGGTTCACCACTGCTGGGGCTTGGTATTGAACTCTTTGGGTCTGACACATCCGGAAAGGGCATGACACGGGAAACTAGTACAATCTAACCGTGATTGACGAAATAAAGAGTTCGGTTCGAAAATTCTTATCACCTGAAGAAGACCGGAGCGTACAACCACCGAAACGTTGTGAATGTGGTAATGAAGATGAGGATAACAGTCCGAATAATGTGAATAATGCAAGTAAAAGTAAAGAGTATAAAAGAAATGTTATGATCAAAACGCTTTTAAAAATTAGTAAAACATTGTGGTTCCTGAATTGTTCCAGATAAACACAGTCATTCGTACAAAATTTATAAATAAATTAGCGAATACAATGCGATAAATATTTTTAATGAAATATGTTATTATTTACGTTACTTACATTGCCCGGACTATTGTCTTCATCTTTACTGTCACATTCACAACGTTTGGGCACTTGTACGCTACGGGTTTTTTTTAGGTGATTGGAATGTCGAACTGAACCCTCACTGGGCCACGTGTCCTTAAGGTTATAAGGCCCAGTGGATAAAAGCGTTGTTTCGATCCAGTGATTTGACACAAAGAGTTATTAGTTCATTACCTGGCTAAGGCAAGTGATGAACAAAAACCTGTAGAGTTGAGTTAAAGGGAGATAACTGAATCTTTCTAAAGGGACGTGGAACTAGAACAATCTAGCCCGATGGAAAAAAATAAAGGGTTCAGTTCGAAATTCCAATCACCTGAAGAAGGTCGAAGTGTTAACAGTCGAAACGTCGTGAATATCACGATATAAATGCCGAGAGAAATCCAAATAATGTAGATAATTACAATTACAATATGTCATCTCAGAAATATCTAAATATATACTGATATTAAAATAATTTAAGAAGCGTACAACGGCCGAAACGTCGTGAATATGGCAACAAACATGAGAACAACAGTCCGAATAATTGTAAATAGTATATACATATATATATAGTATATATATAGTTAGTATATATATATATATATATATATATATATATATATATATATATATAGTTAGTATATATATATATATATAGTTATATATATTAGTATATATATATATATATATATATATATATAGTTATATATATATATATATATATATATATATACTATTTACATATTACATATATTTACCATTTACACACCCTCACGCATATAAACACACACGCAAACACACACACATCTCTCTATAAATAGGTGTGTGTGTGCGCGAGCGCCTGTGTTTCTACATGTTTCTATCTGTTGAAGTGTGCATCCGACTCTCTTTCCCGCCGGGCTATAGGAAAATAAATATTCGATATACTAGTTACCACGTATTATTGAGTTATTCTGTTTTATGGCTTGAGAAAATTTACCGCATAAGCAGTCCTTATACATACATGTGTATTGCAATTGTTCTACGACGTTATAAAAACTCCTGCAGTCACGTCTTACTCTCTACTGGTTTCATTACGGTCTCTGAACTTCACATCGAGGAGCCTCTTCATTGTCACTCATTATAGCTTTCTAATTATATAAAACTATTTTCAGAAGCGCAACATTAGATTTTCCATTTGTTACTACGGTTCGCGTTAGTTTACACAGACTTAAAGTCAATACAATAACTAACGTAATTACCCATATATAATACGCCTTCATCCATAATACGTAGAACTAAAATTATGCTGAAAGTGTAGGGAAATGCTTCTCCTCACGCATAATAGACTCGATATAGCGTCGCTCTTCACAAATTCTGTGGTGTAGCTCATCCGAGTTTCCCTAACCCAACAGACTGTACCCGCATTTTGCATATATATATATATGTATATATATATGTATATATATATATATATATATATATATATATATATATATATATATATATATATATATATATATTTATCAAGAAATAGAGTTTTAAGGTGTGCTATATTTATGTATGTCTGTGGATGACAATATATATATATATATATATATATATATATATATTGTCATTTACAGACATACTGTTTCGCAGTATCACAGCTCATCAGTGTGGGTAGACGTCCGGTAACCTCTAGCTAGGATCGAAACTCAGCTGAACTGGCGTCAGTCAGTCGGAGATTTTATCTCTAAACCTTTGGCACAAAGCAAGGAAGAAAGTGAGTTTTAAGCGTATTTATTTTTAGATAGAGAGGCGTCGATTCGCTTTACCGAAGAGTTTTGCATTATCAGCCGTAATAGTCACTGCTTACAAACTCACATTTCCTTCTCCAGAGAGATCAACCGAAATAAATATTTCAGGGGCATATATATTGCCATCCACAGACAGTTTCGCTGTATCACAGCTCATCAGTGTGGCTAGACGTCCGGTTGCCTCTAGCAAGGATCGAAACCCGGCCGAATTGGCGTCAGTCGGAGATTTTATCCCTAAGCCGGGGAAGTTGAATTTTAAGCGGATGTATTTTTAAATAAATACACAGGGACCGAGCGGACTCGATTCGCTTTACCGAAGGGTCTTATATGTATCCACACAATTGAACACTGAGACAAAAATCGAGTGGTGACAGTGTGTTTCATGCTTGAACGCAAACTTCAAGGCCTGAAAATTGAATTCGAACACGAAAACATAATCATATCTCAGTGTTGACCTTAGTGTTCACTTTTAGATTTACATCGTATCTATGATAATGAGCACTTTTACCCATAGCATATCTTAAAGCCACCTAGTGTCCATTAAAACCGCCCAGTTTATTAATTTCGTACTTTTTGACTATATTAGTTATCTTTCGGCCCCACTTTTATTAAAACCCTGCGTTTATTGCCAACTTAAAAAAAAAACCTAATTATTAAGAACCCACTTGTATTAGACAGCTCATAGTAGATAAAAAGGTGATGTCTTCCATAACAGATGGAAACTGAAAAGTTAGCGATTTTGGGGAAAGATGTGAAAATAAACACAGAAGGATATACAAACAGTATATTTAGAAAAAAAAAAGATACCAAGAATTTACAGTTCGGAAATTATTAATAACGTTTCAGAAGCATGAATATTTGCGGAACATGAATTGCAAAAGGCGGAAATAGACCAGGTGAAGATGGCTTAATAAATTAGTTACTGAAAGACGTAGGAGAAAAACAAACGTAAGTATTGTTATGTACCGAGTGTTTATCATATAAACAGTGTTTGAAAATTTTGGTTTAAGTTTGGTCACATTACTTTCTAGTATAGAATACTTCTTTTAAATTTCTCAAAAGTACGCATCGACTAATAAAACACATTCAAGATAAAATTTGGCGGCACTAAAAGACAGATTTTAGAAGTAACCGCTCAACAATAAACGCTAAAAAAGAGGAACCCAATCCATTTGTAAATAACAGAGTATTTCTTTTATGTGCCCTGTACCTTAGGGACGTACTCGATCGTGGCTCTCCACTTCTCCCTATGCCTTGTAGCTCTTAGTAATTTTTGCCCCTTTGCTACATCCCCAGGCCATGTTTTGTCATCCACTTGCATAAGCCCGCCAGGTATGTCATGCGTTGCTTCCCCTTGTCTCTCTTTCCCTCTGTTCGACCTGTGAGTATCAGATTCACCAGGCCCTCCTTTCTCATTACGTGTCCCCAGCAACGTCAGCTGCCTCTTCTTGAAGTTAAGTATAAGCCTCCTACTTGTTTGCATCCTCTCAAAAATTTCATTGTTGCTCACACACTCGGCCCATGTAATTCTTAGCATCCTTCTGTAGAACCATACCTCTCTTACCTCGAGTCTCTTCTTCATCTTTGACGAAACCATCCAACATTCGCTAAAACAAACAAATGTTTTTGGCACTTGTTGAATAGGAAACTATGTTTTAGAAAACATAATATTCTTTTATTTCCTACTCTTTTTATACACCATTAAAAAATATTTTTAAGAAAATATATATACGAGGTTTGATCGAAAGTTAGCGGGGCTTGTGTTATAAATAGAAAGCTACAACACCTATCAATTCGGCATTTAATCTCCTTTGAAGTAGTACTCTTCTAAAGCTACACATTTTATCCAGTTTCGTTTTAACTGACGGAAGCATTCCTGGAACTCCGATTTGGGATCGCGAACAGCTGCATTCTATTAAATATCCTTGGCGTCTTTAAATCTTGTTCGTTTCAAGTGCGATTTGATTTCTAAAGAGGGACACTTTGCAAGTGAAGAGATCTCAGTGACATGGTGATTGCCCGATGTGGGTAATGTTTGGCCAAAAGCGTTTGCACAAGCAATGGTCACTGATGGAAAAATACTCCTGATCTAGTTTTCCTCTCTACGGTTCCCTCTTTTTAAACTTATTCACTGTTCTTTTGAAGGCTCTTGAATGGACTTTGAAGATTGAAGCCATAGTGTAAATCTTGGTACCATTACTGAAGGCCTGAATGATTTTTATTTTGACAATTGCTCAGTTGGGAAGACAGTGGGTTGACACAAAATGTTTTTAACCTTCTCTCCTTCTAACTGAATAATTCAGACAGTTTTTCATTGAATCTTGCGATAAATGGTGACAAGATGGCTAAACGTCTGATCTGAAAACCTGGAAAAAGAATGTCAATTAGTTTAGATGATGAGTGCACTCGAGTCGGAGTCGGGATCCGTCTTGGACTCAAAATATGTGAGCGTCACAGATGTAGATGTGGAGTCTCCATCGATGAGTTTGGTTTGCATCCTCTCTCCTGTCGTCGTAGTGCCGACCGCTTTCCACGGCATGCAGCCATTAACAACATCATCAAAAGAGGTTTGGATGCAGCTAGATTCCCTTCCCAAATCGAACCCGTAGGCCTCGATCGCGGTGATGGAAAGCGGCCGGATGGCATTACCATTTTCCCCTTTAAAATGGGGAAGTCGTTGATTTGGGATGCGACCTGTGCGGATACATTTCCGGTCGGTAATTTGATCAGTTCCGCGGTTGAGCCAGGATCCGTCGCCCGGGACGCAGAGATGAAAAAATAGTTAAATATTCTTCTCTTTCTGATAGATTTTTTTTTACTCCTGTGGCAGTGGAGACTTCAGGGGTTATTGGCCCTTTTTCGATGGCGTTCCTTCGGAGGATTTCCGCGATTGCGTCTCGATTAAGGGACGAGCCTCGTGAAACGGAGTGACTCTTTTAGCGTGTCTCACTGGCGATGGTTCGAGGTAATGCTTTCTCCATCATTGCGGCTGGCAGAGGATAGGAAAAAATTGTTTATTGTTACGTTGTTCTGGAATTGTCATCAGTGGTCAGCTGTAATTTTTTTGTTTCAATAAATTTTAATTTGTTTTTAAAATTAGTGGTTTTTCTTAGATATTAAAAATTGATATGATGATCCTCTTCCTGTTGTGACCTCCAGAGCCAGTTTTTCTCTCTACTGTTCCCACTTTTTTAAACTTATTCACCGTTCTCTTGATGATTCTTGAATGAATTTGAAGATGGAAGCCAGGCTATAAATTTTTGTACCATTACTGAAAGCCTACCATTGCTCAGTTGGAAAGACAGTGGCGCTGGCACAAAACGATTTTAACCTGCTCTCTTTTTAGCTGAATAACTCAAAGGGAATTTTCAGTTATTCTTACAAAACGTCGTGTCAAGATGACTTAACGTCTTATCTGAAAACCTGGAAAAAAGAAACTCAATTAGTTTATCTATGTTAGATATACATTTTGGTCTGTCATTTAAGTAAAATACACAGGCGAACATGCAAAAGTATCTTTTGGATTGAAATTGAAATGGGCATTTGTGTTATGAGGGCTAATTTCTAGCTTGAAACACAGTGTTAAAGAGAAAATAGGATGAGCTAAATTGTACTGGCATTTGAAGTCATTTTTATGACTCCTTCAGAATTTATATATATTTTCTAACAAGTTCAGCGTCTGAAATGAACAGACGATTTATATTCAAAATTTCAGCAGCTTGCTATCAATGATTTATTCTTACGGTTTAGGGAAAATTCATATTGAATAATTTTTATTCATTTTATTATTTTCATTACAAATTTTGTGGGATCACTATGATTTTTCCAGATAAAAGTCATACTGTTTAACCCATAGTTGGAGGAGGAGATGGATTTATTCCTTTCTCAAGTGTATTTAAACTTAAATGACTGTAACGAACCCGACTTGAATTCAAACTCGGCTATCCGTACCATCGAAGTAAACTACTACTAAATAAAAGTCATGGCGGCCCATGCAAAAAAAGAAAACAAAATAAACAACAAAAAAGAGACAATTAAATGTATGTAATATATGTAATATGTAGTATGTAAGGTATGTAGTATATGTAATATTAGTTTTTTTCTTTAAGAAAAAAATTCGTCATTCATTGATCGAGAAGCCAGTATTACATTCTCTTGAAATTTATGAAATCTTTTTCCTAAGGCATTTTTTTGGGCGTTGGGTAGGTGGGTGATAAATCAGGTGTCTCCAGTCCACTATCTGTTATAGCTCTTTCTATTGTTAATGGAGTCTTCCATTCTAATATTTCCTTATTAGTTGTGCGTAATATAAACATTTTCGTCATGTCATTATTTTCTTGTCGATTTTTCAAGCGATATTCATTTTGACTACCGCTCTTCTTGGAACTCCTCGTGCGATGTGATTTCTGATTTTTACTAAAGTACTTGGTTTCTGACGTTGGCGCGCCTGTTCACGAGGTTCGAAGAAAAACGTTTCTTTACAGTTTTCATTCACTCGAAGCTATTTTTAACCACTGATCAGAGAAAGTGGTTATATAAAACTAACAGTTATATAAATATATATACATATATATATATATATATATATATGTGTGTGTGTGTGTGTGTGTATCTATATCTGAAAGGGTTTCGCGGTACACATGATATCTATATGAAAGCCTCGATTTGACCAGGCTATTTATTAGGTTGGTGCAAAAATAATGACGTAATGATGTCGTTTTTTGACGTTTTTTAACGTCAAAAAACGACATTATTACGTCATTATTTTTGCACCAACCTAATACCAACATAATTCGAGTCTTAGGTTAATTTTTTTTTTTTTTTCTAGTAGCAATTTGTGTATTTAGGCAAAACGATTTAAGCACAGGCTATTTTATGTTTGTCTCCTTTTCCCCCAATACTAAATTTGTTATAACGGATTCACACACCGAGGCACTTGAAGTGTTTACCATTCGCATATTGTGAATTTTTAAGAGAACGAGTAGGTGCCGTGACTACTTTCTTTCCCATAGCAGATCAAAGTTTCTGTTTAGGAACGGTTTTTTCTTGAGCTTTATATCTTGGCATACTTTGCAGTTGATTTTTTTTTTTTTTTTTTTTTTAAAGATTATTGCTCTACTGAGCAATAATATGATTCATAGCAGCATTGGTAGTAGCATAGCCATTCCTCCCATAGTGACCTCGGGATGCAAATTAACAATACTGTTTTCTCATTGTGGATTCGTTTACGATGTAGTATAGAATGTTTAAATGACCACTGCCTGTCTCTTCACACATGTGCTTGCATATGCGTAGCTGAGATACAATGGTTGTTTTTTTTTTAATGTATATGAAATCAGCATGTCTGAAACAAGTTAGGAATCATACAACAAATATTAGGTTGGTGCAAAAATAATGTCGTTTTCTCACATAGTAACATGTGTGAGAAAACGACATCATTTTTGCACCAACCTAATAAAATGTGAATCAATGAAAATACGAAAACGAAAAACGTAACAGAAAGAAATACGTAAGCTGGATAAGTAAAGTAACAACAAAAGGGAAAATTAATTCGACCTTGACCAAACAAAAAGTCAAGGGAAATCTCTAAATATCACAAAAAACATATATGTAAGAAAATATATAAAATATAATGAACAATATAAACGAGAGAGAACAGAAAAAAAATGCTTAAGATAAAAAAAAAAAAAATCTGGAACTGTTGTGTGCAACCTGACTATAATTTATGAAATATAAACGAAAACCCGGTTCTATAGTCGAAATCAACATTTGTAAAAATAAATAAGTGAGTGCTGTATAAAAATCTCTCCAAATAATGGCGCGAAAACATCACCTATTCTCTCAATAGCGGTAACTTTGAAACTCTCTTAGGCTGTCATTTTTCCACAAGCCCATCACAGCCCCTGGCCCTAGAATCTTAAATGCTATTTTTTGCGCATAAGTGGCTCTATCATCACTGTCACAACGTTATTATGAGAGCCACCTGCCTCAAATTTATGTTCTTTCTTCTCTTCTCGAGTCCGTCAATCCTCAGCCACGCATATATTATAACCATTTATTAAATGATAATCGCACTTATTTCTAGAAAATTCATTCACTACAAACTTATCATTAAGCTGCTGAGAAGAGTCCGTTTTGTTTGACTTGCAACGTTTCGTTTTTCACTTGCCAGATTTATTTTTGTTTTTAGTTTTACCCGTTTACCTCTTTTTTATTTTATCTTCTAAAGAATCATTTGGGTAAATATATTAGAACGAAAGAGCATATATATTTATATATTTCTACCATCTTCCTTTTTATCTTTCCTCATGAGACCATCAATACTTGTTTTGGAAGTTTATAAAATAGAACAAATATTTTTTTTTTTTATGGGTCCAGATTTTGGTGGGGACAGATGATTCCTCAGTTTTAAGGAATTGGATCTAAGATTATTTTTTTTTTATTTTTTTTTTATTTAGAATCCGATGTACAAAAAAAAAGTATCCCGTTCTCGTTATTTGTAAAGGTAAGTTTGCTTTGATATAAAGCTCAGAATATGGAGCATCTAGTGATAATAGAACCCACTTCTGAATTTTTTATAGTCAGTAACAAAGACTAGGCATGCGCTTTTAACTAACAACGCTTGATAAACGCAGGAGATATGACTAAAATATTTATAATTTTATATTCGGCAATTTATTTTAAACATATTTACCGTCATATTTCCTATTATTTTGCTGGATTTCTATAGCAATCAACGTCACCATTAAAACTGTGGCGAATGACATAACTTGTAATACTCGATCACAATAATTAAAAAAAAAATATTGAGGAAATGTTCATTAAGAACTTCGTATAAAATCTTATGCAGCTGAAGAAACGGAAGAAGGATACCTGGAAAGAGTAAGAAAAAAAAAAAAAAAAGGGGACGCTATGGACAAACCTTAGGCAACGAAGGAATGACTATATTACACGTTAGTCAATTCAGAACGTCTATATTTGGGTAGCTTTTGAACAGAGGACGGAAAAGGCGATATTGAAATATGAAGGCGGATTCGGGTAGCGAAAGATGCTTTCCAAAAGCAAAGCAAACAGGAAAATTTCATTACAAACACAAGAAAAAAAGAACTGTTATGTAATGTCGTTACTCATATATGGCAGTGAATGTTCAATATGGAGTATTTGGGAATAAATGCGGAGATGCTTTCCAAAATCTGAGCAAATTATTAAGAAGCTTTCATTACAAACAAATTATAAAAAAAAAAAATATGGGCTATCTCCCTGAGGTAGATAATTCCTGCTGTTGGACCTATTTTTCTAATAATAATAATTTTGATCCAAAATTGGGCGCGAAATAGAATTTAGGCGCCGAGGTAGAGGCCGAGACGACCATGAACGGGACATACTTTTTTTTCAGCTTACTGCAGAAACAGGCGGTGTTAGCCACGGAAAAAACTGAATGATACAAGGACAGGTAACTGTCGAAATAAGACATCACAGCACAGATAAGTGTTTCATCTATTTCAAACAGACACATTGTTTTTGGATATCATCCCCGATGCCATGACTATTAAATGATAAAAGAATACGTGTTTAGCAATCATCTATTCTCATAATCTATTTCTTATATAAAATATGTTTTCTAACTGTTCTATTCTTTTATCTTTGTTCATCAAGCCACGACTCAATTTATGGAGTCGTTTAATTACCCACAAAATAGTATTACACTTTTACACAATATTGATTCTACTTATATGGCAGTGAATGCTGGACCCTCACCACACGGAAATGAAACATAAAGCAACAGAATTGTGCTTCAACAGAAGTATTATGATAAAGGAAATAAGATATACTCTTTCACTTATCATCTATTTTGGTTTGTAGAATGAATTCAAGCTTTATTTTTTTTAGTAAAATTAGTAAGCCTGGACAATTTGCGATATCTATAAATTATACCGACGTTCCGAAGTTCTGTTAAATTACTAGAGGAATAGTTGTTTTTTTTTCGTAAAAATATACTTTTCATATTGATTCTCAATATATTCTAGTTTTATTCAATTGAAAGTCTGGCAATATTTATTTCGTAACTGTTTATATTTCTGAGATGAGTTATTGTAATTATTTAAACTATTTACATTGTTCAGACTGTTGTCCTCATCTTTATCGCCATATTCACGACGTTTCGGGCTCAAGGACACGCGGCGCAGTCAATAAAAGCGTGGTTGAATCCAGTGACTTGACCCAAAGAGTTGTGAGTTCAATACTTGGCTACAGCAGAGGTGAACACAAAACGTGGAGAGTTAAGTTAAAGAGAGATAACTGATGTTGAGTCTTCCGGAAGAGGCATGACACGTGAAACTAGAACTATCTACACCGGTGACCGAAATAAAGGGTTCATTTCGAAATGCTTATCATTTGAAGAAGGCCGCCACGTACAAAGGCCGATACGGCATGAATATGGCAACAAAGATGAGGACAACAGCCCGAACAATGTAAATAGTGTAAACGTTTGAATACTTTTAATCTGTATATTGTGGTCGTGCATGTAATTTAACAGTACGCGATTCGGAAAGAGAGGATCTAATTTCGCATTTCGGCTGCTTAAATATCAAGTTTGACTGGACTCACATGAGGTTGAAACCAGTCTAGGAGAAAGAAAAGACAATTAAAAACCAACCTGAAGAATTATGAGCTCCAACAGGCTAACTTGATCTCGATATATTGCAGATGCAGTACACGAAGTAACCACTGCTTGTACTCATGTTGTGACGTATATATCTGTTTATTGGGTTAAGTAAGTTTCGGCGTAGCCGATTTGGCGCGCCTGATTCGGCGTCAGAAAAATAATTGAACTATTCGGCACAGTCGTTTAGGCGTCAGACTATTTCGACACCACTGTCTTTGACTGGAGGGAACCCACCCCCCCGCCAAAAAAAAGGATAAAAAGACACCCAACTTTCAATATGACTTTTTATTCATTTAGGGAATTAAGGATTCTATTAAAACACTAAGAGAATAATTTAAATTAATAACTTAAAAGTACTGTATTTGAAAAAAAAATTAGTAACGTTATTTAATCTTAGAAATTATTCTTCCTTTCGTAATTATGAGCAGCACCCTTCAGGAAATCAAGAGGATCTAATGATTCAACTTCTGTGATGACGTTTTTGATTCGTTTGTCAGCATTTCTTCTTGATTTTGATAAAAAAATTGCTTCCATTTGGAATAAAAGAGTTTTGATGACTGAAAAATATGAAGCTGTACTGAAGGAAAATATAAAAATACCCCCAACTACTCTTTTTCTTAAATTTAAAAATACTCCCAACTAGTCTTTTTCTTAAATTGGACAATTCGAGCATATAAATCCGAAGTACTAATTTGACTACTAAACGAGAGATAGAATAAATTTGACTATAACAACGAAGTATTAATCTGGCGCCTAATCGTCCCTCTGCAGAAAAATTCCTATGTCGAATCGGCAACGCCAAATCGGCAACGCCAAATCGGCAACGCCAAATCGGCAACGCCGAATGGTCAACGCCGGAACGTTCTATTCCCCTTTTTTTATTATATGCATTTCGAATTCCGGTCGAGTAGATTATGTTTACTTTTGCACAAATATACTTTGGTAAAGCGTATGAATCCGTCTACTTTCTCTCTTTGAGCGGACTAAGCTCTTTAGATTATAGTTAGTTTAGCAATCAGTCGAGAGATGGTGTCAGATTAAAAAAACGCCCATTCTCCAGCTGCCCGGATCAGTCCTGATGAAGTTTCGGCTCAAAATACGCATGACTAAAGTCATGTGTGTGGCACAATCTGCCTAGTGAAAGAGAGAGAGAGGGGGGAATGTTCTTAATGTATGCATTACTTTTGTAACATAGCTCTGCATCAATGTATATTCAGCAAAATTGGGAATAAAAATGTGGTGAGGAAATCAAATAACAAGTTTTAAGAATATCGAAATTTACAGGGGAAATGTCATTAAAGGCTTCTTATATAAACAAAATCTTACGGAAGTTTTCATTAACGAATTTACTGAAGAATTAATAGGCGTGGTTAGTTCATAGAAAAAAAAATCATTAAAATAAATGAGTGAATAACAAACTGGATATAAATACGAAAGAAAAACAAAATGACGTCAAGTAAAAATAACTATAATTGACATAGGCGACTGAAATTGTGGTATCGGATTTTTATTTATTATTCTTATTTGGCCTGTATTTTTGTTTATCTTAATTACAACTGCTTTATTTACACTCGTAAAAATAGTAACGTTATTTGGATTGTTTTTCATTAGCTGAAGCATTGGCAACTGTTATCCATTTTTGACACATATGTAATTCTTTCGACTTAATTTCAGTAACTTTTTATTGCAACTTCTCAGCCCCTTAAAGAAATTTGCCTAAAGAAAGATATAAACTCTTGCTGAGTCTAGAATTTGTATCAGTTGTCTAATATCTGTAACAGGGTCACAAGCTCAAGGATACAAAAGGGTCATTATGTGTTGAGAAAGAGATGCAGCGAGCTAGATACAGGCCCGTCTCCAGGGTCTTAACAATGAGAACATCAACTACAGAAGGGGCCCGCTAGTAGAAGAAAATCTTCTCGCGTTAAAATTACTTCGCATCACATACACAGATGTGAAAGAGCAAGCATTTTCGGGGTTAGTTCTCACTGGTGACGGATCAAGTCAGAGGTGAAATGTTTAATATTGAGCCGCTGTAGTTGCAACCTATACACCTGATTGGCTGATGTTTATTAATCAAAATGAAGGTGCATATTGTCATCTTCTATATGCAGTGGCCCTTCACAACGTTAGCAGTCATGGCTCTCCACAAATTCATGTCCTTTGTAGTACTTGATAAATGTTGTTGTGTACTGAGTACTTCTAAACCCTGTTCAGCTATCTATTTATTGAAGTTGGAGAAGTAGGCTATGCGTTGTTTTCCTCTGTCCCTCTTGCCTCCAATCTGTCCTGTGAGTATCAAATTTACCAAGCCCTCTTTCTTTATTTTGTTCCTTAGAAATTTCAGCTCTTTCTGATGTTAAGTGTCATATGGAGATTGACTGGGTTGTGTATGTTGGTTTATTCGAACCGAAGGTTATTTTCCAAGCGTAGCTTGGATGTGGCACAAGGCCGAATGTAAGGGGCACTCAGTGAGGATCGACCTCACTACTCATTCGTAATTGTTCTAGCGAGACAAGCTTTCTAACCATTACACCACCTCGAGGTACCCTTATTCGAACCGAAAGTATTTCCAACATGTTTCCTGTAAGCTTATATGATGTTAGATTGCTGACATATGTCTATGATGTATGGACTTAGGAAACCCTAGCAAAATTGGGTATTGTGCTTCGTCTATTTAAATCTCTATTTGTATTCTCGCATCATTGTGTTGTGCGTTTCTCTCCCGGAATAATAAAATAACCATCATAACCTTGTAATACTCGTCTTTAATTTTCTGATGAATATTAATTCTTTAGTTAGTCAGTAAATAACCTCCTTGCTAGTTTCAAGACTATGAAATATCCGTGGAAATACTCCGATTGCATTGTTAGACATCTGAGCTTAACAACTTTTACGAAATATTTCAATAATACTTAAAAATATGAAATAGATTATTTTTTAAAGTAGTAAAAGTATACAAATGAAATGATTTGAAATTCACATGTTTTTTTCATTTCACTTAAACAGACATTACATCATTGCCGCCTCTCTCTTCGCTTTCTTCTCTGAACTGAACCCCAGAAGCGATTGTTTTTCCGCCCTCTTTCGTCATCAAAATGGAATTGTCCATTAATTATGAAGGTATTGACACGGCGTTACGTACTCACAAAGGAATAAGCTTAATAATAATAAATTATTTTATTACTTTATAAAAAATGAAATTTCCATCGGTCTTATTTAAAAATATGTATATATATATATATATATATATATATATATATATATATATATATATATATATATATATATATATCTGCAGATCAATTATGAATCATCTCTAACAACTGATATTCATCCGTTATTGCTCAGTTTTTACGGTCATAAGATGGACTCGATTCGTTGAACTTTATAATTTTGCTTTTTACTGTAGCTAATGTATTCCTCTTTGCAAATGCTACCTTCGTCCCTCCGGTCGTAGAAAATGCTGTTATGGTGGTCGGTTGTACAGCTTAAAATTTTATTTTATGGCCATCATATTTCCCTCTTGTGGATCGTGTTTTCTTTTAATCATATTTCTATCTTTGTTTTCTATAATTTTTGTTCCGTTATTATTTAGGTTTTATGTCGGTCTTTATTTGGATTAGAAATTCTGTTTTCTTGTCAACATAATGTGATGTGATCCCGAATAGAGTGAAACTCCTTTTTCTGTCATCCAATGGACAAACTTGTTCAGAAGAGGATATTTATTCATTGCATTAAATAATCTCTATTACTCTATCTAAGAACATACTTTTTGCTTCTTTTACTTATATGAATGTAGCAATAGTGCCTTTTAATTTGCGTCTTATTGTTGTAGCTCGCATTGTACCATTCCGTCTCTCTTTCTCTGTCATCCTCAACTTAACATATACTCACACTCTCGAAAACCACAGGGATGTATGATGTGTATATTTCATATATATATATATATATATATATATATATATATATATATATATATATATATATATACACGCATACCCATAATAGCCATAATGCTTTGTCCCTCAGCAATTTCTATTCTTACTTTATCCTCAATCCTTCCAATGCGTCTTCTTTATTGTTGTATTCCGTCTACCAGTACAGTTTTTTGTTTTTTTTTGTTCTTTTTTTTCGTTTTCGTTTTCGTTCTTGTCGTCATCATCTCCTTGTTCGTTGTCTCACCGGTCCGTCCGGCTTGTTTTTGCTCTCATAATTATTCCGAGTTTTCTTCCCTTGTCTCCTCTTCCTGCATCTCAGTGAGCGGGAATCTGCGCAGATGCTGTGAATTTTCGCGCCATCTGTCCAACTGTTTGGTGCGAGTCTCACAAGAACTTGCAAATCACCGTAGAATTGAAAGGAGAACAGATAAAATCCGCGTGTATTAAATCTTCAGCGCGGGCACGCACTCGATGACTTACGTCTGTATTTGTATTCTCTGTGTGTTTACACTCGTTTGTTTCTGTGCGCCAGACAAATCATTTGTGCATTTATAAACGCGTGTGTTCGGAGAAGTATATGTTTGTAATTCAATGTGTCTATATGTTTTCAAACTATATATCTGAGATCCGGGTTCGTATTCAAATATTCCTATTTACATGTGCGCATGTGATTAGTTGAATGCATTTGAATTTTTTTTTTTTTTTAATAAATAAGAGATTTTTTTGTGTCTGCAAATTATATCTGCATGAGTAGTAAAATATTCCTGTATTTGCGAGTATATTTTCTTAAGCAATTTTAAAATTGTTTAGGTTCAGGTGTTTGCAGAAATTTAAAATTTTTACTGATATATCGTTTGTCCAAAATCAACACATATAAGAACACACACACATACACACACATGCACATGCACGCATATTATTATTATTATTATTATTATTATTATTATTATTATAAGAGATTATAATAAAAACATTTTGAAATCGCTTCACAAAAGATTTCATGTTTCAATGCTTTGATTGTACTTCTTCAGGCGATGATAAGTAACTGGTGATGAAATGATTTTTAAGGAAATTTCAAAACATATTGTAACATCTTTTCAGAGAATTAATAGGGTTGGTGTGAAATTTCCTTAAAAATCATTTCATCAAAAGTTACTTACCATCGCCTGAAGAACAATCAAAGTACTGAAACATGAAAGTTTTTATGTAGTTTTTTAAAAATGATTTCCTTATAATCTCTTACAATATATATATATATATATATATATATATATATATATATATATTACTCTACTTTGTATTGAGCACTTTTTCTACGAACTGTGGATTTTACTCCATTTGTTCTTTCTCTCATTTGGATATGTATATACAGATATGCAGACAAAGATTTTTATACAGTAGAAGAATGTAAGAAAACGTGAAAAAAACATTCATTTAAGTTTTTATCGAACGAAAATTATGTTTACGTTGATCTGATTAAACAAGAGCAAGATGGAGACTGGACGCTGAAATTTTAAACTTTTACATAACTTTTTTTTTTGTCATATGTGTTTTGGTACATAGTCGATCAAATTTCATTTAGTTTGTTTTCTTTTTGTTGGTGGGATTTAGATTTACCAATGGATTCAGTGCGTTGACACAGAAGGATATTATGTTGAAATTAATATTTCTAATGTTACTTTATTTTTATCATAGGTTTGTGTATTATATAATATATATATATATATATATATATATATATATATATATATATATATATATATATATATAATTTATTTTGATTAAACGTTATTTTTTATGATACTTATATGCAAGTAGAATCGTTTTTTTTTTGTTTTGTTTTTTTAAACAGTATTTTTTATCTAACCATATCTCCCTGCTTGAATAAATTTTAAATATGTCGGATTTAATCCATTCCCATATATATATATATATATATATATATATATATATATATATATATATATATATATATATATATATAGAGAGAGAGAGAGAGAGAAAGAGATATATATATAAGTGTGTGTATGTAAATATATAGAAAATAGGAAAGAACCGTTAGGTAAATAATCCAAAGTTCTTTAGTATTTTTGTTTTTATTTTTAAAAAAAAGTTCTCGATACAAAAGTAGAGCCCATATTGTAATTATCTTTTTAAAAATATGATTCCATCGCTACATAAGAGTTCTCATGTTTCCAAAACAGAAGCTTACAAATTAAATTCGATTATAGAAATTAAATTAAAGTAAAGTACTTAGTTCTGTTTCATCCTCAAGCGAATTTTGGAATAACTACATTTGAAATTTAGAATATATATGCTTATGATTTTGGAATTAGAATGTATATGCATATCATGCTCCGTAAATTTCAAAAGAAATAATTATAATATTTTATATATATATATATATATATATATATATATATATATATATATATATATATATATATATATATATATATATGTGTGTGTGTGTGTGTGTGTGTAATTTTGTGGGGCTGGAAATTGTAATGCTTATGGGGATATCGTACTGAATTGTAG
>OZ010574.1:53202596-53222596 GCA_963932145.1 Acanthosepion lycidas | reverse complement strand
CCGTATAAGTTTGAGAAAACATCTTCACATTATGTATGGATGTGTTAGGTTGGTTAAAAAAATAATGACGTAATAATGTCGTTTTTGACGTTAGCAAATACGTCAAAAAACGACATTATTACGTCATTATTTTTGCACCAACCTAATAGTAAGAAAGGCGTATATATCAGGGACATTAAAAATCAATAAAGAATCAGAACGAGATTTCGTAATAAAACGCCATGAATTTACTCTTCTTGGACACTTTAACTTTCATGCTAACAGACATAGAAAAACAAATCGATCAGACATCGTGATTAAAGAAGTACAATCACAAATATCTTTTCATGGATATGACAGTACCACTTGACAATAATAGATCTCTTAGCGAATATGACGGTTTTTTTTCCTTTTAATTATCTAATATTATTGCATTCTTCAAGATGTAACAAAATACCTCCAAAATATTTGTAGGATATTAGCTAGATGAAGAGACCATTGCTACTAATAGCTTACTATTATGTGGAATGTACAGGGTGTCCCCCAAAATTTGACATCATTTTAAAAGCAATTACCTTGAAAACTACTAAGTCTAGCTCAATGAAACTGGACGCTTTATGTGCTGAAAATCATAATTTCACTATGGGACGGATTTTAATATGTGCCTGCCTGTGACACGGCACACGTCAATTCGGTAGTTAAGCACTTGCCAAACACGCTGTAGCATGTCTCCAGTAACATTATCCAGAGCGAAAGTGATACTCTGTTTGAGTTAATCAATTCTAGCAGGAAGAGGGGAACACAGATCAGTCCCTTGACATATCCACATGAAAATAAATCACATGGGTACAGGTCCGGTGACCGTAGTGGCCATTTCATCAGAAAACTGCCTTCATCTCCACCACGACCGATCCATCTCTCCGGCAGATTCACATAGAGATAACAAAAATAAAACATTAAACAAAAAATCTTGATCTGTTTTTGTACATTCTGAGAAAATTTGAGGCTATTTCAACAAGAATTGCCAACCTTATTGGCCTGCGAAATGATGTTGTTGTTTTTTTTTTTTTTTTTTTTTGTGGTACCCTGTATTTCTGGGACGTATTTTTGCCGCACCTTCTATAAGAATCTTTAAATTGAAATTGTTGAATTTGTAACTACTGATAAAACTATGAATTTGGAACCATGATAAATTAATAAATTGTAAAGACAAGAATATTAACATTAACAAAGTCCTTGGCAGCTATTTTAAAAAAAATATATTAATAAAATTGCATTGTGTGAAACTGCTCGAGTACTCATGCGGGTATCGTCAATATAATGAAAATATATACAACGTCCATGAACATAAGACTTTGTGCAAGTAGAATGATTAAATTTATTACCTTAACTTACGCCTAGGTAGCGAGTAATGAACCGGAAAGAAAAACTCAAGAAGAAATAAATGATATTAATAATATATCATAATGATATGAATAAAATATTCCTTTTGAAATGGAACCCGTTAAAAAATTCTGAGTAATTTTATTTATTGGCCATATTCTTTAACATATATATATATTATCTGATAGTACATGACTTTTCATTATGGCAATGATACCATTACTAGCATCTTGTGCAATCTTTATTAAATATTGGTTTGGTGCATAATTATCAGGCGTTTTTGTAGGCGAGTTATTTGTTAATAAAAATTGCTGTTTTATTTACTTTTTTTTAAAATAATAATAATATCATTTTATTTTCAGGTTATAAAAATGCATGTCGATAATCATACTCATTTAAAATATTGTTGAATTGTTATGGTTCTTTTTTCAAATATAAGTATTGTTTAAAAAGCCTGATAGTTATGCACCAAACTAATATATTAAGAATATATTTATAATTATATTAAATATATATTAAAGTCATTTTAATATATCGTTAGTAGATTAGTTGAAAATTGTTATTTGGATATTAAAATCAGCTAACTCATTATAATAAGTTCTGAATCGAAAAAACCTGCAATTCCGGCAATTCAAAATGAAGACGAAGGAAACAAAATAGAGAACAATGAGATTAAACAGGAAAAGTGAACTATAATTATCTATGAATACTTGAATCAGATTCAATCAAGTTGAATATAATGGACCAAAAAATAGAATGAAATAATTCAGGAAAACTAAAGAATATTTTGGAAATGATACTCATATAGAAATTTTACCAAAGAAATAATACATAGAAAGTATCCTTTATTAGTTCTTATAAACTACTCCTGAACTAAGGGAGAATCCATTTAAAAAAAAAAAAATACATTCGAAGAGAGAAAAAAAAACGAATTAAGAGATCAAGAGATTTTGATGTATTAGAAAAGGAATGATAGGAAGATGACTAGTTACATGGGATGATTGTAGTCATATTTCAATCGGGAACACAAGACACAATGTTGAAAAACTGATGTACCTATTATTATTATTATTATTATTATTATCATTATTATTATTATTATTATTATTTCTGTTGTTGTTGTTATTGTTAATAATAATATTGTTGATGTTATTATTAATATTAATATTGTTGTTGTTATTATTATTATTGGAGCAAGGAACACTCAAGAAGAGCTCTGATGAGAAGTTGAAATAATTATAAATTAGAGTAAAAATCGACACTCTATAGATGGCAAAATTACTAAAATCAGCTTCTGTCTGTATCTCTAAGATAAGGTATTATGATTACTTGCATTATTTACATTATTCGGACAGTTATCCTCATCTTATTGCCATATTCACAACTTTTCGACCATAGTATGCACCGGCATTTACGTCTATGTCTCTCTATATATCTGTCTATATCTCTGAGATGAGCTATTATGATTACTTGCATTATTTACATTATTCGGACTGTTATTCTCATTTTCAATGCCATATTCAAAACGTTTCGGCCGTTGTACTTTCCGGCCTTTGTACTTTCCGGCTTTCTTCAGGTGATGCTAGGCCACAAAAAATCTCCTGAGCCGAGCAAGCATAGAAATGAATACAATATGGGAACCACTAATAAGGAGTGCTAGAGAAAAGCAATGAGTAACAACAACAAATTGCAAAATAAACTCTGGCAAAAATGCAATAATAATTTTAAAAAAATGCAATATGAGCAGTGGTAAAAATGATTGCAGTGACATTAAGTTTATAAATCTCCACACACAAAAAATCTTACAAAAATGTCCTCAAGGACATATGGCACTGTGAATAAAAACATTGCTTAGATCCAGTGACAAAACCCAAAGAGCTGTGAGTTTAATACCAGGCCACAGCAGTCGTGAACCAAAACATGGAGAGTTGAGTTAAAGGGAAATTGCTGAGACATCTAGAAGAGTCATGGCACGTTGAACTAGGACAATCTACCCCGGTGGACGAAATAAAAGGTTCGGTTTCTAAATCCAACCCCATTGGAGTAGGCCGGGACGTACACCATTCGAAATGTTGTGAATATGACGATGAGGATGAGGATAACAGGCCAAATAATATAAATAATGTGAAATCAGCTTGATTAATAAAAGGAATACGGGAGTAGTGAAATAATTTGTGCCATTTTGAAAGTCATTGGTTGCTACTGGTATTAAGACTCATAGGATATAACAATTGCTTTATAAGAATAAAAGATGCATCGAAATGTAATTAAAATTTAGATTACTAAGGATGATATATATATAAATAAATTATCACTTTTGAACTTTGATGTTCCATATCCTTTCAGGATATGACCAATTATGGCTTTCCACAAAATCATACCTTTGATCCTTACATCTTCTCGTTGTCCATATTTTTCTTGTTCTGTCTTATTTACTCAAATTCGTTAAGTAGGACTTATGATCTTCCCCTAATAGGAAGCTTGGGAGCCAGCCAAGGTATAGATGATTAAAAAATGGATGATTATGACGATGGAAAGGATAGATAACGATTGTCTCTTGACTTAAAAAGGTTAAGATTGTAGTGCTCAGGTAAGGAATAATTTTCTACAAAGTTTCAGGGTAAAAGCTGCCCGAGTGAAGGTTTCAAATGGAATTTTGAAAGACAATAAATAAGGATACTCCGATTCCGTAGACATAACATGCTTTTCCTAGCTGCAAATGTCTCAACTTGGGGAACGAAAAAATTCAGTTTTTCCATGGATCCTTTTCCTCTGCGGTGACATTCTTCAGTCTTTTTTTCCACGTGTATTCCCAAAAGTTAATTTGTCCCTTTCTGATTGACTGCATTTTTTATTTATTTATTTATTTATTTATTTATTTTTCTTGTTTCTATTCTTGGTAAAACACCCTCGTTACTCACGTTCTTTGTCCCTATTATTCTCTGCTTTTGTCGGTGGAAAGACATTTACGTTATTTCAAGTCTCTTTTTCTGTGAAGAGATTGTTCGATATTAAATAAAAGAAAATGAAATATTCCATAACAATCTAAGGACTTTTTATTTGTTTCATTTTCTGATCTCTTAATATCTATCTCATCTTCTGAAAAGACAACTTTTGCAATAAGCGCCTTATGGGTTTGTGTTACACATTCTCGCGTCTGTTACTACCCTAATCAAATAGTTGAATTTCCACACTTTCTCGATTTCGACACCCCCGATACATAAGTTTCAACTTATTTGGTTTCTTTTGCTAACTTATTAACCGAGTGTTACTTCATTTCTTACTAGAGAGATAATTATGAACACACAGAAAAAAACACATCACCATTTGACGATGCTAGCAATTCATTTGCGGCTAGCAATAAACCTCGTACAAAATAAACGACAGTCCCGTTGAAATTGATAATGCATTAGAAAACAAATTGCTTCGAATAATGGTCAAGTAGGTGAAAGTAAAGTATAATTTCAAATAAATTTTATTATTAATTATACATATATTAATGTGTATTTACAACACATATTCCTCTTATTATATAAAGCAAAATGGAATACCAAAAGACATGTTAAAATAACGAAAGCATTTCCCCCACATAAGTGTTTGATCACAAATGCCAATTAATAGTAGATTTAGATTGTGAATTATGTTTTAACGAATATGGAAACACAATAATGCTTTTACATAGAATCAGAAAAAGACAGTTGGAATGCGTAATGGGGAAAGAAGGGGAAGAGAATTCGACACTCATTTGTCATACAAGAAGAACAGAGTAAACCAACGAATAATCTACTTAACGAGCTTGCATAAATGGATGATCGAACATTGATTAGAAATATAAGAAAAAGACAATTATAGTTAAATAAATAATGCAATCTTACGTTGAATACAAAACCATAAAAAGCAGTAACGGGGATAATTCTATAATATTAGACACGATGAGTTTTGGTTTTAAGTCTACTTTCGACTTTTTCAATAAATTACCATGTCTCACTTTGCTTTCATGCAACCAGATTGCGCCTACTGCTTTAACATTGGAGAGCAAGAGTAGAGTTATTTTCTCCCATATGCTGATGACACACTCATTTACTCCTCTCTCGATAGTAAATCCGATCAGGTTGATGGCGCCTGATGTCGAAAACAACCTTCACCCTTTTTTTTTGAATTGTGCAACGGTTGGCTTGTTAATTGTAACGCCTCTAAAAATAAACTGCTCTCTATTAAACCTAGAACACTAACCATAGGTATATAGTACCCAGCGCAAATTTTCCTATTTTTAATTACAATTTTCAGTACCTGATTTTCATACCTAAATAATATATTTTTAAGTTTCTATTAACATTTACTCAAAGTACGAAGTTTGAAGTGCCTGCATGTAAAATATTTCAAATAAAGATTTATGTTTAATATTTTTTTTTGATATTTTCAAAATCGGGTATGATATACCCATGGTTAGTAGTAGTGTAACTTTAATTGATGGTTAGTGTTCTAGGGTAAAATATATGAGAGTCCCCTTTTCTGCCTTCCATCAGTATGGATGATACTAACCTCTAGGAGAGTGACTTCTCAAGCTAACGTTCTCGGCTAACATAGAGGAAAGACTATATTGAATCCATTGCTAGGTCAGTTGCTAAGAAAGCTGTTTCGCTGTATCGGGCTAGACAATTTTTATCTCCTGAAGTTATCTTACATATCTATAAATCTATACTTAGAATATTGCTGCCACATGTGGTCCGGTCCTTCTGCTATGTATCTAGAGATCCTTGATAAAATCCAAAGAAGGATCAGCAAGATCATTGGTCTTGGTCTTGCGTCTCAGCTTTAGTCCCCTCTTCACCACCGTAAAGTTGCCTCCCCTTTGCTATAGTACTTAGAATTTATGAATTTAAACGCGCTACTAGATTAGAAATAAGGTCTCATCGGTTTACATTTGAATTGACTAGATGTAACCGTAAGTTATATGCTAACAGTTTCTTTTCTCGCACTTCTCGTTTGTAGAAATCTTTTCCGGATCTTTCTAGCCAACTTTAATCTTAAAAAAAAAAAAAAAATGGAATGCCGATCGCTATCATCTGACCACCTGATTACTCTTCTTCTACACTCGCTACTTAGTAATGATTCTGTTTTTTTTTTTTAATTTTATTTTCCAACGCTAAGTAAAACATTGTGTTTTAGTGGGTTCATTGGCTTGGGGTGAACGATTAAAAAGTGCCAATATGAATCTGGTTATATTACAGGGATATGACTGTAGGATTAAATAACATGTGGTGCTTTGGAACGGACAATGGAGTTAAAATAGGCGGTTGTATCTGGGCATAAAATTTCTTGCGTCTACATTTACCGGTATATTGAAATATTAACTTTGTTTTTTCTCGCTAGCGGCACATTTTTAGCACTTAATACTCACCGTCCAATTTCAAGGATAGTTCTCATTTGTGGATTGTCGGTAGATTAATACCGGTTCATTATATTAAATTCTGGATTTTATTCTAATTCCTGCAATTAATACTGATTTTAGCGGTGGACACTCATAGGTCACAACATTGCAACATACAGATTTGAGTGTTGGTCAGATTCGTAACTTAGGTTTCATCGGTGATACAACTGCAGGCGATATCGACTTGCATCTTCTCACGTACCATCGTAGAAACACTGGAAAGGAGGTACACATTTTATACCAGATGGTACCCAATGTCAGTATCCACTCCAGTACTATGGTTGAAGTACTGGAAAGGAACCTGTGTCCTTGGAATTAGGTGTATACTCTTTTTTTATGTAGGTGCCCGCTACAAATAGATTTCAGATTCAGCGATTAGCCAATCTCTCATTAATAGACCTGCCGTGACAAGGCTTTTTCAAAATATTGGTTTATAAACTAAATCTTGCATGATTGTCATTTCATTTGAAAATACTTAAATTTATTTTTCTTTCTAGTCGACCACTTTCATGTTGTAAACAACAACAAAAAAAAAAGGAAAAAAAAGTTTTTCCGTTTTCGGTAAAACTATCTGTTATACATTAAGCTTCGCCAAGTAAATATCTTTCTAGGTTTTTATGAAATGACACAGAAGGATAACTTTTAGAATTTTTTTTTACCTCGCTTTTATTGATAATTCCGTTTTATTGCTTAATATTTTAAATTTATCAACTTTACGCTTTGATAAACGTTGATTAAATACATAGCCACTTATGACTTCCACTTCCCGTGTTTCTTAACTGATAGAAATTTTCAACATATACTGGGATCCTCAGTGTATAATAAAGAAGATAGGAACGGAAAATGTTTAAACATACACCATGGTGCAAATTAATTGAAACAACCTCTTTAATTACCTATCTTTCACCATACAGTCAGTTTTAGACCCCCAATGGAATGGCAGGGTGTAATCAATTTCTATTTTTCCTTCAGATTAGTTTATTTACATTGGTGTGCAGGAATGTGAATCTATTTTTATGTGATGAAATTTGTTTGCATCAGATTTTCATCACGCCCAGACACTAATGTCTCGACTGTCGATTAATTGTCCTACGGTCATTGTCTGCGATGTACGTCACCCCAAGGAAGCGTAAGAAAATTGTAACGCCGCACGAACACACTGGCAAGCCTTATCAGTGAGCAAATCAAAGTACTATAGACTGACATGGAAACTCACCTGATTTAAATCCAATCGAGAATCTGTGGTCGAACTGCAAGAATAACTTTGTGGAAAGGACATACGAATTACTAACATATCCACTGGGTTATGTTTTCATGTTTTATTTGAAAATATGAAAAAAAAAAAATACCAATAGAATTATTCGTTTTGTTTCAATTAATTTTCACAATTTTGTGTGCATATATATATATATATATGTGTGTGTGTGTGTGTGTGTGTCTGTGTGTGTGTGTGTGTGTTATGAAATCTTGCCTATAATAATAATAATGGACTATTCTATACTTAATAAATACTGCGCCTCAGTAGTAGGCAAGGATTCAGAGAATCAGTAGTTCAAGTCAGTCAAGTAGTTTAAGTCGAGTCAAGAGTCGAGTCAGAGGCAGTCCGAAACAGAGTCGCGTTCAGACAATTACTGCAAGACATTTGAATAGTGATACTGGTCGAGACTACATTGTTCTCTCTATTAAACCTGAATGTTCATACTAACACTTCTACTTCTCTGTATATATTCCTGTTTGTAATATATCTGTGTTATTCCATACCTTCTTCTTTATTGGTTCTACCTTGGACTATCACCGTGGTACAAGGAACCGGACCATAATAATATATATACACTGGATTTACGTGGTACGATGCAAGAGTGCTCTCTCAACTAAAAAAAGAAATGATTTGAAATAATTTTCTAAAGAATGATTTTAATAAGAAAGCTATTTAGAAATACTGTAGAAAAGACGTCCAAAGTAAATTAATACGAAGAGAAATCAGGATTAACTGACCAGGAATCACATCAGGTCTTCATTTAATAGACAAAGTTCTGAATAACATTTTCATAAAAGTTGAGAAAAAATATGACGCTATTAACATTCAGTTTCATTATCATCTCATGTTTAAAGAATGGCGTCTCCTTTAACAATGCATATATTTTGTTCCCTTGGTGAAGCAATTGAATATTGACGAAATTATTTTTTATACATTTATTTGTAGATTTTGAGTCTGAGATGATGAAAAGTTAATTTTTTTTGTCATCTTTGTTTCTATTCTATTCCCATTTTATTGAGAATCAAGAAGGACTTGGCTTTTTGCTGCGAAACAGAATTTAAGATTGAAATTATATTTTTATATCTTTCAGAATAGGATTTTATAATAATTGTGTTGATTGGGATAGAATAAAATAAGATCTTTTTTAGGTGAACGATTTTCTTGTGACTGTCATATTTAAATAATATATGATAAGATTTGGCAGGAATTAATATTTTATTGAAATGTATTAAAATATACTTTTAAATATATATATATACTGAGTGATAAGCTATGTACTTAAATTGTACACCAAAACAAGTGTTTTATATATATTTTAAACGCTATCTCTATCTCTGAAATAAGGTATCCTGATTATTTATTTTGTCTACATTATTTTAACTGTTATCATCATCTTCATTGTCATATTCACAAAGTTTCGGCCGTTGTATCCTACGGCCTTCTTGGGCGATTGGAATTTTTTTCAATATATTTCGATATCTCGGAGATGAGGTATTATGATTAGTTACATTGTTTACATTATTCTGACAGTTATCCTCATCTTTATTAGCATATTCCCAATGTTCTCACCGTTGTACGCTCCGGCCTTCTTCAGGTGATTGGAATTTCAAACTGAACCCTTTATCTTCGTCAACCGGGGTAGTGTTCTATTTTCATGTCTCAGTTATTTCCCTTTAACTCAACTCCCTAAACTTTGAACTGACAATTCTTTGAGTCTAGTCACTGGATCAACGTCTTTATCCATTGGGGTATTTGTCCTTGAGGACATCTTTGTATGAATTTTTGGAACTTATAAACCTAATGTCTCATCAATCATATAGAGGGAATAGGGTGATCAAAGCCTCCTGTGGGATGACGTTGACAGAGAGCATCACTGGAAAATACGAAAACTTAAGGAATCAACACATATGCTAGGCTATAAAAATGTCCTGAGCCGACCAAGCATAGAAATGAATACAATATGGGAACCAGGGATAAGGAGTACTAGGGAAAATCAATGAATAATAACAAAAACTGCGATATATGCTCTAATAAAAAATGCATTTATAATAACAAAAAAATTGCATTATGAGCTCATGTAAAAATATTTGGTATCCAATGAATAATAGATAATATTTACTGATTCTTTGAAATAAGAAATGCGTATCGTTCTGTGACATTATATATACACGCATACGTGTGCTGTATTATATAAACTCATCAGATAAGTCGTAAAGTGATGGCGGTGCATAAAATGAAAGACAGTTGCTTCGTATCCTATCTTACATTTGCTTCAGTGAGGAAATGTATAGTCTCCGGCAAGGAGATATCGGCTTTAAAAATGACTCAATGCAAGCTTTAGTAAAAGATGCAAGTACTGACTGTACAACATAAATTGGGATGCTACTTCGAAACATTTTTATTACTGAATCTAATGTTCATTTGTGGAGGAATACATACATACATATATATATATATATATATATATATATATATATATATATATAAGCACACATATTTAACCACAGAATACAAATATGGCTTTGAAAATTACGAAAAGCATTCTTTTAAAGTCATATTTTCGTCCAACACTTCTTTAGTAAGATACATTGGAACGACAATCATCAAAACGGCGAAACTGAAAAAGGTATTTTATATATATATATATATATATATATATATATATATATATATATATATATATATATATATATATATATATATATATACATGGGTGTGCGAGTGTAACTCTGTGTGTGTGTACTTGTATGTATGTATGTGTGAGTCTGTGTCTGTGTTTGTGGAGAATTTCGTTCTTTAGGTTATTATCGTTATAAAGCGATACTTATGCTGATGCAAATACACATGAGCTTGAATTAAATGGAATGTTGGGAATTTTAAATTTAGCTTTTAAATATATGTTTTGAGTAACGTCTAGCCGATTTCATTTCTTTTTAATAGCTTCCATTTCATTTAATATCACCCATTAATGGCATAATGATGGAAACGAACAAAGATAAAAATGAACTAAATATAATCTGCTAGACTATATATATATATATATATATATATATATATATATATATATATATATATATATATATATATATCATTCGTCAGTATGTACATTCGCATCTCAGTAGACATCATTTCAGCCCGATAATATACCAAAGGACAAAACTCATCACACTTTTACATTGTCACCATTTTTTCATCTACACTCATTTCTGATAGATAAAATTCATATATCGTTTTCTCATACATACGTACTTACACACACACACACACACACACACACACATACACACACACACACATATATATATATATATATATATATATATATATATATATATATATATATATAATACGGTGAATTTGGGCATTAATGTTTCATTTATCCATGGTTGATTGAAAATGACCGTTCCATTCTTTTGTATATACTTTATTTTTTTTTTAATTTCCTTTTCGCATTTGTTCGTATCTTCACCTACAAACTGAAAATAAAAATAATTATTAACATCTACAAAAGTACTTAAAAAATAAAAAAGTTTACCGCATCACGCCTTATATCTGGCCACCTAACTCTCCAGACTGAAACCCCATTTGATTAGAATGTCTGTGGCACATTTGTGCCAGAGATCAACAAAACGCCTTGTAACGCCGAAGATGAACTGAAAGCAAGGATTATGGCAACATTCACCAAATAAAACAGGGATAAAAGTCCAGAAGAGTTGCAGGAGATTACGAAGTCGTTTGGATGTCGTCGTCGAAGCTAATGTCGATTTTATTAATTAAAATTACTCATAAGTATTTCAAGATATTTTTTGCGCAATTTCGCTAAATATATGTATTAAAATGAAATATCAGTGTTATTTTTATTTTTGTGGAATTTAGAGGACAATTTCTCCATTGAACCCTTAATATATATATATGTATGTATCATTTTTAAATTTATTTGTTTAAAAATTATTTTTAAAATGGATACTTATGTTTGAATAGATGGCCTGTTTTTAATTATTTATTACACAGTATATTTATTTATTTTCATTTATCGCCTTGATTATTCTAGAATTCTTGTTCGAAAAATATGCATCCTGTGGCGGGATTCGAACCAGCATCCCCTGCAGGAAACCGTCATTAGATCTGATATACCTTAAACCAACTCGCCTCTGTAGGGCCTGCTGATGGATGTGTGTGTGTGTGTGTGTGTGTGTGTGTGTGTGTGTGTGTGTGTGTGTGTGTGTGTGTGTGTGTGTGTGTGTGAAAAGATATATGAGAGTGCATAGTGCGCATGATTTATTTGTATTGTTTAACGTCTTGAGCATATTGAATGATGGCAATTCGATACGACTGAAGTATGAATGTCTGTCTGTCTGTCTATCTATCTATCCCTATGTATGTGTGTGTGTATGTATATCCAGCTATGTATATATATTTATCTATCTGTCGTACAGAATGAACAATTTTCACAATATATATATATATATATATATATATATATATATATATATATATGCACCTCCAAAGATTCGCTGAAATGAGCAAGTATGCATTATTAAAAAAATGCCTTAAACTTAGTAACAACAAAGTTTTATCGTCAAAATATTTGTTATTATTAAGAATGAAGACAAAACGATATATTTTATAAAATTATCATTTTTCGCTATTTTTTAAAACACTAGAAATTTTTATTTCATTTTTGTTTTTTAGGTTGTTTGTTTTTAAGCAGGTGTCCAGGAATTAGTATAGGGAATTTTTTGCGTCTTTTTGCGGTGAAAAACACATTGTTTTGGAAATTCTTGCAAAAGTCCAATAATTGTCGGATTTAAATAAAACCTTCAGAAATTATTCACAAATGAATTTAATATTTATGTAAAAAATGTTACTTCTTTATTTTTTAGAAGATTTTGCTACCCCCATTTAAGAAATTATATGAATTTAGAGAATATATATATATATATATATATATATATATATATATATATTCTACTGCTACAGGGCGGAAGAGGTACTTCGTATCAACTACGCAACCTCGATCGTACCTGTGAGTTTAATTACAGTCGTAGAGAACTTTCTCATCAGTATGTGGAATCATCATCAGACCGTATTCACTCAAGGAGATCCAGTCAAATTACCTGGGGACAATTCGAATGGTCAGAGACTTGCAGGGTCGTTAATATCCAAGCAATTTCTCGATTATATGATCTCTCCTTTTGCTTACATTATGGTTTGTACCCAAGCTTTCGCTCAATCGAAGCTGAAGGCATTTTTTTTTTATTTTGACTAGGGATTGCCGTGCTGATCAATTATTTTCGACCAACACGGATGTCTTTAGTCTTTACTTTTTTATTGATTTTTTTTTTACTGATATCAGTTTACCAAATATATTACTATTTGCAAAATATATTATCCGTTTCTTCTCACAACGCCCCTAGCTTTTCAAATAATATATATATATATATATATATATATATATATATATATATATATATATATATGCACGTTTCGTCCTCTGGTGGACTTCCTTGAATCAAATGCAAGAATTTTTATTTGCAAGAAATATTTATTTACAAGAACAAAAATGTTATTAATTTGTTTTCAAATTTAAGAAAGTTTTTACACACAGACTAAAAATAAATGCAGAAACAATGTTATTTATATATATATATATATATATATATATATATATATATATATATATATATATATATATATATATATATATATACGCATATACATACACATACATTTCATCACTGAAACGTTATTTTTAGTGAATATTTGAGTAGACCTTTCGTTTATTTATTAAAAGTTGTATTTATTTATTTTCATCTTTCGCCAGCATTCGAAGCAGCGCCCAGCTTGGCAGAAGTTAGATCCGACGTGTCTATACCGAATCAACCAGCAAGGATATTTGCCGATCATGCAAGGCTGAACAGTGCCTTTAAGCGAAGAAATTTCATATCTCGTTAGTTTCGTATCCGAGCGTAAACAAAGCAATTTTTAAAGAAGTATTTTTTTTTTTATTAATCCAACAGATTTAAATATTAAAATTTATTTTCAGTGTATACTTCTTATTTGAGTAGACACTCTGTTTATTTATTTAACGGTATATTTTTTTTATTTCGTCTAACGGCCTGAATGATCAAGAAATCCTATTAAAGTAAAAAGATATGGCCTCCATTATAAATAAATATACCGTTTAATAAATAAATAATTAAAAAAAAGAAATAGAGGAAGAGAGAGAACGTGGTAAAGGAAGAGAGAGAATGCGGTAAATGAAGAAGAGTGATCGATGACGATAGAAAATGAGAGAGGAAGACCCGAGAGGGAAAGAATGAAAGATATAGGGAGAAAGAGCAAGAGGAAGCGCATGAAAAAGAGGGGGGAAAGTAAGGAATGGAAAGACGGTGAAAGTGATAAATAGATATGTGGAGAAAGAGAATAAAAAAGAGAAAGAGAAATAAATAAATACAGATGTCGAGAAAGAGTTAGAAGAATAAAGAGAAAGAGATAAATAGAGATGTGGAGAAAGAATCTAGAGGAAGAGATAAGAGAGAAAAAGATATGGAGGAAGAGATAGAAATATAGAGAAAGAGCGAGGGTGTTAGTGGAAGGGAAGTTGAAATTGATCCAATGTATCAGAACCGACCCAAATCTATATCGAAAGATGATTCTTGCTAAATATGTTGCGTTTGACATGACCATTTAATATCTCAGTCAGTGACTACAGGCTAATATGGGCGTTATCGCAGGGAGAATAGTTCTGCTGGAGTACTTACAGATATGCGAGGAGTTTAACTGTGCGTAGCACATTGTTGTAGATGGTGGCATTGACTCGGAAGACGTAGGATTAGAAGTCGGGTGGCATGAGTTGTTCTTCGTTGTTCATGACCCCCTCATCAAAAACGATTTGTTGTGCATCCTGTGGATATCTCTGTATGATACGCGCAGAGCCTATCTATCGTCCATCCTATTTATTTGGTACTTTCAAGAAAATTTGAAGGTGTCGAAAACGACACCTCGGCCATCCTAGCGTTAAGATGTCTATAACACCAACGTTTTAAAATATCTAAATTGAAAATTTAAAAAATTGCAATTATGACCGCAATGTTTTATATTAATTAAATTGTAATTTAAAAAAAAAATCTGCAAATATAAATTAAGTTAACTCCCTTAGATAACGTTATTGAATTTCGTAAGGATTTAAAAAGAAAAATAACAACTCTCACTTACAGTAATTTTTTTATCTCAGCGATCGACGCTTGAAGACGATCTTGCATGTGATTGGAAGTACTTGGGTAAATAAAATAAATGAAAAAAAAAAAAAAACTACGGTACCTTCCTTAATAAATTTAATAACAACATTACGAAATTGTTCCGTGAATTTGAGAGGATTAAAATGAAAATAAATAAACAAGATATGTCTAAATGATTATTCAACCAAACATGCTTGAATGAAGATATGCCCACTAAATACACACACACACACACACATATATATATATATATATATATATATATATATATATATATATATATATATATATATATATATATATATATATACAGACAGATAGATAGATAGATTGTACCACAGAATTTAAATATGGCTGTGAAAAAGACGAAACACATTCTTTTAAATTCATCTTTTTTGTCAAACATTTCTTTCGAAAGATCCATTGGAACGGCAATAATCAAAATGGCAAGACTGAAAAGGTAGACGCTGAGGAAAATTAAGATAAAATAAATTTAATACTAAAAACATTCCAAAATAAACACTCTTATTTATATATATATATATATATATATATATATATATATATATATATATTAGTGTGTGTTCTTATGTGTTCAAATGAGTGTCTCCGTATCTAGTATTCTGTGTCGGTCTATCCGTCTTTCTATATTATCTTTTATCTTATACGATCTCAGCACAACTGAGAGTAACCTTCTTTTCTTATTCACTTCTCTGTTACATTGAGTTAACTTTATTTTTCTTTGCATATTCGATTCTATTTCTCCCTGGATTTGTCTGGACTTTGTTATTTCGTGCTTATTTCTGGCTTTCCTTCACAAAACGCCGCAAGCCATAAAAAAGAGTTTCTTCTAACCCAACTGAAACTCATGTTTTTATTTGACTTCATTGTTCCTACTTAAAACAATATGGAGGCTTCATAGTTTTTTTTTTTTTTTTTTTATTTAAATGGCTTTTGTTTTTCTTTCTGTAATTTTCTTTACTCTAACCAATTTCTTTCATTTTTGTTTCAGATTCTCATTCATTATTTTTTTTTTTCTTTTAAGTCTTTTTCAATTTCCTTTTTTTGTTCGTTACATCCTCCGATCTTTCTTTTTACTCAGTGCAACATTTCCACTAATTATCATTAGTTTTTTTTTTCCTCTGAACATTTATAACTAGTTGGAAATTTTTTCACACATATATAAACTTTACCGAAGCAGGTAAATTATTAATTAAAAAAAAAAAACAAAAAAAAAAAAAAAAAAAACAGAGCTCAATTTGGAATTTGTCTACTGGAAAACAGACAAACAAATTCCGACTACGCTACTTTTAGGTACGTCATGAAAAAAAGAGGCTCTATAATATTTCATTCCCTAGACCTCAAAGACTTCATTCAAAATATCAATACTTAGAGTCGAAGAAAGATACACAATTGAAAAAAAATTAAATATATAAATAAAATAAACAATCTAGAAATCTTGGCCATATAAAATCCAAGGTATTATTGTCCTGGGTATGACGATAAACTACACCGAACAGCAATGCCTCTGATCAGGAGTTTTCGTGGAGCGTGGAACCACCTCTTAATAGCTGGTGTTCCCAGGTCCATTCTGACGTAGAGTGGTAGCATGAGTTAGGGTCTCAGCTATGTGCAAATAGTTAACCCCCAAACTGGGGTCAAAACGTGTGGAAATAGGTTTTAATACCAGCAATACATTTTTGTAAAAAAATTATCACCAGCAATGAATTTTCGAAGGAAAGATTATTACCAGCAATAAATTTATGTGAAAAGTTTACCAGAAATACTTTTTGCAAAAATATATTACCAGCAATAAAAATCTTGTCGGCATTAAATAACCCATTGAGGTTGATATGCCATAAAACAAACCAAACCAAACCAAACCAAACCAAACTAAAGTATTAGAAATGAAGAAAATAACTGAGAACACCTTTTACCTCCTCCCTCCACGTTAATAAATCCACCAATGGCCTATATATTAGGTTGGTGCAAAACTAATGACGTAATAATGTCGTTTTGTGACGTATTTTTTAACGTCAAAAAACGACATTATTACGTCATTATTTTTGCACCAACCTAATATAAACCCCCTTTAAAAGAGCAGTGATGAAGGCATTAGACGCATTTCAATCATGTAGCTTACAGTCACTATGAAAATATTAATCCTTACGTCCTTAAAGTTCCTCTCTTTCTGTGTTTGTGTGTGTATGCGTGTGTGTGTTTAGTGGATAGGGGTATTTCAGTTAACGCTCCGTTTTATAAACATATATATCTCTTTATTTTCGACTACTGGCTAGAATGTTTGATAAAACATATTGAAGTAAAAATCTACGCTCTTCAGCAGCATTTGAACAAGACACCCCCACCCCCGCCTCCTGTCGGTAGCTACCGTTAGACTCGGAGCACTCTAACCAAATCAGCCACAGAGAACCACCCCATCTGGCAGAGCTGTTTTTGTTTTTTTTTTGTTTTTTTTTGCGTCTCCCAAAATTGCTAATATATGCAAAATTTGGAATCCAAACGTAAACAAAGCAATTTTGTGAACAAAATGGATATTTATTAATCCAACATATTTTCATCAAATTTAAAGTTTATTTTTGATGGATACTCATATTTCAGTAGACGCTCCATTTATTTATTAATCATTGTATTTATTTATTTACGTCTGCAAGCCTCAATATTCGAGAAATCTTATTAAAGAAACAATTGCGCTTTCCGGGGTGGTTCTTTGTTGATTAGAATGTACCCGTTCTAACGATAGCATCCACTACCCTGGGAGAAGCAGGTTCGAATCCTTATTTTATATCTACTTCTTGCTTGCTTCTTTCTTTCTTTCGTTGGCTTTCTTTCATTTTTCGCTTCCTTTCTTTCGTTGGCTTTCTTTCTTTCTTCACATATTTCTGTTTTTCTTACTTTTTTCTTTCTTTCTTTCTTGCTTTCTTTCTTTCTGTCTTTCTTTCTTTCTTTCATTCTTTCTTTCTTTCGTTGGCTTTTTTTAATTTCTCGCTTTCTTTCTTTCGTTGGTTTTCTTGCTTTCTTTCTTTCTTCACATCTTTCTGTCTTTCTTTATTTATTTCTGTCTTTCTTTCTTTCTTTCGCTGGCTTTCTTTCTTTCTTTCATTATTTCTTTCTTTCATTGGCTTTTATTTTCATTTTTCGCTTTCTTTCTTTCGTTGGCTTTCTTTCTTTCTTCATATCTTTCTGTCTTTCTTTCTTTTTTCTTTCTTTCTTTCTTTCTTGCTTTCTTTCTTTCTGTCTTTCTTTCTTTCTTTCTTTCATTCTTTCTTTCTTTCGTTGGCTTTTTTTCATTTTTCGCTTTCTTTCTTTCGTTGGCTTTTTTTAATTTCTCGCTTTCTTTCTTTCTTTCCTTCTTTCTTTCTTTCGTTGGCTTTCTTTCATTTTTCGCTTTCTTTCTTTCGTTGGCTTTTTTCATTTTTCGCTTTCTTTCTTTCGTTGGCTTTCTATCTTTCTTTCTTTCTTCACATCTTTCTTTCTTTCTGTCTTTCTTTCTGTCTTTCTTTCTTTCTTTCTTTCTTTCGCTGGCTTTCTTTCTTTCTTTCTTTCTTCACATCTTTTTTTCTTTCTTTCTTTCTTTCGCTGGCTTTCTTTCTTTCTTTCATTCTTTCTTTCTTTCGTTGGCTTTCCTTCATTTTTCGCTTTCTTTCTTTCGTTGGCTTTCTTTCTTTCTTCACATCTTTCCGTCTTTCATTCTTTCTTTCTTTCTTTCTTTCGTTGGCTTTCTTTCATTTTTCGCTTTCTTTCCTTCGTTAGCTTTCTTCCTTTCTTCACACCTTTCTGTCTTTCTTTCTTTCGTTAGCTTTCTTTCATTTTTCGCTTTCTTTCTTTCGTTGGCTTTTTTCATTTTTCGCTTTCTTTCTATCGTTGGCTTTTTTCATTTTTCGCTTTCTTTCTTTCGTTGGCTTTCTATCTTTCTTTCTTTCTTCACATCTTTCTTTCTGTCTTTCTTTCTTTCTTTCTTTCTTTCACTGGCTTTCTTTCTTTCGCTGGCTTTCTTTCTTTCATTCTTTCTTTCTTTCGTTGGCTTTCCTTCATTTTTCGCTTTCTTTCTTTCGTTGGCTTTCTTTCTTTCTTCACATCTTTCTTTCTTTCTTTCTGTCTTTCTTTCTTTCTGCCTTTCTTTCTTTCTTTCTTTCTTTCAGTGGCTTTCTTTCATTTTTCGCTTTCTTTCTTTCGTTGGCTTTCTTTCTTTCTTCACATATTCTGTCTGTCTTTTTTTCTTTCTGTCTTTCTTTCTTTCTTTTTTTCTTTCTTTGGCTTTATTTCATTTTTCGCTTTCTTTCTTTCGTTGGCTTTCTTTCTTCACATATTTCTGTCTTTCTTTCTTTCTTTCTTTCTTTCTTTCTTTCTTTCATTCTTTTGTTGGCTTTTTTCGCTTTCTTTCTTTCATTGGCTTTCTTTCTTTCTTCACATATTCTGTCTGTCTTTTTTTTCTTTCTGTCTTTCTTTCTTTCTTTTTTTCTTTCTTTGGCTTTATTTCATTTTTCGCTTTCTTTCTTTCGTTGGCTTTCTTTCTGCACATATTTCTGTCTTTCTTTCTTCTTTCTTTCGTTGGCTTTATTTCATTTTTCGCTTTCTTTCTTTCGTTGGCTTTCTTTCTTTCTTCACATATTTCTGTCTTTCTTTCTTTCTTTCTGACTTTCTTTCTTTCTTTCTTTCTTTCGTTGGCTTTCTTTCTTTCTTCACATAT
>OZ010574.1:53187596-53197596 GCA_963932145.1 Acanthosepion lycidas | reverse complement strand
AATATAGACTGATGATGGATCAGCTGATCAAATATAATGGTTATATGTTAAACTGATTTCAGTAAATTATTCCCATTTTTAAATATTTCATATATATTTGAATTGCCCCTCATGATGGGCAACATAGCATACACTGATACGCATTCTTATCACCATTTGTGTCGTTTAACTTCAGGACGGTGTCCTGGGTTAAAACGACAAACTATTAGGTTGGTGCAAAAATAATGACGTAATAATGTCGTTTTTGACGTTAAAAAATAAGTAAAAAAAACTACATTATTACGTCATTGTTTTTGCACCAACCTAATACATCCACATCCTGCGTAAAACGATAAAGTACTTCCGCGTTCTGGGTAAGACGATAAACTACATCCAATAGAAAAACCTCTGATCAGGAGGTTTTTAGGGGCGTGGAACTACCTTTTAATTTTCGGTGTTCCCAGATCCACCATAACCCGAGGTGGTAGCACCTATTAGAGTCCCGGTTATGAGAAAATAGCTGAACCTTCCTTCAAAATGGAGTTAAAATACTATGAAAGTGTAAAAATAGGAGCAAATTATTAGGTTGGTGCAAAAATAATGTCGTTTTCTCACATATGTTACTATGTGAGAAAACGAGATTATTTTTGCACCAACCTAATATTACGAGAACTACATTATTACCAGCAATACATTTAAAAAAATATTATCAGTTATACATTTTTGGAAAAAATTATTACAAACAACATAATCTAGAAAAACAAAAAAAAACAAAACAATTTTACCAGCAATACATTTTTGGAAAAATATATTACTAGCAATACATTTTGTGAGAAAAAAAAAAAAAAACTACCAGCAATACATTATTTAAAAAAAAAAAAAAAAAAAACTTGTTAGGGAGGGGTCTCATCTATGTGTAAGTAGTTAACCCTCAAACTGGGGTGAAAACACTATAAAAATGTAGAAATAGGTTTTAATACCAGTAATACATTTTTGTAAAATTATTACCAGCAACAATTTTATGAAGAAAAATTTTTACCAGCAATACATTATTACCAACAATACACTTTTGAAAGAAAAAATACCAGCAATAATTTTTTCAAGGAAAATTATCACCAGAAATACATTTTTGAGGAAAAATTATTACCAGCAGTATATTTTTGGAGAAAAAAATATGTTACCAGCAATACATTTTTGGAAAAAAAATTACCAGCAATACATTTTTGAAAAAAATTATAACCAGTAATAAAAATCGGCATTAAATAACTTATTAAGGTTGATATGCCGTAAACCAAACCAAACCTAACCAAACCTTCAGGACGTTGGTGCATATAGGTCGCCATTACTTCTTGCAGTTGAACACATTACCCTCACTTCCCCCTGCCATGTCATCCATTTACACAAACTTATTAGGAATGTTACTCACTGTAACTCTCTGCTTTTTCTTCTCTCAATGCTCACTATAAGTATTAAGTTTATACCCTTTCTTCATACTGCGTTCCAGTAATGTCAACCTCAGCTTTCCGATTTTAAATGCGAGTGTGTTTCTAATTTGTAGTGCATTCCTCGGTTCCTTTAAGGCTAGGACCCGCCATGCTACTCACATTGTAACAAACCACTTTGATTCCCACCGTATTCCATTGGTGAGGAGTTCCACTCGAACAGCTTCTTCCAGCGATCGACTGCTTTGGAACTAGCTCTCAAGTAGATAAACTCCATCACTACAATCTTAAGTTTTTCATGTCTAGCGTTAACTGCTATCTTCCGATTCTATCCGCATAAATTTACTCTGTAACCATCTACTTTGAAGGGCTCCCGGGCCTTGTACAGATAACCTTATGTAAACAAAAACTCCTCTGTAAATTCCTCTGTACTTACGTATTTTGCCCATTTTCATGAAGAAGTGACGCGAAGAGATAGGGAAGTAATTCTATAGAATGATGCTGGAAGAACCACTTCCCTATTGCTTCGCGTCACCTTTTCACCTGTGATGAAATTTACTAGTATTCTGTACATTTCAGGAGGATAGATATGACCTGCTATTTCGGAACTCCTTTTGTTCTATGACTAAATATTAAAAACTTGATTATTTTCTGTAAGGCCTCTTCCGCCATTCCGATGTACCTTTCGATCTCTCCCGCTTTCCTTAGGCTGTTATGACACTAACTAAATATTTAAAATTCTATATTTGCTAGATACTGATGTCCCAGATTTGAAGCGAACACATTTGGCGCCATCTCCTGCTGACGACCGTATATGCTGCTTTCTTTTAAGTCAATAGTCGCCCCCTTCGATTTCTTTTGCCAGGAGTTCTTATTTGATGTATATGCAAGTTTGCATTACAGAAATACAACAATGCACATATTAGGTTGGTGCAAAAATAATGACGTAATAATGTCGTTTTTTGACGTATTTATAACGTCAAAAAACGACATTATTACGACATTATTTTTGCACCAACCTAATAGTTTCAGGGAGACAGACATAGAGATCCCACAATCTCACTCATGTAATCAGATATACAAAGCAATGCTGGGTCGCCTAGAGGCGGTGTAATGGTTAGCAAGCTTGGATCGCTAGAACAATTACGACTGAGTAGTGAGTTCGATCCTCACTAGGTGCCTCCTAATTTAGCCTCGTGCCACATCTATGCTACGCTTGTACGCTTGGAAAATCACTATACAAAGGTTTACTGACATGTGTTTAACATGCCCACATCTGTAAAACTCTCTGGTACCTAGACGCTATGAATTTAAGCGGAGTACTAGATTGACAGCAAGTCTTCATCATTTTAAAGTTGAAATATCTGGATGTAACCATGAATTCTATGCTAACATTTTCTTTTCTTGAACTTCTCGCATTTAAACATTTCTTGGTTTCTTTTTTTATCTTCAAAATTTAAACGCAATGTCTTCTTTCTTCTTAATTGTTGTCTTTTTATTTTTCTTTATTAATGTTTTTCTTTTCGATTACACTTGGTAATGTTTTTCCTTTTGTTTTACACTCAGTAACCCTCTGCCTCTGATTGGCTTTATTGCCTTGCTTGGGGTAAAATGATTAAAAAAAAAAAAAAACTTCCCATCGTATATACGAGTCAGAAAAATAAAATATATACTTTATTCCAACAAGTTTTATAGTAAGAAAATAAACAAAGCATAGAAAAATGAACAACAAATTATCAAGAATACAAATCTCATTTTCAGACTAGTCGCCTTCCTTCTCAATTCTTTTATTCTTGAAACAAGGGCATGTATACCCGCTTTATTAGAGCTTCTTGCCTTTCTTATTTACCATAAGAGAATTGTAACTTATTCTAATCATCATTGGACAAACACATTCTTATGCCTTCCTTCTTCATCGGTTGAGTAAATGAAACAAAAATATCTAGCATGTCATCTAATTGTCTGTTTTCTCATTAAGCGACTGTGGAAACTTGCCTTGTCATGTTCTAAAAGCATATCACTCATCTTCAAATATGGCGGAGTAGGAAGAAGCCATATTCTGATTTCTGCAATATGCTCACGTATGAATCAATTTGATGTTGACTCTATTGAGGAGACATCAATTCTAAGAGTACGACTCCCGTCTCTTTCAGAAAATTATCGGCAGTTTCTTTCTCTATGGAATGTACCCCCTTAAAAACTGAGTTACATCATTCTGTTGATTTTCTGCTCTTTGGCAAATGGACGTTAATCCAGGTTTGTTTGTTTGGGTTATCCTGATTAGAGTAAGGTACTATTCGTATTTTGCAGCTCTTGAATCGCTTGGACTACAGCTACAGTCTTCTCCTTCGTGAATAATGTTAGAATTCTGGGAAAACAAACCTTTTGAAGAACCAAGAGACGGTACTAAATTTCAGGCACAGTCTGGATTTTTTCACTATGCAATCGTTCTGTTTGGTGTAATGACAGAGTAAATGTTCTTTACATTAGCCTCTAATGCAGTAGCAGCTGATCAGAGCTGCCACTGTGATACCTGTCATTAATTAAAGTTTCGCCATTCAGTTGAGAATTGTCATTAACTCAATTGAATTTATCTCCTTATGAAGTGGAAATTTTCCATAAACACTCGATAACCTTCTCTGGCCATTTGGAGCACTTAGTCCTAAAACTGTATTGGGATTCTATTATAGTTCTTTGCTTTCTCCCTGCATTCACAGGTTAGCGATTTTAAAAGAGTATTACGGATTGGGAGGGATGCAAAAGCTAACAGTTAGTTCCTATTGTAGAAAAGATATAGTTTACAGCTGCTAAAATTAAGAACAGGAGTTTTGAATTCTAAGTTAAACTTTGATCATGTATTTCTTTTTGATTGACTTTGTAAATAGATAATTAATAATATATATTGTTAATTCTAACCATCTTTTTCCCCCTTTTTGTGGGATCCGCTTTTGTCCAGTTAAAGAAGGATCCAGAGAAACTGACAATGGGAACACCTCAACGCCCCAGTATTTGTTTTGTTTTAAAATTCATTTTCTGCTACAGAATATGATCTTTAGTAATGTTGTTTATCTGAAGTCTACTGAAGTTTTTTATTTATTTATCCTTTTCTTTCGGTGATATATGTTTCCGACATACAAAATTTCTTGCAACAGGCGTTTCTGGTTGGCCCATTAAATTCTATCTATTTACATATAGGGTTTTGCAAAGGTAGGTATACAATAAGTATTTCGAGAATTATGATAGTGGTTCTAGAATTCATTTAATACTAGAATTCATTTTTTAATATTTTTATTTTCATAATTTTTATGTATTATTATGTATTTTTGTTATAATTTTATTTTTTTAATAATAATATTAATATAATACAGGGACGATGGCAAGATAAGCCGCTTCACGATCCATACTCTGCCCGTATCAAACAAGCTGATGTATACAAACCACCTACCAATCAGTGGCTACGTAGTGCAGGGTTAAAATCTGAAACGGAAGGTTTTATCCTTCCTTCACAGGATCAGTGCTTGTTAACTAGAACTTATCAAACCCACATACTAAAATATAGTGTTAGCCCAAAATGCAGATTTTGTGATAAATATCTAAAAACAATTGATCCTCTTGCATCAGGTTGCACGGTATTGGCACCTACTGAATATAAAATCCTGCATGACAGATTGGGCCAATATCTGCACTGGAAAATCTGCAACTTTTACGAGAAGGAATCTGAAAGAAATTGTTATGAAAACCAACCAAACCCGATAACGGAGTTAGGACCTGTAGCATTTTTATGGGACTATACAATACACATAGACAGAACAATCAAACTAACCGCCCAGATATTCTCATTAGCGACCACTAACAAAACAATTTACTCCTTATTGATATGGCAGTCTCTGCAAGACTGCAATGCATCTTTGAAGTTCTCCAAAAAGGACCTTGAAATCAAAATCTCAAAAATGTTGTCTATGGGAACATCAACAATTCCTGTTGTGGTTGAAGCCCTGTGATTGGTTGGAAAAGATTCCAGTAGACTAATTGAAGGGATTCCTGAAAGTCCATCCCTTAAAGAAATACAAAAAATTGTTCTCACTTGTACAGCCCACAGCTTACGAAGGGCTTTATCTATGAAAAATATGTGCGTTGTTGTTTTGTTTTTGCTTTGTTTGTTTTTAGTTGGTAACTAGAAAATATCATGATGCATTTCTTACCTTAGGTCTCTGATCGAACCCTGAAAGAAATGTCTACACAGCAGAAATCAAAAGGAAATAATAATAATAATAATAATAATAATAATAATAATAATAATAATAATAATACAGATTTAAAGAGAAGTGTGTGAATGATGAGGACAAACAATTTTAACATTTGTTGGATTGATATGATTATTATTGTTATACTTTTATAATCAAGCTATACGTTTGGCGCGCATGTTTTGCTTTTTATCACTGTATATCTAATTTGCATCCCCTGTATTTTTATGTGTCAGTATTAGCATCAGTAGTAATTACTACTTTGCGTTGTTAAGTAGCAAGGGCATTATTTTTTTTAAATTCGAAGCATCCGATATGAAGTCTATACTATTTTCCTCATTAATACAATCGTCTTGGTAGATCTGACTTCTTTATAAGCTCTTCGTGATTGCCCATTCGACTCTAATAATGACATCTACAATTTTTACCTTTATATACAAACATAATCCCAACTGTTTGGCTTAATCTAGATAGTTATCTCACTTTCACTTTTTTTTAAAGATTTACTCTGTAAGGCTATTGTAACAATGAAATCTAATATCAGACATGTTTACTTTATTCTTGTTTTCGAAGAGAAGACATGGTATTCATGATCACTTGAAAAAAAAAACTTTCCCTAACAATCGGTATTTTATTCTGTAGGGTAGGTTATATTATGTGAATATTTATACTAGTGGTTAAAATGAGATGGATTACACAGTGTAAAATGGATCACCACGTCTACCAACTTATTCCTGTATTTTGCTCAACTAATGTGTTACATTCCCTATTTAAGTAGGTCAGTTGCATCACTATTTGCATACAGTATAAATTTACTGTTTTTATACACTCTCTCAGGATTTTCTCAATCACAATAAATTTGTCAAAACAGCTGGCGTTCTATTAATTTGATTTTTGAAGGAGGCATATCAGTCGTTAATTGCTCTACATGATGTACTGATCAAAATCATTTGATTGCGGAGATGATGATACTGAACATTTTATGTATTTTCCGTGAATATACCGCCTGCCTCTTGGGTGTAGCGCATCTTGTGCATTGTCATCAGCTTTCTTGGTTTTGATCTCATTTTTATGGGATCCTTTCTTGTCCAGTTTAAGAAGTATCCAGAGTACCTAATGATGGAAACGCCCGAGTATTTTTTTTAAAATTCATTTTCTACAACAGAATATGATTTTATGTTGATTATCTATAGTCTACTGAAGTTTTTTTTTACTTATTTATCCTTTCTTTTCGGTGATATATGTTTTCAACGTACAAAATTACTTGCAACCGATGTTTCTGGTTGGTTCATTAAATTCTTTTATTTATCTTTCTTTTGTATGCTGAAATGTTCATTGTCTGATTCTTTATTGAAATTTAAGCGTTATTTTGCTGTAAATAGTGTTCTTTTATATAGTGCAAAGTGCTAGTTTGACGTCTGGAGAAACCTTGAACATATTTCGATTTTAAATTGTTTCATATCATTTACTGAACCATGTCAATAGAAAGCGTTTCATTTTCAAATATTGAACACAGTTACTATTCATGCACAGGATAACTTCTAAAGAAATTAATGTGGATATATAATGTTAAGATGAAGTGAAGCGTGCATGTTTTAAGATGCAGATTGCAGCAGGGTTCGGGACCTTTCGACTGTGTCAACTCTTTAAATTGTTGATCATATCTATGAGCTAATTTTGGAAAATCTCGATCCAAACACTTATTGAGAATCTACAGGTATTTTTCGGAATGTCCTTTCAATGGCTTTATAATACATGTATATTTGAATATACGGAAGCACTTAGCCAAGTAGGTGTCAAAATGTTTCTCTGGGGTGATTCTGTAGCGCATTCAGCGACCTAGAAATTAATTTTTTGGAACAACTTGACATTTTGATGCAATTTTGGCTACACCATTGTCATTCAGTGTTCAAAAAATAGTTGATACACAAGTAACATGAAGATTCTCTAAGAATGTAAGCTAAATTTGAAAAAGTCTGCAGGAAAATTAATGACGATTTTTCTGTTTTTCTTCCTTAACATCTAGTCCTTCATAACTATAAAAAATATTTCTCGCTTTACTATTCTTTGCAGTCACTTTCTTACGACCCGTTTATACAAAGTCATTATGTGTATTTCTTGCTGTTTCTCCTCTGACACTTTTGCTTTTATTGTGACCTGTGAGTATTAACTTCTCCAGGCACTCTCAGTCCAGAGTATGACGATAAACTACATCCGGCAACAAGGCCTCTGATTGAGAGATTGGAAGTTTTGAGGAGCGTGGAAACGCCTCTAAATTGCTGTTGATCCAAGATCCAGCCTTACAAGAGTCCCAGTTAGGGCAAAATAGTGTCCACACCAAAAAAAGAAAGAAAAAAAAACTATGGAAATATAAAAGTACATTTTTATAGTAAAAATATCAGCAATACATTTTTATATAAGAACTTACCAATACCAAAATGACCAACAATACATTTTATCTGTAGTTGAAGGCATGCATTTCCGTTCAACGTATTCTTAGTTGAAACCAAAAACCTGTTTAAAACATTTAGATTCAACAACCTATAGGAGTCTATATACCGCTGAACAAAACCAACGAATTCAAGCACTTTATTATCTTTTGCCAGAATTCCAACTAAGTCCTTTTAGTGTAAGTGTCCTTTCCACTTACATATTCTTTTTAAAAAGTTCTCGCTTTTCCCATGTTCCTTTGATGGAATTCTCCCAAACTTTCTGTATAAAAACATACTTTGTTGCTTCTAGTCTGTTTTACATCTGCGAAGAAATTGTCCAAAATTCACTGTCAATCTTAGCATTATTTATTTTATTTTTCTCGTGAAAATTTCCTGTTTCTTATTACTTTGTTCGATTTTTGGAAGGCATATTTTTAAAATGGTTGAAATCCACTAAAATTAAAATAAACATTTAGAGAAACTTCGTTGATCAATGCAGGTATTCATGGGGCTGGAAATACGATGTAAGTTTTTGCTGTTTGAGTCAATACATTGACTAAATTTTAAAAATGTTTCGTATTAGCTGCATTTACTTGCAAGGGAAGTGGGGTCACTGTGTCAATAAATGTTTCTTGTCAGAATTCATCTTGCACATTTACAAATCTACCATTCGTCCGTGCATTGAATAGTGTTGTCTGGCCTGGTGCACCTTTTGTATATCACGAGTTTTTTTTTTTACAAAATCCAAAGAAGAATCTATAAAGTAATCGATCACTTTCTAACTGACATGACGTGGCTTCCCTCTGTCTGTTCTATAAATGGCAACAAGCTTCTGCTCTGGTAGACCGAATATATGCATTTAAGCGTGTTACTTCATTGGCATTTGATTGGCTACTTCTACTCCAACAGTTTCTTTTCTCGCATTTCCCCCCCTGTAGGACTCTCTTCCGTTTCCTTGCTTTCCTTTCGTATTTAAATATAACGTCAATCGCCATCTTCTGTCTTCTGGAATACTTTTCATGTTTTGTCCGTTTCTCAATTCTCGCTATTCTCAATCTACTCTTTCACTTTTAATTCTTGTAACCTCCTGCGTCGCAGTGGCATTTCCATATTGATTGAGGTGATTCTTTTTTTTAAATAAAATAAAGGTTATAGAATCAGCGTAGCACTATTTCAATGACCAAAAAACGAGATGTTCTATTCTGAGCGTGTTAAATATACACGAACAACGATGTATTCATTGTGTTGCATAGCAATACAAAGATGTAGAGTTGCATGTAATATACATAATATATCCATCCATTGTTAGTCGGACAACGAACTTTGCAGTATCACTTAGTACTAAAATTGAACTCTCAATGATAAATCCCATTTCTATCCGGTGCCTGAACCTTCTGTCTGAATGAGATTAACGAGTTCGTTTATAATCCACACAAATCTTTGTACCTTCCATGTACATTAAGTAGTCATTTTTTTTTCCAACATTTTTACATGCATTTTTTAATATAAAGTTCAGCGGAATTAGTAGCATATTGAATGGAAATTTGGACAGTAAGAGTGTGCATCTTATTTTATTTTAGCCTCAGTTGAATATTATACTTGAGAGTTTCGTCCCATTTTACAGGTTTGCAGACATTTTTTTTTTTATCTAGGATCATATTTATCAAGTTGTAAGCCTGTTTTGTGTAGCCATGCAGCAACAGTGTTTTCATTTTATTTTCTTTCAATCTGTTTTCATCCATATCTTATAAATAACTCGTTTCTCTGGTTTCCTTTCAAAACATTTGTGTTACTCAAGAATTAATCCGATTTTCTAACGGTTCAAACATTTCTTTCGGATATGTATTTTGTTAGTATTTCCCTAATCATTGTTATAGATTCTATCAGATTCAGTTGCTTGGTA
>OZ010574.1:53177596-53182596 GCA_963932145.1 Acanthosepion lycidas | reverse complement strand
GAGAAAGGTGCTTACATTCGAAGGATTCTTTTACGTCTGTGATTCTGTAATGGTGAATATTTATCGTGTAGTTATGCGATTATCATGTGTGCAACATTTTCCATCTATACTCACTTGAACACAGATCCATATTTTCTAAATAATTTAGACAACTGAGAATTCTTATATAAATATGAACTATGATTGAAAAATATATATCAAATAAATGTCAAAATGAAAAATATTGCGATGCGTTTTCTTCATAAAAGAAACATTTTCAGACGAAATAAATATTATAGATGGAATCACAACATTATTCAACTACAATAAAAGTGGATTAGTTGAAATTAAAACTTCAAATTCTTATCATATTTTTTTTTTAAATAGTGTGTTTTGCCGGACCCGGAAAAATAGAGAAACATGCTTTAATCTTATTTTACCGCTCTCGGTAAAATAAACCCCGGCTATTTTTCTGGTAAATATTTTTTATTACTATGAATCCAGGTAATGTTAAAAATAACAACACAGATTTAAAACAGTTTATTTATTTTCACCATCAATTGTTAAGAAAATTTTAAATCTTTTTCACCGTCAATTGTTAAAACACAAGTTAAAATCATTTATTCATCATAAATTATTAAAATAAATACAAAAATCTCTAAATATTTTATGTACTTCAGGCATATATGCCTATGCGAATCCAAAATCTGCCCTTGAGTATGGTTCTCTTGCCAAGACCCTTCAGGTGCACCCACTGAAGACTAATGTCCCAGTACCCATGTTCAAGCACTGCTTACACGGATCAGACAACTTCTGCGCTGACGTTAAATTCGTAAACACTGTTTATATTTACCGGTAAAATAGCCTTGGTTGCTATTTTTTTCACAACCGTAACTTGAATAGAATTATGGTATATGCATCTGAACGTAAATTTAATGTAAAAGTTTAGAGTCAAAGTAAATTTACCTGTATGTTCAATAGCATTTATTTTATTTACAAAATCAAATACTACACTTTACCGCGTATATAACAGTAAAGGGTGCTTAAATATTGCTGCTATATATGGTCTGGTGCTCCTGTTATATATTTAGAGACCTTTGAAAGAAATACAAAAAATAACTTGCAATGTCACTGGTCCTGAGTTGACATCTCGGCTTCAGTCACTTTCCAAACACCGTAATGTAGCTTCCTTTTGCATTTTCTATACATACTTTCATAATACAGTGTAACCCGGATATAAGAGACCCGTATATAAGAGAAAACTGGATATAAGAGAGGTTTTCTCTAGTCCCAAATTAGAGCCATACTTACCTAAATAAAATAGACCAAACCCGGATATAAGAGAAACCCGCATATAAGATACTTCTTCTCCGGTCCCGGCAACATGTCTTATATCCGGGTTACACTGTAATTAATTGGATGAACTTTCCTCTATGGTAAGTGAATTCTATGAATTTAAGTTTATTATTATATTTTATAGTTGAAATGGCTAGAACTGTAAGTTCTTTGTAAGAGCTTTTACCTCGCGTTTTGACTCTCTTCGGGCTTCTTGCTTTCCGGTCATGTTTGAACTTCAAAAATTTAAATACAATGTCAGTCGTTCTTTCTGTTAATCATTCACTCCTATGAAGGCATTGAAGCCACCAAAACACAAGTGGTTATTGTGTGTTAGAGAATATGGGGAATATACGATTAAGGAGGATGAACAATAAAAGAACAAGAATTAACAATACAGTAGCTATTAACTCGGAAGCAAGAAGCCGAAAGAGAGTCCCACAAGCAAGAATCACAGTAGAAGAAATTGTTAGCATGGAACTGCTGGTTACAGTAACCATTAAAACCGTAAAATGATCAGACATTGCTGTCAATCTAAATCTGCACTTAAATTTATAAAGTCTATATGCCATAGAAGAAACTCACAGAAAAGCTACGTAACAGCGGTGAGGAAGTTATTGAAGCCGAGATGCCAACTCAGGACCAATAACATTGCAGATTATTTTTTGGATTTTATCAAGAATCTCTAAATGCATAGAAGGAGGACTAGACTATTTACGCCAGCAATATTCAAAGGTAGGAAGAATGATAAACTTATAAATATTTAAGATAGATGCTGGTGAGTAAAAATGTCTAGCTCGACACATACTCTTAACCATTTTATGTCAGCGTAAAACTTTAGTCTGAGAAGGCGAAATGAATAGCTCTCCTGGAGGATAGCATCGGTAATGTTGATCGAAGTTAAAAAGATGTTCTTTCAGGCGATTAAAAAGAACAATTTCCTTTTGGAGATGTTAAAATTAACAATCCATTCCTTGCTCCAGTTAAGAACAGACTGTAAGTCATTTTTTTTGACATCATCTGCCAAATTATGAATCCCGGTAGAATTGCCTCACGGTATAGGTTGAATAAGTCCGGTGAAGAAACACATCTTTATCTTACGCCCCTTTCTATTTTTGTATATATGCTGAACTCATTCTCTATCGGTATGCAGGCGGTTTGCTGCCAGTATTTGTTCTTGATTATTCTAATATATTTCCCAAATATGTCAAGGTTGCTAAGCCGCTCTAAGAGATCTTTGTGGCATACTTACTCGAACGCCGTTGCGTAGTCTATAAAACACAGGTGCAAGTCCTTCTGCAATTGGATTGCTCTTTTTGATAACATTGTGAGCATGAATATCACATTCCTTGTTCCGGTGTCTTTAACGGACTTGCAATTTTCTTATCCTATCTGAAGCCTGAATCTGATTCGCGTTCTATTCATCAGATTATGTATATATTATATGGCTCATTAGGCTGATTTTTCGGTGGAGTTTACATTCGTTTGCGCCTGGTTTCTTAGGTTGTGCTGTGAAAATAGATCTGTCGAGTTCTTACGATATATCCCCATTGATGTAGATTTCATTTATAATTTCTGTGATCTTGTCTATGCCAAAATCATTTAAAGATGTCAACATTTCTTTTACAATTCCGTCTGGCCCTGCCTCCTTGTTTCTATTCAATTTCACCAATGCAGCTTCTGCATCGCTTTTTAGAATTTCAGGTTCATCGGTAGTTCTCTGTAGTGCTGGTTATTCTCTTTCGTCGGGGAAGTGTTCTCTGATATATTTGTACCAGCGCTGAAGAATTTTTTCCTTGTCTAATATGAACGTAACATCCTTTGATTTTATGCATCCCGTTGACGAGCACGTCTGCTATCCTGTTAGTTCGCTTATTTGTTTATGCATATCTCCTTTGTTGGTGGTACTCAATCCCTCTATTTTTGGACATTTTTTCTTTAAGAACCCTTCTTTAGCCTGTCGGTATTTGGTACTTATTTCCTTATTTAGTTTTCTGTATTCCATTCTGTATCTTAGCAGAGGATTCTCTCCTTTGCATCATGTCGTGAATCTCATCAGTCATCCATTCGTTTTTTTTTCATCTTTTTCCATTCTCCTTTGGGATGATATTGTTTGCTGATGTCACTAAATCTTCTCTTACTGCGTCCAATTTCGAATTTCCATTTCCATTGTGTCTCTCTTATCTTCTTTCGGCCAGGAGTTTGTTGTATTGCAAAATGGGTGCTGCGTTAGGCTTCTTCGGTTTCCGTAGTTTCCCTTTTAGTTTACATATAAGAAGGCGATGGTCGCTTCCGCAGTCGGCACTTGTGTAGGGTCTTGCAGTGAACCATTGCATTTATTTCGTCGGAAGTTGTTTTTCTTGTTTTTAAACAAGAGATTTTATTGGAATGCCAGGTTGAAATAAATTCCAATGTTAAAGTGTTCTTCCTGCTATTGCCTATCATTAAGTTTATATGACAGACGGTAGGAAGAATGTAGTTGTAAAAGCTCAAATGTCGTATCAGATGCTGACAGAAATAGTCTTATCAAACAGCAGAGAACAGGAGAAAATACCACATGCATACATTATATATATATATATATATATATATATATATATATATATATATATATATATATATATATATATATATATCTGTGTGTGTTTGTGTGTGTTTTGTTATATAATATGGATAAGTTTTATCTATATTTTTTTTATTAAATATTTCAATTTTTTGAATAAGTTGTTTGGTGCCATCGGTAATTTTTCAAAAATTATTATTAAATTTTATTTTATATTATTTTTTCGACAAGTACTTTCGAATGTTGCTACATTCATTTTCAAGGATTGTTCTGCGCGTAGTTATGCAAATTGGATTTAAATAAGGCGTTCTAACGTTTGATGGAATCAATTTCAAGTCAGACAAAATTGACGTCATATAAAAGGTCAGACGCAGATACTTATGTGTGTGCGTTTTTTTTATTTATTACACACACTTCAATAAGTAGTATCTTATTTCAGTTTGACAGTTTATATGTCACAGTGAGACGCTTGTAATTGGTTCCATCGTCAGAATGCCGGTATTAAAAAAACAAAACATTTACGTAACTATACACAGAATAATCTTTGAAAACGAATGTAGTTTCATCAGGATAATGCTCCAGCAAAGAAGATCTTGGTTTCGCTGGCTTGTGTGCGTGACTGTGGCTTTGAATTGGTTGATCACCCTCCATATTTCCCTGATTTTTACGATCATCTTTTCAGTATTGCAGTGATACCATATCTGCTTGACAATAAGATGAAAATACTTCTTTGAACAGTCTGAAGTCAATTTACCTGTAAAAAAAAACAAACAATGCCGTTAAGAAAAGTTTAAATTACTGCATGCAAGATTTCATAACTCTAGCATCACATCTTCCTTGTCACTCTATGAGCTTTTCATCCCACCATTATAAGAGTTTCTGTCTTTGTGTATATATATATATATATATATATATATATATATATATATATATATATATATATATATATATATATATATATACAAGAATAGGATTGGTGTATACGGAATAAACTCTTATAACCCAAAAACACTATTCTTAAAAGATTGCTCAATACAGAGTAAACCAAATATATATTTTTTCGAAAATAATCACATAAATATGTTATAAAATCACTCCCAAAATAGCCATTTTGTTTACACAC
>OZ010574.1:53107596-53172596 GCA_963932145.1 Acanthosepion lycidas | reverse complement strand
GCTAAGACAAAAAATTGACTATAGGAAATGATGGGAGAAACTTAGCGTGGCATAGTTACATGGGAAATAAATGAACAAATCGCCCTCTATATGTAGAAATCCTAGTTGTCGTATAACTAGTACTGGCTGATATCATGATCAAAATGAAAATGACATAAGAATTTGGCAAAATATAGGAACAGTTATTTAAAGTTTTGCACAATTACTAACCAGATGTAACTTTAAATGTATGTTTGTTAAGGTTGGATATACTTACGCAGTATAAGATCTAGATAAAAAAAATATATAATGTTCATAAAACAGACAAATGACAGTAATTCAAAGAACAACGCAAATAAAGACACAATGAAGTAAGACACATAAAATGATACAATCATAATAATTCAAGGAAGGACACAACAAAAACATTATAAAAATACATAAATAGACGCAGTCACAAGGAAGGACACAGAAAGACAATAAAAAAAGTCCAAAAATGATACAATCAAAATAATTCAAAGAACGACACAAAAAGTCATTATAGAAAAGAAACATAAAAAGACACAATGACAATAATTCAAGGAACAGCACAAAAAGACACAATAAAAGCCACATAAAATAACACAATCGCAATAATTCAAGGAACGACACAAAAAGATATTATAAAAAAGTCGTATAAAAATACAATCGCAATACTTCAAGGAGCGGCACAAAAAAGACACAATAAGAATATGACATAAAAAAAAAACACAATCACAATAATTCAAGGAACGACAAAAAAGACACAATAAAAAGACACATAAATAGACACTATCACAATAACTCAAGGTATACATAAAACAACATTATTAAAATGACACATAAAAAGACACAATCAATATAAATCAAGGAACGACACAAAAAGACACAATAAAAAATGACGCATAAAAAGACACAATCACAATAAATCAAGGAACGACTAAAACCCAATAAATAAGAAACATAAAATGACACAATTACAATAATTGAAGGAACGACAAAAAACACAATAAAAAGTCACATAAGATCACACAATCACAATAATTCAAGGAAAGACACAATAAAAAGACACATAAAAGGACACAATTACATTACTTCAAGAAACGACACAAAATGACATTATAAAAATGATACATAAAAATACACAATTACAATAATTCAAGGAACGACAAACAAGACACAATAAAAAAGATACATTAAATGACACAATCACATTGATTCAAGGAACGTATAAAAATCAAAATAATTTATCTTTCAGTTGGATATAGAGTTTCTTTCTATTGTTTTGTTTTTGTTTTTTTCGAATTCTGCCGGATTTGAGTAATATATAACCGCAGTTAATTATTTGAAAGAACTGTTTGGGGTATAAAATAGAAAATTGAGCTGGAAACCATGAAAAGCAGACGTTCGTTTAGTATTTAATATTTTATTTTGACTCGAAGAAAATATACTTTCAGCTACAAATCGTTTTAAAAAGTAAGAATATTTCTAAGTTAAGGATATAAAACGTAATTTTCCAAAAATCATCATCATTGCCATAAGGTTTCAGTCCAAGAAGAGGAAGTCTTACAGTCACATGTCATTGAATAACCGGTTACCGTCTGATCACCTAAATTTAGCACCCACATGTCAGTACGTAGATGGGTGACAATTTGGAAATACTTGTTAAATACTAGGTACTGTAAGCTTGGATGTGCGTTTGGTGTAATGAATAATGGCTCAGATTTGTTAATCGGAGAGACGAGTTCCAATTCTAGTTGGATTTTTTTATATTCACTTACGCCCAAATACAGATGGGAAAGGTATAAGTCCACCCCTTTTCGTTCCTGCTATGAGTTAATAAGTTTCCCTAAAACCATTATTATCCAAAAAAAAAATAAAATTACCTAAAACTATTTAGATTTCGGCATTAAATAACCCGTAGAGGTTGATATGCCGCTAAACTCAAACAACCAAGCGAAATAAGGAAAATCGCGATTGGGTATACTTATGAAGATTGTCTTCGTCTACTACGCTATGACTCTTGCGGAATACTCAGTGATGATCGAACGTCAGAAACAATGAAATTAGCCTGAATGATCAGTTTACTGATCCACGTGTTACGGGGGTTCGAATAGACAAAGTCTATATCTGGATACGGTCAAGCTTCTTTTTCTTTTCTTTTTTTCTTTTTTTAAAAAAAAATGTATCCTCGTACGTGTTAAGTATCGAAACTTGATAAAATATTAATATGTGCACTGTTAACGAATCGTCATCATTCGGTGTTCTCGAGGCGTCAAACGATAAAAATAAATCCTGCGCAGTATATAATTATATGCACTCACATACACTTATGCACGGAAACAGAGAGACAGAAACACATATACACTTATGTGTGTGTACGTGTACACACACACACACACACACATATATATTATATATATATATATGTGTGTGTGTGTGCGTATCATGATGTGTGTGTGCGTGTATATATATATATATATATATATGTGTGTGTGTGTGTGTGTGTGGATGCGTGTATAAATGTGTGTGTACCTGTGTGTATATATATATATATATATATATGTATGTATGTATGTGTGTGCGCGCGCGCGTGTGTGTGTGTGTGTAAAAGGAAAGCAGACGACGATTTTCCGCAGCTGTAAAGCAATCAAAGAGGGAAAATGAACACTCGTCAGATGGTTGTTTTTGTCTCGACTGTCTCAGTCCGGTCCATCGCAAGTTGGCGGGCTTGGCAGATGGATGGCGTCATTTTGACAAGAGATTTCGTTTGTTCTTCTGATGAATGAAGAAAAACTTTCTTTCGCCATTCCTCCTTACAGTATTCCTGAAATACATCTGCGGAGAAGAATTATATATATATATATATATATATATATATATATATATTGGCAAGAGAAATTTCTAGTATCGAAACCGAAAGCTTCATTTTCTTTTTGTAGAAACAGACTTCGTATCCCGAAAAAGCGGAGAAAATGAAACATTTAAAATGTGTAAAAAAAAAAAAAAAAAAAAAAAAAAAAAATAAAATAAAATGAAAATAAATAAAACATCGACTATTGAATAAGAAAACGAACAGTTGATGAAATTAGAATTACCAGACGAAGGATACCTTTTTTCTATCAGGAAATTTCTTATAAGCTGTGTGCCTTACTATTAGGCTACGAGAAGTCATAAGAGGAAAGTAAGATTAAATTACCCAATTTCATATATGGGCAACTAACATATAGAAAGAAAAAGATAGCTGAAAATGACTTCAACATTTTAAAACAATGTATGCGCATTTCTTTAATACGATAATTGAACCTCACTTCATTTTTCTTCTTTTAGAAAGAATTGCATTTATTACTTTCATTATGTAATTTGCTTTTCTAATTAATCTTTCAAGCACCCATTTTCATTATTCCTTGTTTTTCTTACTTGATTATTCTTATGATCATTTATTAGCCATGCGTGATAAACGCTTAGACGATCACGTATCTTTCGATACATGACTGACGCGGCAATTTTTTCTCCCACTGTATTGCCATTTCTTTCTGCGGTAGACCAGATGTCATCCAAAGCAATAGAACCGGGTATGACCTGTTATTTACCCATAGCTGGGGATGGAGAAGAAGATGATTCATACCTTTCCCAAGGGTATTAGTACGTAATTGAATATCTGTCAGTTATGTGACATGCGTGATAAACGCTTAGACGATTATGCATCTTTCGATGCCTGACTGACCCGGTAATTTTTTTCCCGCAGCAGGTTGCTATTTCTTTCTGCAGTAGACGAGATGCCACCCAAAGCTATAGAACCCGGTCTGACCAGCTATTTATCCATATCTGGTAGGAGAAGAGGATTCATAACTTTCCCTTGAGTATTTTCGCGTAAGTGAATATCAGTCAGTTATGTGCCATGCGTGATACACGCTTAGGCGATCATGTATCTTTCGATAGATGACTGACGATGCAGATTATTTTTCCCGCAATAGGTTGCCATTTCATTCTGCGGTAGACCAGATGCCTTTCAAACCTACAGAAGCCGGTCAGACCTGCTATTTTTCCAAAGCTGGTAGAGGATTCATACCTTTGACAATCGTATTAGCACAGAAGTGAATGAAATTCGAACTCGGCTCTCCGATTCCTCAATTCGAACCGCTATCCGCGTCCTAATATTTTTGTTTCAGCTATGTAGCTGATCGAAAAATATTCTTCTATTATTTTCGCTGTATTTGCCAATTTTGACGAAAATATCTGACGTTATTCTCTCCGAAATTTCTATTTCCTTCATTTGTTTTCGTCTTACTTCCTTTCATGACTTAACTTTTGTTTTCATTCTTTTATTTTTTTTTTTCTATTTTCGTTTCGTCCTTTCGTGAATTCTTCCTATTCGTTCGCGCCCCCTGTCCCCATATTTATCACCTTGTTTTTTGTTCTTTTTTTGTTTTTGTTTTGTTTTTTTATTCTTTTTCCTTTAGAATTCTTTTCTTGTTTCCTCCATTTTCACTCTTAGTTGATGCTCTTCCGTTCTTATTCTTCATCTTTTCCTTTTCACTCTCCATCCCTCATTTTTTTTTTCTTTCAATCTCTAGGGCCCACTACTAATGTGCCACTCCCAACGAAATGCCGCCTTCTCTCATATCTTCACAGTTTTTATTCACACACGTTTCACACTTTTCGATCCTGACTCAATCTGCTGCCGAGCAAACAACACCACAATTCATTTATTCCGCAGACATTCCTTCCACTTTTGCTTTACGTCCCCTGATTTTCATGTTCCGCTTCGATTTGTTCTCTGGAGGTCACCCTCACCGACCACCCATATATATATATATATATATATATATATATATATATATATATGCGTGTGTGTGTGAATGTGAAAGTTAAGTATCTTCTAGTCTAGGTCTATGATTATCCTATTATCTTATACGCCCACTCGCTCACATATACGTGTACAAGCCTCTACAGGTGCGCGTATATGTATATAATTTATACATCTGTCATTATCCCGTTAGTATGGCTATAAATTTTACGTTGGTGCAAAAACAATATCGTTTTTTGACGTATTTTTAACGTCAAAAAACGATATTTTTGCACCAACCTAATAATAATCTTTGCATCTTCGTTCCTTTCATATTTAACTTATTATAATTCGTAATTCTACCTTTACCCTCTTCTTCTTTCATTGCAATGACATATACAGTCAACGACGAAATTATTTGTACGCCCATCATTTTTTCACTTTTTTTTTATTTATTAATTTCCCAGAATCTAATGCCCGTATGATGCTAGGGTTTTTTTCTACTTTTAATTCTAATAATTTTGTCTTTTCAAATTTTGTATAATTCTCCTGTCAAAGTTAACCTATTGTTCTAAAAAAATGTGTTTTATATCCCTATTTTGTGCTTATTAACATATACGTGCATTAGATTCTAAGAAATGGATACAAATATTTAAAATTGATGGTTGTACGAATTATTTCGTCTTTGATTGTATGCTTACCACCTTTTATGTATTTTAATTCGGGTTTCTTATCGTATAGACGTGTTCAATTAACGACAAAAACGTTTGAACCACACAAATCTATATATAATTCTTCAAACGAATTAAATATATCCTTAATTATTGTTGTAACATACCTAGAGACAATAACAGTTTTGTCCCCATTCATATAAATACAGTAGTAAATACTGTATGTTGGTCTGCAGTTGGAAATTCCTCTCCAGCTGTGCTGGTCAAACTCTCTGTCTCCAGACAGACTTGATACCCAGACAAGGCTATATCGAAGGGTAGAGTCTCGTCTCCGGAAAAAGCTACCCGATCCCGTTTTATACGGGGTCTACGGGGAATTTTTGGTAACCTCACATTAAATTCGGCCTTGTGACACATCTGACCGCGTGAGACCGCTGGTAAATATACTGCAGTTGGAAATTCGTCTCCAGCTATGCTGGTCAAACTCTCTGCCTCCGGGCAGAGAGGATCCCAAGACGAAGCTATGTCGTAGGGCAGAGTCACGTCTGGTATTTATCAATCCACCCACAAGGACCGAATGTGGCACAAGGCCGGTTTAATGTGTGTATCCCCGAGTCCGTAGGCTCGGTCAAAAATATGGCCTTTCTGAACCCGCCTAGACGGGTTCAGGCCCTGTCAACCTCCCCGGACGAAACCTTGCCCTTCGGCAAAGCCTCGTCCGGGTTCCCCTCTGCTAATGCAGAGAGTTCGACAGTCGCCGAGAGTCTGTCTCTCGGTCTTCGATATAGTGATTTTCCAAGCATAGCTTAGATGTGGCACAAGGCCGAATGTAGGGGGCACCCAGTGAGGATCGAAATCACTACTTCGTCGTAACTGTTCTAGCGAGACAAGCTTGCTAACCATTACACCGCCTCGAGGTGCAGAGTCACGTCTCGGGATACAGCTACCCAACCCCGATTTATATGGGGTCTACGGGGGATTTTTGCCAAACCTACTGGATCGGATACCTCCACATTAAATTCGGCTTTGTGCTACATCTGACTGCGTGGGGTGGTTGGTAGATATTCTGCAGTTATAAATTAATTGTGGAATTCATTTGACTCACTTATAGAAGTTATACTACTACTTCTACGCGCCTCTGCTATTTGTTGTTCTTGTCCTAAGTGTTATCGGCTATTACCAACCTTCGTGTGATTATTCTATTCAGTAACATTCCCTAGTTTACAACACTTATTTTATAATTTGACATCATTTGTATATCAGTTTTTATCATAATTCTTATTCTTTAAATAGCGAAATTAATTTCCAACTGCCTAGAGATCGAACGTTCAACGGAAGAAGATTCACTGCCGATTGGAATTGGACCTTTATGACATTTTTTTCAATCAAGAAATTTCTTATAATCTATGCGTCTTTGACCATTAAGCTACGAGAAGCCATTCAACAAGGTTAAATTACACTATTTCTGACATGGATAAGAAGATAAATAAGCTGAAAATATTGTAGTAGGATTAGGTACTAATAACAGCAAACGAATATATACACTTTCCTGTTTACTAAATGAGTAACAAAGAAAACTCTGTATGTCCCGCTTTTCTATATATTTCCTTTCCTTTCCTTCCTTCTATTGTTTCTGTCCTCAGTAACGGACATGAACCCGGACTTAGTTCATGTGGGTCAGTGAACGTCATAAAAAAATCAACCTGTGACAAGACGTCCCGCCAAAAGTCTAACGGGAAACACGGATGTGTCAGCCCCAATAAAAAGAAGAAAACCACTTGCGAGACCAGAGACGCCACAGTGGAGAACTTGATTGGAGGTAGCAGTTTGAGACGCAAGGTTTGGTGATTTATCGGTTGTGAGTTTGGCCTGATGTCCAACTCCAGAAGAGAAAAAAAGAAGAAATGATAAATTCAACGAATTAATTCCCATCAAACAGAAGGAACACAAACAAAATCTTGCATGAACTTTCAAATCACAAAAAGAACTATGACGATAGTCAAACATTTTAAACACTATGACCAAATGGACCCAACATTAAATGGTACTACAGCCTGTAAATTGGGCCTGTACTTCATCTCTATTTACCATATCTTCGAAAGGTTATTTCTTAAAAATAATAAGTGAACCTCACTTTATAATGACAGTTTGTATAGCCTAATGGCAAGAAACTTTTAGCTTATATGTTGTTCCCCTATATTGTGAAAAAAAAAGAGACTGATACTGTTTGGTTCTTAGCCGGAATATTTTGTCGTATACGACACCGACTGGCATTAATTTGACTGTTGAAAAAATAGTTAATTATTCTAAACGTGTAGTCACTAAAGATTACGTCTATAGTAAGAAGAAATAATAACGGACTGTCAAATCCATTCATTGCATAAAAATGTACACACACACACACATACAAACACACAAACACACCAATATATCTGTTTGTGTGCATATATATATATATATATATATATATATATATATATCTATATATATATATATATATATATATATATATATATATATATATATATATACAGAGAGAGAGAGAGAGAGAGGGAGAGAGAGAGATTATAATAAAGTCATCTTTAAATCGCTACATGAAAACTTTCATGTTTCGATACTTTGAATGTTCTTCTTCAGGCGAAGGTAAGTAACTTGTGATAAAATGATTTTTTATGGAAGTTTCAAAACAAATTGTTACCTCTCCCTCACCACTATTAATTTTCGGAAAGGAAATGTAATAAAAATATTAGAATATTTGTGCGTGTGTGTGTTCGTATGTGTGTGCATTTTGGACAAACTATATATCAGTAAAAAATTTTAATTTCTGAAAACCTCTGAACCCAAACAATTTTCAAATTGCTTAGGAAAATATGCTCGCAAATACAGGAATATTTTACTACTCATGCAGATATAATTCGCAGACTCAAAAACTCTGTCAAATGCATTCAGATAATCACATGCGCATATTTAAATAGGAATATTTGAATACGAACTCGTACCTCAGATAGTCTGAAAATTAATTAATTATCATTACTGCTCCCCGACTTTATCATACTTTCGTTCCCAGCCTCATTAAGGCTAAATTTACTGTTAACGCATCAATAACTATTATTAACTTATTAATGGTAATTAATATCACAGTTATTGTCACTATCAGCATAATCACAATCGTCAACAAAACAAAAGCAGTCAGCGTTGAAAATACAAAGGTCATCGTCACCATGCCCACAAACAGAACCCAAAGACCCAGACCAATGGGAGCGTATGTGCGCATCTACATGCGTTTATGTGTGAGAGACGAAGTATACGTTTGTCTGATAGCGCAGGCGATAGATCTGAGAAACGACAATTACACACCTACCCGCCTCTTGAGGAAATGAACATCGCCACGCATAAGAATCCATGGTCTCTATACATCGAAATAGAATTAAAATTGCGTATGAATATATGCCCGAGCGCATGAATGTGTAGCTGCGCCTAGCCTAGGATTGTTTATATGGGTGCATTTGCGCGAACTAAAATCCGTACACCTGTATGTGTGTGTGTCTATGTGCGTGAGAGTGTTTTCCCGAACAGACACGGGGGGGGGGAAATTCCCCTTCCCACCACCAAACATAATCAAATAAGAATAAATAGATCCAATTTTAAAAAAAAATGATAATAAAACAGTTTGTCTGATGATCGCAAAAGCGTGAAACTTAGGATCACAAACTCATATCCATACAACTGAATATATATATATATATATATATATATATATATATATATATATATATATATATATATATATATATATATATATGGCACCCTATCTCTCACAAAAGCAAACAAAGTGAACAATGTCGTAAATTAGAGCATATTTTAGATGATAAATTAGTTTTGGTATTTACCTTATTTACTTAATTACACACTTAAATCACGTATTTAAATACGTGGATTATGTAAATTATTAGCATGAACTATTTGCGATTTACAATAATAATAATAATAATAATAATAATAATAATAATAATAATAATAATAATATAAAGTATATCGGTGTGAACCACCCATATATTTTATATAATTATTATTATAACCATTATTATAAATTCTTATTTCTGAAATCGATGCGATTTAAGAAATAAAAATTGGTAGTTATTAAACATTTATGCAATGTCATATAATGTTAGTATTATTTCAAATTATATAAAATAATGAAAAAATTGGATTAAAAATAAATCCATTAATTATTGTTAATATGTTATTCTTTTCTCATACATCGAACTTCGTTCATTCTCATCCAAAATGTCTGCTATTTCGGAATTTACGCAATCATCAAACATTTCGAGGAAAAAGAATTTTATTAACTACACAGAATCTTTTGCAGATAGATACTTTGCTTATATGTCGCATTGTTGCTTTTTATCCTTTAATTTAGATTTTGTTCTCATATGCATTCAAAAGAGTTGTGTTACATCAGATTAAGCCGTCGGGTGAACGGTATTAGCGAACCCTATATGATTTCCACCTGAATTTTCTTACGTTCACTTATGACGAATTCCATTGAAAAAATGCGAATACCTTTATTTCTACAAAGTATACCATTGTTAGATATTTAAAAAATGTTACGTGACTACCATGCCCTTATGGCTTAGGGATAAAAGAGAATTACTTTGAGCATACCATACACATATATCTATCATACAAGCTACATTAGTAAAAGCAAAATAAGGTATTGTCTGTCTTTACGTTACATAGGACACACAATGGCAACTCTCACGTCGTCTTATATATCACCTTAATAACATTAGTGCCATAATCACCACCTTATAACAACACTCTGAACCACCAATTAACAGATTCAAATCTTCCGAAAAAAAAAATCCTAATCAACAATACCAAAATCCTCTACAAAAATAACTGCAAAAAAAAACGCTTACAAATTGAAGCCATCATAATTAAAAAACAAAACAAAACAAAACAAAAACCCGACATAAATAAAATAGGATTTAAAACTGGCACAAACATCTTAAATATATTTAATAACTAATCCGCCACATGATAAATGCTAACCCCTTCAAACCGCTAATGAAATAATCCAACAACACTGCCTGAATATCCCAAAATATCTATAAAAACAAAATAAAAAATGAAAAGAAACCTAATACAAATAAAAACCTATAGCCATGATGACAGTTGACGTTTTTTTTCAACATATTAAACCCAATAAAAAACTTGAGAGAAAGCAAGAAAAAAAAAACGGAAAGAAAGATTATTAAAACGGTGTGTGTCTGTGTGTATGTGTCTCTCTCTCTGTGTTTGTATATGTGTGTCTCTGTAAGTGCGTGTGTGCGTGTGTGTGTGCCGCGTTTAACAGCAAAATTGTACGATTGTTAGATTAAGCTTTGTACCGATGTATCGTAGAAATGATTAAAGATATCTTACTGGAATCCTCTATTGGACTCTACTTTGAACAACAAAAATATATTTAGCTCTCATTTGAAATTATGATCGCTCTTGCTGTTGTGACCTCCTGATCCGTTCTTTTGATGGTTCTTACATGGAATTTAAAGATGGAAGCTAGTGTATGAATTTTGGTACCATTACTGTACCTGAAAGATCTTTTGCTTCTCAGCATTGCTCATTCGGGGAGAAATAGTGGACATAATACAAAACGATTTTAACCTGCTCTCTTTCTAGATGAAAGGATTTTTCAATGAGTCTTACGAAAAATAGTATTAAGATGGTTGAACTTCTTAACTGAAAACATGGGAAAAAGAAAGTCATTTAGTTTAGATGTCTTTTTAGATATTAAACATTTTTTGTGATAAACAAATAACGCAAGCTTTTATATGATCTGGATAATTTTGCTGTTACAGCCGGTAATATATATATATATATATATATATATATATATATATATATATATATATATATATATATATATATATATATAGTACAGGTAAAAATTCCGTTTGCATATAATTCAAGTGCGTCCTAATACTATAAAATATTGAAACTGATCCACAAAAAGAGCTCAGTATATTTATTATAACAGAACATATAAATTACACAACATATATATATATATATATATATATATATATATATATATATATATATATATATATATAATATATATATATATATATATATAAATATATATATATATAAATATATATATATATATAAATATATATAAATATATATATATATATAAATATATATATATATATATATAAATATATATATATATATATATATATATAAATATATATATATATATAAATATATATATATATATATATATATATATATATATATATATATATATATATATATATATATGGCTTTTCCGATGTTCTCAAGAGCTTTAAATTCAGGGTCACAAACTAATATCCATACAACTGAATATACAGTGCTGTTCGATAAAAATGACTCGCCTGATATTTTTTCTACTTAAAAATTTTTTCGTCTATTTTTTTGGCTCAAACTAATTTTTAATGTTACTAATATAAAGACTCCTTCCCGACCACTTAGTAAAAAAGTTTACTCACCCTATCTATAGATAATTATAATTATGGATATAAATGAAATTTAGGGAAAAACTTTGTGCAAAAAAAGTGATTCACTTATTTCCTGCAACTAGTAATCGATAGAAACATAACTGAACAGTTTTAAATCAAGAATAACAGAGGTATAATTTATTTATAATACGTAATGTTGTTGGAAATATTTAATAATCTATGGGTCCTCCTTTATTTTGAATAACATTTTCAACCCTTTTTGGCATTGACTTGATTAGGTTCTGGCAAATCTCATCTCGAATCATTGAATTCCATTCGGATATGAAATTCACAATCAAATCCTCTTTGTTGCTCAACTGCTTTCTCGAGACCCTGTACTTTATAATGCTCCATAAGTTTTCTATGGGGTTGAGGTCAGGAGATGGGGCGGCCAACTCACCTGCTTCTCATCAAAGTATTCCTTCATCAATTTTGATTTGTGACAGGCAGAATTATCCTGCATAAAAATGAGCTTGGTGGGGTCGATTTTCAGAAGGGAGCAGACAAAACTCTGAAATTCTCTTGTACTGCTCGCTCCTGAGGGTCTTTTCAATAGGTTTTAAGAAACCAGTTCCATGAAAAGAAAAGTATCTCCAGAACATTATACTGGACGGATGCTTGACAGTACTTACTGCTAAATTCAAAGAGCTTCCAAAGCTTTTCTTCGAATTTTAGATCGCTTATCCTTTGAATTTAGCTCAACTTTCGCTTCATCAGAGAAGAGAACATTCTTTCAGTCTTCTATGGTGAAATTTTTATAATAGGGAGCCCATTCAAGTATCTTGGCTTTGTTGGCTTTGCATATTAGTGGCTTAACCCTTCGGGTACAAGATTTGTAGCCTTGTTCTAAGAGCCACCGACGGACTGTTGGAGAAGCAAGACTAACACCTTGCTCTTCGCTTAGACGGGCTGCAATTTCTTGGCTCGTTATAGTTCTATTTTTCGCAACTTCTCTCTTGATTACCCTGCCAGTTCTATCATAAATCTTTTTCTTTCGTCCCCTTTTTTCCTTCATTGGAGCAGGAGTGGCATCATTATGTGCCCAAAGCACTCGAGATTGCGAGGTTATAGCAATTTCTCTCGTGCACTTGACTGCTTTTGAGAGGGAAATAATAGATGCCTTAAGTGGTTCTTTGTGGTTATTTTAAGCTGTTTTTATACTGTGTAAGGCTTTCTGAAATATTTTGAAATATTCTAGATTTAATTGAAGCTGTTCTAGAATTCTCTAGAATATTGTACTGGGTGTGCTGTAAAATAGTTTTCAATATTTTGTGAAAAGCTCTTTAAATTTACCAGTTTAGAATGCGATATCTCAGTCATTTTTTCCTGAATCTCATTTACATCCAAATTTATAATTATCAATAGAATACCTTAGGGTGAATAAACTTTTTTACTAGGTGGTCGGGAAGGGGTCCTTATATTAGTAAGATTAAAAATTATTTTAACCCCAAAAACAATCAACATTAATATATTTTATTTAAAAAATCAGATACGTCACTTTTATCGAACAGCACTATATATATATATATATATATATATATATATATATATATATATATATATATATATATATATATATATACCCGAGTATATAATTGGTGTATATTGGAATGAATTCCAATAAACAACAATTACTATTCTTAAAAAGTGTGCTTAATACAGAGTAGAGGAGATATAATTATTTATTTTTAAAAAATAACATTAATATGTTATACAATCACTACAAAAATAGCCACTCTGTTTAAACACCTCCGGTGTCTTATCAAGTCTTCATGTTGAATGTCTTGATAAGACACCAGAGGTGTTGATACAAAATGGCGATTTTTGTAGTGATTTTATAACATATTTATGTTATAATTATATATATATATATATATATATATATATATATATATGTACCCAAGTATATAATTGGTGTATATGGAATGAATGCCAATAACCAACAATTACTATTCTTAAAAGAGTGCTCAATACAGAGTAGAGCAGATATAATTATATATTTAAAAAAAATTAAAACATAAATATGTTATAAAATCACTACAAAAATAGCCATTTTGTTTCAACACCTCCGGTGTCTTATCAAGTAATGATGTTGAATGTCTTGATAAGTCATCGGATGTGTTGAAACAAAATGGCTATCTTTGTAGTGATTTTATAACATATTTATATGTTATACTTTTTTAAATATATATATATATATATATATATATATATATATATATACATATATTGGTAAAGAGTCGTTCAGATTCGTGTATATGTAGGTGATTATTTTTATATTTACGGCTCTAGGCTTTAACGATTTTCTAAAACATATTCCTTTGTTCATCTTATCTATAATGACATCGTCTCTTTTTACAGACATTGTTTTCTTCTGATTTTCTTCTGGCAGATCTGTCCCGATTTCTTCAACATTTCCTGCCATTCACTTTTCGTAGATTATATTCCATGTCTTTTAAGCTTGACCACGCTCTTTAGCTTTCCCTTCAGTTATCATCTCTCAGTTTCCTTTTTGCCCCATTTTACATCTTTTCATGTAACACTGTCTTGAGTCTTTCATATCTTACTTTTTCTCCTGTGAGCGTCTTTTAATATTTTTTTGGTTTTACTCTATTTTCATTCATTTTTTTTTTCCTTTTGTTTTACTTCGTGCAAGACATGGATAAAGGTGTCGACACGCCTGTCTCCTACACCTCGTCACCGTATTCATCGCATCTGTTCCACAACGATCTTTTTGACACTCTAGATTTTTAATCTGCCTCAGTGTGTCACAGCCTCTCGCACACTGCCGCCTGGGACCCAGCGTCCAGCGTCGCCCTTACTGCAATGCGAAGTCCTTTTTTTTTTTTTTTTTTTCGCCCATTGCAGCCACAAACTGTCAGATTCTTTGTCTCATATCATCAACTCGCTGGACAAAAATAACAACATACATCATTACAGCGCTCACGCACTGTTTTCTCTGGTGTTATTCTTACTTTCCCCTCTTTCTAAAAATAAAAAAAAATACTTCATCTACATTCGAACTTCTTCATTTTTCCTACATTTTATTCGTATCTTCCTTCTCTCTCATTATTTTCGTCTTCGTTTGAATATGTTTACTATTTACAGTTTTATTGTCACTTCTTCAAATTCTCTTCATTTTCTTTTTGTAACATTTTTCTTCATTAGATAAGGTTTAGCTGAGCAAATAAAACCTACTGGCTTATGTTTTCATATGTTATTCTATATTTTTAACCACATTCATGTAGGAGATGAAGAAATTAAACATAGGATAGTCTGTGCTTAGGAAATTACGCAAATAATAAAATAGTTTGCACTTAAGAAATTAAACATAGAATAGTACAGGTGAGGCTTAGAAAATTAGACATAGAATAGAATATGCAGTACTCAGGAAATTAAACATAGTATAGAATAGGATAGGCTTAGAAAATTAAATATGGGATGAAATAAGATGCTCTTAGGAATTTAAAGAGAATAGAATAGGAAGTACTTAGGGTTTAGCATAGAATAGAATGGGCCGCATTTAGGAATTTAAACACAGAATAGAATATGCTGCTTTTTATGAAATTAAACATAGAATAGGCTCTATTTAGAAAATTAAAAATAGAAGAAAATAGGCTGCACTGAGGAAAATAAACATAGGATATAATAAGCTTCGTTTGGAAAATTAAACATGGAATATAATAGGCTGTGTTTAGGAAATTAAACATAGAACAGAATAGACAGCGTTTAGGAAATTAAACAGAATAGAATAGGCTTCACTTAGGAAATTAAACATAGAATATAATAGGCTGCATTTAGGAAATTAAACACAGAATAGAATAGGCTGCGTTTAGGAAATTAAACATAGTACAGAATAGGATGGGCACGGAATAAAATAAGATGCTCTGAAGATTTTAAACAGAATATAATAGGAAGTTCTTACGATTAAGCATAGAATAGAATGGGCCGCATATAGGAAATTAAACATAGAATAGAATTAGGCGAGTTTAGGAAACTAATTACAGAATAAAATAGGCAGCATTTAGGAAATTAGACATAGACTACAATAGGCAGCATTTAGGAAATTACACATAGAATATAATAGGCTGCGTTTAGGAAATTAAGCATAGAATAGAATAAGCTGCCTTCAGGGCATTAAACATATGATAGGTTCCATTTAGGAAATTAATTATAGAACAGAATAGGCTGCGTTTAGGAAATTAGGCATATAATAAAATACCTTTAATTTAGGAATTTAAACATAAAATAAAATAGGCCGAGTTTAGGCTATTATGCATAGAAGTGAATACACAGAGCTAGAGCTAATCTGCCCAACTATGCAAATTGCTGTAAAACCGAAGCACTAACTTAAAACTTGAGCCGTTTTCTGAAATCGACACATTCGTATGGATGTCATGCGTTGACATTAAACACGTTAAGAAATATCTAAACACAACTGCATACAACCGTTTTACCAGCTCAGAGGTTAACATAGATTCGAGCGAAGAAACTCGTTGGTCTTAACGAGGGCCCTACTTCTTCGAACCTTGTGGTCTGGGGGCACTGAGCACAACACTTGAGTATTTTCAATGGCAACAACTAAAATGGATAGAGCATGCAACACAAATAATGACATAAGGAAGAGGTTAGAATTCCACAAGAGTTCAAAGGAAAGGTTAGGAAGAAATCCCCCCCCCATCAATACTGGAAAGAATGATAATAATTGCAGGAACGGAGAAAGATATTTTTTGAAAAATTATTGGAAGAGAAAGACTGTATATCATTTAAACGAATGTAGCACTGGTTCCATGGTCAATGAACACCGACTGTTTCCTCATACAGAATCGGATAGTATAAGCATAACTAAATTTGTTGTCTTCTTTAGACAATTTCTTCCTCTTATTCGCTTTCTTTTATAGATTGTCTTTCTATAATTTTACACTGCTTTTGTTCACATTTCTTGACTGCTGTCTCCTACCCCATTGTTTCTTTCATCATTATCACCTTTTTGACATTTCTGTCTTTTTTTTTTCACATTGTGTCAAACATTTGCTTTTCTTTGTTCTTCATGAATTCTTTTCTTTCTTTTTTTTCTCCTTTTTTTTTTTTTTTTTCTTAAGCATACTGTTCTCCGATCCGACGAATACAGACTGAGTACGGCTCCTGACTTCTCAGCGTGTCAGCCATTAGAAGCTGACAATATCAAGTTAGACATTGGCTGTTCTTTTCATCATGTGACCAAACAGTCACCCAACCAGGTGGCAATCGGAAAATTATTTGAGCGAACAGACTTGTCGTCTGGGGGTCTTGAATGTAATGCGATATATCAAAAACTTTATGACAGGTTATTCGCTCAAAATACGTGCAGTTTTCTAGCAACGTTTCTGAATAGACCAAACTGATTAAAAGTATTGCGCCACATTGACAGATCATAAAGTTCGAAAATGCCCGTATTAACACAAAGAAGGATATGAGATGGGATACAGACGAATAATATATAGGTAAAATTTTCAGCGTATGTATAAGTACAATAAAGAAGAAATAAGTATCCCCATAACTGTCACACACACGCACACACACACACACACATATATATATATATATATATATATGCAAACACGTTCACACACACACATACGCACACACACACACACACATATATATATATATATATATATATATACACACACACAGACATATATATATATATATATATATATATATATATATATATATATACACACAAAATTTTCAGCTTATGTATAAGCACAATAAAGAAGAAATAAGTATCACCATAGCTGTCACACACATACAAATACACACACACACACACACACACACACATATATATATATATATATAGTCTGACAAAACGGGCAACTGATATAAAGTGACAACAGATGACTACAACAACTTAATTAAAAAAAAATTCACTAGAAAAAAAAGCTCGCATCATAAATATGGTTGATAGTATTAAGAGAAATTACTGAAAAATTAAAAAATCAGCGATAGAGTAGGCAAACTTGCTGAAAAGGAATGTTACATCACTCTTAAGGACCGCAAACAAGATTTTATGGAAAACCCTACTACAAGAATGATTAATCCAACGCGTCTCGATATCGGAAAGATAAGCAAAAGAATCCTAGAAAGAATTACTTGGTAAATTAAAAACCACCTTGGATTCAAACTCTGGATTAATACCAAAGATGTCATCAATTGGTTTACCAGTATTAATAATAAACCTGATTGAACCCTAATACAGTTCGATATTGTGGATTACTACCAGTCAATATCAAGGGATCTCTTCACAACTGGTCTGTAGTTTGCTGCTGTGTATTCTGACCTGACAAAGGAAGAAATGAATATAATTCTCGGTGCAAAAAAAAATCTGTCCTCATCCATAATGGAGACCAATGGATTAAAAATACCGATAACCATTTTGACATAACTATGGGATCTTTAGACTCTACAGAGTATTCTGTCCTTGTCGGTCTCTTTATATTGTGCACCGTGAATTAGACATTAAGGACATCGGGCTGCACAGAGATGACAGGCACATGGTAGTGAGGAGTTCTACAAATTTTAAAATAGAGAAAATTAGAAAGATTATATATAGTGCATTTAGAAAACTCCATTTAAAAACTACAGTCTGTAAAAATTAAAAATGGTAAACTTCCTCGACGTAATTCTGAATTTAATGAACAACATATAACCTTATAGAAAACCTAACGGTAACCCCTTGAATGTACACCCTAAGTCAAACCACACTCCATCCATAATTAAGCATATATCCTCATCAATAGAGAAAAGAATCAGCATGAACTCCGCTAATAAAGAAATATTCCAACAACACAGCAATTTTTACACACAGCTCTGAAAAAAATAGTGGATACAAAAATGCTAACATCAATTATAGAAACAATTGTACTAGCCAGAAAAAAAACAGGAAAAGAAAAACCATTTGGTATACCCCTCCGTTCAACCAAATGGTTAGTATTAAGCTAGGACATAAATTCCTAGCCTTAATTGAAAAAAACACTTTCCTACAAATAGTAGACTTAGCAAAATCTTTAATAAAACACCCTAAAATTTAGTTACAATTGCACTGAATATCTAGAAAGTATAATAAAAAAAACGCAATAATAAAATCCTGGAAAAAAAACCCATGCCAAAATAGTATTAATAAAAACCCTAAACTTAAATTAGACAAAAATAATAGAAAATTATGTAATTGAGAAACCCTGAACACTGTCCATCAGAAAATATATGCTGCGTAAAATCTCTGGTATACCAAAGTACTATCTCATCCACTGAGAGTCCTAACACTAATATGATATACATTGGGTCTACGAAGAATGAATTTAAAAGCAGGTGGAGACAGCATAAAAGCTCCTTCAACAATATTAATAAGAGAAATCAGACATCACTATCTAAATATTTTGGCATTTCAAGGAAATGAATAAAACACGAAAAGTAAAATGGAAAATTATAAACAAAACTAGAACTTGTAAAACTTGGGACGACCCATGCCCATTATGCCTACATGAAAACTACACATTATCAAGTTTCTAAATAATGAAAATTTATTAAACAAAAGACATGAGTTAACGGTTTTTGCCGACATAATAAAATTTTTGCATTAAATAATTAGCATAAAAAACAAACAAACAATCATTTAATAAATACAAATTCTAAACTCCTTTGTCTAAATAAAAGGCTGAGAAGCCCTACCCAATAATAAAAAAAATACCTTTATGAAGTTGTCAAAAAACAAATGTTAGCTAAATATGACAGTTTTATATACACAAAATCCTTCCAGGAAAGATAATGAAATAAAACAATAAATAAATCTCCATAGACACTTAACGGTTAACCAGACTAGACGATGTCACCTTCCGCTTTAAATTTAGACACCCCAACCCTATCTTGACTTGACTTCTTTGAATGTAACTGAGATATTGATACAAATTATTAACCATTATGCCCTTATTTATATAATTATCTAGCCGTTACCATAGTAATTTTAATTTTAATAATGAATATGCTTATAAAAACGCGTAAATTTCAAGAATTAGTCTTTCCAAAAATTTCGCAGAAGATGGAACAGAGCTTGGTACTTTAATTCAAATTAATTTTAATAATTATATTGAAGTTTTCGGCTCTTGTTTTGAAACATGAGAACTCTTATGTAGCGAAGGAATCATATTTTTAAATAAATAATTACATACATATATATATATATATATATATATATATATATATATATATATATATATATATAGTACGACGTGTGTGTGTGTGTGTATAGACGTATGGCCTGACAATTGTGTATAAACATGAAACAGGGTTCGCCGCTGGCTGTGGAATCCAATATTAATTTTTATATCTACATACGCTCTATCCCTGATACTGAGCACTAACTTATTAATGCAGCATACATTGAAACAATATTTTATTATATATATATATATATATATATATATATATATATATATATATATATATATATATATATAGGCAGAAATCCTTCTCTTACACAAGTTTCATTAAAAACAACCTAAAAGTTAGTGTGACTAAGATTTTTATTAAATATTTGTTGTGTTCCGGTCATTTTGTACTTTTCTGGACATAACATTTTTTTTTATTTCATTAGCTTTTCAGTTTTGTCCAGCATAATTTATGTAACCCAATACAAACTCAGTCAATAGCCACCGCATATACACTGAATGATGTCTAGGCATATATATATATATATATAATGCTTTTACTAGCTATTTAACTAGAAGAGAATACACAGAAAAACGAAACAAAATATATCGACATGTGAGCATGCAAAATATGTTGGTAGCTTAGAAAAAGATAAGCGATTCTCTCTCACAGTCGAACACTGGACATCGGAAAGGAAGTCAGAAATTTCAATATAAAATTTTAATTAAATCTTCTGAAACAGCTGGCTCCAATTCTAGAAATATTTTATAAGCATAAACTATTTAAAATATACTAACATTTATTCATAACATTAACAAATTTAAAAAAAAAAATTCAAAATCGGATATTTCAAAAACATGACCAAGTGTTAGAATAACAAGTTAGAATCAAATGCTTGCAATATTAATACTCATCTAACAAAGGGTATTAAATGCTTCTTTTTAACATCATTCACGTGGATGAAGAAATCGTTCTACAATGAATCAAACATGTCATTGAAATTTTCAAGAAACTATTTCTTTCATTTCATTCGAAAAGCGACTACTTTCTGCGATATTCGACTGTTCATAACAGCTGCTGTCTTTGTGAAATTGAGCTGGTTTATCTTCACTGAAACGAGACATTTTCACAATGTACAGCTTTCACACCAACTGAAGATCAGATTTCCCATGTTTCTATATCATTTTAACTGAGTTTCAGTTTAGACAAAATTTAGCCTCGATTATGATTTAAATTATTTTCAATTTCTATTTTACTAAGAATAGAGTTTTCCCTGTATTTGTTTTGAAGTATAATCAGAAATTATGAGAATAAAACGAAAAATAGGTCTTTGCGGCTATATATGATTCGTGAAGAATTTTGAAAAGAATTTGAGCAGAAAGCATCAGAGACTGAACAGAATTTGAGCTGAAGGCATCAGACCCTGAACAGAATTTGAGCTGAAGGTATATGACCATGAATAGAATTTGAGCTGAATGCATCAGACTCTGACCTGAATTTGAGCTGAAGGCATCAGACTCTGACCAGAATTTGAGCTGAAAACATCAGACTCAACAGATTTTGAGTTGAAGGCATCAGATTCTGAACAGAATTAGAGCTTTGTTTATGATTAACATTATTTTCAAGTTCTATTTTACTAAGACTATAGTTTTCCCTGTATTTGTTTTAAGTAGGATCTCAGAAATTATGAAAATAAAACGAAAAATAAGTCTTTGAGTTTTTATATAGAACAAAAGAATGGTTCATGAAGAATTTTGAAATGCCTACTAGAGATGCATCGCAAAGGGATTATTATAAAAACAAAATAAATAATAAAAAAATTAAATACTTTTTCATCGTTTTTTCTTTCTCATTTTTTCTAAGAAATTCCAATTCGACCGCTAATCTTTTTGTGCCATTTAATTGAAATGTGTTTGTCTTATTTTTATATGATTATTTTTCAAACAACACAAGAAATTTCTTCAAGTTCATGTAGAACGGCTGCCTCAAAGATACGAAAGTAATTTGTATTCAGACATAGAAATTTATTTACTTAGAGAAAAATATACATTTTCTTTTTTAACCTTGACCTTCTTCGGTTTATTTTATTTGCCTTATTTTTTTGAATTTTCATCCGAATTAATAGGTAATGTTATCGAAAGCGTTAACATACAAATAGTGAAGTTCCGTTTTACCTCAAAAAGTAATTCATCAAGCTTCAGAGGTTCACTTCCTGGGCATTAAGCGAATCAATGGTGGTCACATAGAGAGCAGTTTCAAAATGTTCTCCTCTCAGTTTATATGCACATTTACGTATTCAGGAATGTGCGAATACTGACAAATACGCGCACACAAGCACACTCAAACTTACATATAGGTACACACTTGCGCAAATTAATTGAAACAAAACCAATAATTCCGTTATGTTTTTGTTTTTTTTACTTTTTTCCCTTATTTTTCTATGACCCAATGGACATGTTGGTACTTCGTATGTCCAGTCCACAAAGCTGTTCCTTGAAGATTGACCGCAGATTCTCGACTAGATTTAAATCAGGAGAATTTACACATCAGTCTCAAGTACTTTGATTTGCTCACTGGTAAGGATTGTCAGTGTATTCGTGTAGCATTAAAAAATTTTTTACGCTTCCTTGGAATAACGTCCATCGCAGAGAGTGGCCGTAGGACAACGAATAGACAATCGCGACAATAGTGTCTGGGAGTAATGAAAATCTGATGCAATCACGGATGACACAATATTTTTCAAGGCCAAACAAATTTCATTATACACCCTGAAAATAGATTCATATTATTGAACACCACTACAAATATCCTAATCTGAGTTAAAATAGAAATTGATTGCACCCTGAAAGAGCAGTGGGTCTAAATCTTACTGTAATGTGAAAGAAAGGAAACTAAAGGGGTTGTTTCAATTAAATTGCCCAAAGGTGTATATATGTGCGTACATACATACCTATATACAATATGTCTATGGGTGTACGTGAAAGTATGTTTCAAAGACATAACAAAAAGGTGGGTTATTCATAAGATGTCTATCACTTATATCACTGTCTTAAAAACTTCTTACGATGTAAAAAGAAAAAATCGGGGTTTAAATACCCAGCAAATGGTTTATAGATCGTAAAAACAATCTAATTAATCAACAATAAAAATTGATAACTACACAGTTGTTCAATTAAACTTTGACAGGAAGAATAGCTGGTATTGTTTTAGGAATATCATAGTTTGCTGTTGTGTCGAGTCTTTTAAGGACGTGAAGATCATGTCTTTCCACAAATTCTTTCTTAATAAATTGTCTCTTTGCTATCTCTTCGAATCCCTATTCTGCCAACCATTTACACAAGTTTGTTTGGTAGATTTACCATGTCCCAATTGTCCTCAACATGTCTTGTAAGTGTTAAATTGTCGAAGCCCTCTTTCTTTATTATGTGAAGTAGATAGTTGAACTTTCTCTTTCTTATGCTAATTAGGTGTATCCTTTTTGTTTCCATTTTCTCTTCACTATTGCTTATACAGTGTAACCCGGATATTACAGAGTTGTCGGGACCGGAGAAGAAGTCTCTTATATCCGGGTTTCTCTTATATCAGGGTTTGGTCTATTTTGTTTAGGTAAGTATGGCTCTAATTTGGGACAAGATAAAAAATCTATCTTATATCCGGGTTTCTCTTATATCCGGGTTATACTCTATGTTATTTTCAAAATCCTTTTGTTGAACGGCCTTTCTATTGCCTCAAGATCTTTCATTTCTGGTGAGATTGTCCTGAATATGGAGGAGGATTGATATTACGCAACTGTTCCGCATTCTTTTTTCTTCATTTCTAATGAAATTTTCTTGTTTCTTAATACTTTGCTTAGCTTTTGAAAGATATCTTTCACTATCCAAACGCGTCTTCGGATTTTAGTATTGCACTTCCTACGTATTTAAATTTTTGTACTTAAATGATTTTGGTATTTTCAATTTGTTACTCACATGTTTGGATCTTTTATTTACTGACAACCATACGTTCTATCTTCTTATATTTCATATTTAGTCCTTTCATTTCGCTTTCCTTTATTAATCTCTGTCGTCCTTCCTGTAGTTTCCTTTCTCTCTCTGCTATCAACTCTGTATCGTCTGCATATCTAACATTGTTAACTTTGTGGCCGCTAATACTGAGTTCTTTTAGGACATCTAACTCTCCCGGGATCGCTTCTCTATACATTTTTAATAAGACAGGTAAGAAGATACATTGTTGTCATACACCCTTTTCTACCTTTGTGTATTCACTGAATTTATTGCCTCTCCCTATGCATGGGTCTACCTTCAGTATATATTCTTTATAATTCCAATATCTTAAGCTTTCCTAGCCATTCTAACAATCCTTTGTGACATACTTTATCAAACGCTTCTACATGATCTATAAACATAGGTATACTTCCTTTGTTCGTTGCCGATTGGAAATAAAATGATTTTTCCTGGAGTTGGGAAGAATAAATACTGATAAACATTTAACATTTTCCTCAATCATGTACGCATAATTGTATTCTCGTTTGTGACTATAAAGAAGCATGGCGTTTCCATATTTAGTACCGACTGGGTATGACGATAAACTACATCCGCGTCCTGGGTAAGACGATAAACTATGTCCGACTGCAAGCTATCTGATCAGGAATTTTGAGGAGTGTAGAACCACCTCTTAATTGCTGGTGTTCCCAGTTTCACCCTGATCTGGGCTGTTAGGGTCCCAGCTATGGGGGAAACAATTAACCCCTAAACTGGGGTCAAAACACTATGAAAGTGTAAAAATAGGTTTAATACCATCAATTCATTTTTGTAAAAAAATTATTATTAGGTTGGTGCAAAAATAATGACGTAATAATGTCGTTTTTTTACCTATTTTTTAACGTCAAAAACGACATTATTACATCATTATTTTTTGCGCCAACCTAATACCAGCAATATATTATTAACAGTAATATATTTTTGAAAAAAAATATTATCACCAATACATTTTTGGAAAAGAAATATTAAAAGCAATAAAAAATTTGTCGGCAGTAAATAACACATTGAGTTTGATATGCTGTAAAACAAAACAAACCAATCAAATCATACGTTTGATTTACTTTGTGATATTAGTCTAAATATTCACTTCAAACAACCATTTACAAAGTTATTTTTATTTTGTTTATTAGTAAACATCAACGAGAAAATTAGTTGCACCGCATTTGATAAACCTGAGCAGTATAGATTTCAAAGGGTCTCCAGTTATAAATTCATCATTATTAAAATTGTAAAGTGCTATTATTGAGACATATTCAGATATTCTTTAGAATTCGGGTTTTCTCTCAAGGAGGCCTCTTCCCTTGAAAGATGACTGGGACTTAAGCTCACTACAGACCTCAAGTGCAACTCATATATGCTGCTAAAGATGCTGGAAAAATGAAAGGTTTCCTGTGCCGCTCCAGTAAGTACCTGAAACCTCCTGCTATGTTCTACCTTTACAAGAGCAACATCAGACTGAAAATGATATATTGCTGTCATATATGGACAGACGATTCCCAGTAATCATTTCCCAGTCTTAATAGTCCAAACGTGGCCTTGTGGGTGATTAATTATTTTCCAGCCAGCAACACCTTTCCCACAGACGAAACAATGCACGCCTCTGGCTAATCTATCGCTATTTCCATGAAAAATGTTCAAACAAGCAATATTGCTTAGTTACATCAACATCAACATCTGATACCCATCTCGTCCACTAAGGCAAAACCACACACATTACATTCTTTTTTCCAATTTCTTCTTCTTGGGAAGAAAGATGGATTCATGCTGTATTCACAGTTATTGGTTTGAGCTGAAGGTATCAGGCCCTGAACAGAATTTAAGCTGAAGGCATCAGAGCCTGAACAGAATTTAAGCAGAAAACATCACATGATGAACGGAATTTGAGCTGAAGGCATCAGACTATGAAGAGAATTTGAGCTGAAGGCATCAGAGCCTGAACCGAATTTGAGCTGAAGGCATCAGAAACTGAACAAAATTTAAGCTGAAGGCATCTGACCCTGAACCGTATTTGAGCTGAAGCCATCAAAGCCTGAACAGAATTTAAGCAGAAGGCATCAGGTCATGAACGGAATTTGAGCTGTATGCATCAGACTCTGAAGAGAATTTGAGCTGAAGGCATCAGATCATGAAGAGAATTTGAGCTGAAGGCATCAGAGTCTGAACAGAATTTAAGCTGAAAACATCAGATCCTGAACAGAATTTAAGCTGAAGTTATCAGACCCTGAACAGAATTTGAGCTGAAGGCATCAGACCCTGAACAGAATTTGAGCTGAAGGCGTCAGAGCCTGAACAGAATTTAAGCTGAAGGCATCAGACCCTGAACAAAATTTGAGCTGAATCATATGACTCTGAACAGAATTTGAGCTGAAGACATCAGGCCCTGATGAGAATTTGAGCTGAAGACATCAGACCCTGAACAGAATTACAGCTGAAACATCCGATTTTGAACAGAATTTGAGCTGAAGTCATCAAACTCTGAACAGAATTTGAGTTGAAGGCATCAGACCCAAAACAGAATTTGAAATCATCTCACCCATTCAGGTCATATTGAGGATTATACTACAATCACTTCAAACTGTCTTAATAATAGGAGAAAAAAAATCTAGTTTGGCCGTTCATGGTAGTTCCATACCCCAGTAAATGAAATCCAGTTAGTCCAAACTGATCTTGTTAAGCAGGGTGTTTCATCGTTTGATCCGTAAATTTCTGTCATATATCTTCGATAGATTCACCCCAAGCAATTCGATAATCCCACGAGGATGCAAGGGCTACTGGGAGTGAAGAGGATCGTAGAGTAATAAGGTTCGTAGAAGCCCCACAGCCGCAGTAGAAGTGGTGTTTCTAGATAGCCTGACGGATACCAACCCTTTCCAGGCCGGTTTTGAATTGAGAGTTATCTTCTCCGGGGAGACCAGAGTCTATAGTACCCAGTCCGTCCTGCTATTTACCCATAGCTGGTGTGAGAAGAAAATAATCCATACCTTTCATATGGATCCAGCTGGAATTCGAACTCGGCTATTTGACTCCTCAGTCCGATCTGCTGTCCATTACCCATCCATACATTTTTGTCATATATCTTTAATAAAAACCTTCTGAAATAATACTGACGCAGAACAAATTGTTGCTGTGAAAATTCTTCGGAGAACATAGCATTTCTCCATTGTTTCTCTGTCCAGCGTACATTCTTTTTGGCGAATTCCAATCGATTCTTTTCATTTATAGATTAGAACATTGTTTTCGGGTAGGGTTCCAGGATATTAGTTGGAGTTCATTGAGTAATCCGCCAGAAGCAATCCTCCGACCCACGTCTCTATCCCTTAGAAAGAGAGCAGTATTATTTATTATTTTTGCATTAACTTGTAGATCGGGAAACAATGGCTTTGATAATATTAACTTTAGAGGTTAGTTTCTTGGGACATCCACTTTTCTTTCGTTCGAAATAAGTAATCATTATGACAATGTCCAGTAGATTCTATCATCAACTTTTCGGTCATATAAAACTATAATTTGATATCGTCCTCAGGTTTGAAACAATGTAACACTGAGTTTGTTCTCGTTCGAATGCTGTGGAATTGTTTCAAAGTATTATTTCCAGTAAGATTTATACATTCCATTTTGTTATTGAGACATGAAGTTTTATACTTATACAAATAAATCTAGGTTCAAGTAAATTGTATCAAGTTTGCAGTTTATGACGGAATAATATACATGGACGCAACAAGGGATCAACAAAAATATGTTAAGAAAAATGAGAATGATAAAGAAAACAACACTGATGCATATATCTGAAAACGATGCATAGCATTTCTGGGATGCATAATGAGGAAACTAGGTTTGGAGAATTTAACACTCATAATACATATTGGAGGCGAATAAACTACCATGAAATTGATCGAAACACATGGATAGTAACGGGAAAAACGATATATAGAACCAGGAAGGACATAAAGATGAGTCCTGATCGTCTATGAAACACTGATTACCCAAGTATATAAAATTATTAACTAAAATGTACAGATGTTTCATATCTTAGTGGGTTTAGTGCATTGCTTGGGGTGAATCGAATATATATATATATATATATATATATATATATATATATATATATATATATATATATATATATTAAGCTTTTCACCCCAAGCAAGGCGGGAGTGCCACTAGTACGCAAGGTGTTACAGAGAGTTTGGGCAAGAGTAAAGAGGCGTGATAGAGGAAAGAATAGAGAGAAGCACGGGTAATAGATCAAGGCGTCTGGAAATTTCGATTGACGTTGCATTTGAATAATTGGAGAATATAGCTATGAGGGAAGCAAGTAATAGGAAGGTATATATACATATACATATACAGACATATATATATATATATATATATATATATATATATATATATATAGTTTTAAGGTGTGCTATATTTATGGGATAAAGTGCTCAATATCAGAGATAGAGCGTATGTAAATATAAAAATGAACAGTGAAGTCAAGATTAAAAGGTGACCGGCTGTTTCATGCTCGATTCAATCGTCAATCCATGTTTGTTAGGTTTTTGAGTTGAGAAAAAAAAAACGACACCCGTGTCCTGACGATTGCGTCTAGCATGAAACAGCCTGTCGCCTCTACTGTGAGTGATCAGGATCGTAGAGTGATCAGGGTCTTAGGGGAAACACAGCCATACTAGAAGTGCTGTTTTAAGATAGTCTGACGGAGTCCAACCGTCTCTAGTTTCCTTCTCTTAGATTGCCACCCAAAGGCAAGTCTGCCCTATTATTTACCGATAGCTAGTTAGAGAAGAAGACGATGTATACCTTTCATATGGATCCGGCTAGAATTCGAACTCGGCCCTCCGATTCCTCAATACGAGCTGCCATCCATTAACCTACCGTGCTTCCGACTGGAAGTTAAAGAGAATGAAAAAGACTTTAACAGGAAAAGCAATCAGGCGCTAAACCTCTAATCCTGTTCAAATGACGGGGGCGAAGTGTGAACCGGACGATAGCCTAAACTAATATCATATTTGCAAGGTCTGACAATTTTTCTTGCACATTAATAATTGGGCCACTCATCTATTCATTGAATATCGCTGTCACACCTGTTTTGGTGCCCCTGTCATCTATTTATGGATTCGTGATAAATTACATGAAATCTGCTATGTTATCGCTCATAACATCTCGCATTAGTATCTTCCGCACCCTGTGATTTTAGAGCAATTATAGTTATGGCAATTGTTCATATCAGCTTTTACTTTGGTGCTTTTAAAATTCAAGCGCAGTACTAAATTTCATGGTTTTATCATTTTACTGTTCAGTTCTCTAGATATAATACATAGCTCAGTGGTTAAAAGTGTTGCTTGATCGATTGATCCAAAAGTGACTTGACCTAACGTGTTGCAAGTTCAATACTTGGGTGGGGGGTGCAAAAATCTGGAGAGTTGAGTCATCAAGGGGAATCAAATGAAACTGAGATATCCAAAAAGGCGTGGCACGTGGAATTAGAACAATCTACACCAGTGGACTAAAGAAAGGTTCCGGTTCAAATTTCCCAAAATATCACCCGAAGAATGCCGGAGCGTACAACAGCTGAAACGTCGCCAATATGGTAATGACGACAACACACACATACATATATATATATATATATATATATATACATACATACATATATATTATAATTATTTTTAAAAATTATGATTCCTTCGCTACATAAGAGTTCTATGTTTCGAAAAGGAGAACCGAAACCATCAATATAATTATTAAAATTAAATTGAATTAAAGTAACAAGCCCTGTTTCACCCGCAAGCAAAAATTTAGTAATAACCAATTTTGAAATTTACGTATCTTTGTAAGCGTTCGTTACTATGGAAACGGCTGGGGCGACCATTTTTGATAAGGGGCCTAAGAGTTAATTTTTATCCACATATCAGTCACCTTCAGGATAACGAACGCTTATAACGATATTTTAAAAAATATATATAATTATAATGTAAGCTCTACTTCTGTATGGAGCACTGTTTTTTAAAAAATAAAAACAAAAATAATAAAGAACCCTGGATTATTTTCCTAACGTGTTCTTTCATATTTTCCTACATACCTGCACACACACACAAACAAACACACACGCGCGCCCGCGCGAGCGCGCTCACACACACACACACACACACACATATATATATATATATATATATATATATATATATATATATATATATATATATATATATAATGTTCTAACATTAATATTTCATGGGTAATTTTTTTTTTTTTCATTGTATTGGTAAGACCTAGAAATTCAAAAAGAAAACAGAAAATATATCTCCTGGTTTAAATATCAAAATTTCTGTGACAGTGTATATGTAGGTTTTTGGGAAACAAGGATGAGAAAGAAAGATATGTATGAAGGATCTAGACAGGGTTGGAAAGAAAGATAGAAGAACAGGAAAGAAGCTGGTGTGAAGATGAGGAATACAATTTTTAAATAAAAAAGTTATATTCACAGTTTTAAGAAGTGAGATTTCCATGAATACGGGTTATTGTCAATTCCATAAATTGGCTTCAGTTTCCTTAACCTAAATTTAAAAAAAAAACAAACAAACAATACAAAATTAAAAAATGATATGAACACAAGTAATATTAAATAATAATCGCATTTTCGGTTGACTTTAATGAAACTTGCGTCATAAAGAGATTTCTGCCCAAATATATATATATATATATATATATATATATATATATATATATATATATATATATATATATATAATTATTTATTTTTAAAGAAAAAAATTTATAACATAAATATGTTATAAAATCACTACAAAAAGAGCCATTTGATTTTTTTTTTTTTTTTTTTTTTTTTTTACATTCAACGTCATCACTTGATAAGACACCGAAGGTGTTGAAACAAAATGGCTATTTTTGTAGTGATTTTATAACATATTTATGTTATAAATTTTTTTCTTTAAAAATAAATAATTATATCTGCTCTACTTTGTATTGAGCACTCTTTTAAGAATAGTAATTGTTGGTTATTGGAATTCATTCCATATACACCAATCATATACTTGGGTATATATATATATATATATATATATATATATATATATATATATATATATATATACAGGGTGACCCCAAAAAACGGGAATTTTTTAAATGCGTATTGCCAGACATGAGCAAGTGGCAAAACTGAGAGAGAGAGAGAGAGTGACCTTGGGCAAGTAAACATTTCGCCATTTTAGTAACCATAGATCAGTGGAACGGCCAACAGCGTGCGTTAGCAGCAGTCAATGAGTAATCTCAAGTGCAGGTTTCAAGAATGCATTAGTACAAGAGGACGCCATCTACAGGACGTAATTTTTAAAAAATGAAAATTCCATCATTGTTTCTTAAATGGGAAGTTTTAAGGTTTCAATTACTATGAATAAAATATTTTTCTTCCATCACTCTTGGTTTTATTGGATTGTTAAAAGTTCCCTGTTTTTTGGGGTCACCCTATATATGCATATTTTGGCAGTAGCATTTAAATTACATTTTAATTTTTGTGTTTTGAATCGGAGCGTTTAATAAGAATGACTAAAAGGGAGAACATGATCAAGGACTATATATACGCCATCCCATGCAGCAGTGGCAAGAAATATAATGAAAAAACAGGCCGTCCCCGTAAGTTAAGAATGCAAGAATATTGTAAAGCAGTAACACGAGGCGAAAAAGAAAAATCAGCCGCAGCTGAGCCCATATGGAAGGAAAAATGAGATTACCGCTCCCTGTGGATGAGGTTGAAATAATAGACAGAGAACATAACTGCAAAATACGAAAACTCAAGGAATCAGCACATATGCTAGGCCACAAAAAACTTCTAAGCTGTCCAAGCATAGAAATGAGTACAATGCTGGAACCAGTAATACGGAATGCTAGAGAAAAGCAATAACAAAAAAAAATGCAATATGCGCCCCTGAAAATTTATTTATGACAACAAAGATAAGGACAATAGTCCGAACAATGTAAATAGTTTGTTTGTTTGGGTTTTATGGCATATCAACCACTGTGGGTTATTTAATGCCAAATCCAGTTTATATGAATTTTAAATGCCTATTTTGTATGGAATAAAAAGTGTATAGCTGGCAACATTATTGTTTCAAAAAAGTCGTATAGCTGGCAACATTATTCCTTTACAAAAAAACGTATAGCTGGCAACATTATTCCTTTACAAAAAAACGTATAGCTGGCAACATTATTCCTTTACAAAAAAACGTATAGCTGGCAACGTATAGCTGACAACACTACTTTTTCACCAAAAAGGGTATAGCTGGCAAGATTACTTTTTTACAGAAAAACGTATAGCCGGCAACATTACTTTTTTACAAAAAAACTTAAAGCTGGCAACATTATTTTTCTGAAAACATTATCTGAGACCTTGCTGTTGGATGCAGTTTATCGCCGTACCCAGGACGCGAGTAAAACTTGGAAAACTAGGAGTTCACTATTTGCCCATAGCTGGGACCCTAACAGGTGCTACCACCCCGGGTCAAAGGTGGACCTGGGAACACCAGCAATTAAGAGGTGGTTCCACGCTCCTCAAAACCTCCAGATCAGAGTCTTTGCTGTTGGATGCAATTTAACGTCATACCCAGGACGCCTCATTGGGGGTGGGGTCTTACCCCTCTACAGAGGTGCAGTCGGCGTATTCTGAAGCCCCAGCCGACAGGGCCCTGTAAATAGTAAATAGTGTAAATAATACCTCATTTTACAGACAGATAATGACATCAACAGTTTGCAGTCTTCCTTTTTCTGTAATATTTTATAGATTTTACATGTTTTTTCGTGAATTACGGCAGAAATATAGTGTTTAATGGTTCTTCGTATAGAGAATCCGTCCTGTTTGTAATTATTGTGCATCTGGTTGCCGTAAAATATGTTGATGATTTTTTGTTTTATATTTTTATTACATGTGTCGTGTATTTTTTTTTTTCAAGAATAATTTTATCAATGATGGAGTTGTGAAAATTATTGTTGACTAATATTTGTTTTATGTGTTTTAGTTCGCTCAGAAATATTTTGGGGGGAAGAGGAAATTTGGTATGCTCTATTTAAGAAGTTTGTTATCACTAATATTTTATATCTTTCCAGGTATTGTCTATCATAATTTAGATGTTAAATACTTTGGATTTTAGATGCATATCAGCATCGGGGGAATGGGATTTTGTTATTAAACATGCGTTTGTATGTAACAGTTGTATTTCGATTTATAATTTCGTTCTTATTTTTTATCAAAACAAAAATATCGTCAACATATCTTGTATAGATTTATGGTTTTTCAACTCTTTTAAAGACAAGACGTGTAAACGTTAGAGAAAGTAGGACCTAATGGTTTTCCCATGCTGACACCATTAGATTGGATGTACATGTCATCGAACGGTATTTTCGTGGTACAGGCGAGGGGTAGTTTCCGAAGAGATGCTGATCGAATTTTTGAAAGAAGTGATTGATGTGTGTTTGTAGATGTATTCCTTAATTATGTTGATTGTTTTTTCAACTGTGACGTTGGTAAAAGGATTTTCAACATCGAGCGAAGCTGGTGTACTGCTTGTGGGATTTTTTTTTTACTTTTAATATATGGAGGAATTAATTTGTTGATGCGATGCTGGTTTGTATGGAGAAATTATGTCATTGAAAGTTTTTGATAGCTATTATACTGGCGTAGGTATATGGGATATAATAGGTTAGAGATGAAAACCTGTTTTATGGGCTTTTACATTACCGGACAGATATCCTGGCTGGTAATCCTCGACAATCTTCTTGATTTTAAAGCTGCCGATCTCAACGTTGTTTGCTCTGATCTGTTTTAGTACATTTTTAACTTTTTCTTGTAATCTTGGTGGTTAAGAACTATATAATTATTGGTTTAGTAAGCGCATCAGATGATGATATTAGGGTTGTTGCATAACTCTTTTGTAGGTGATTTGAGTATATATATATATATATATATATATATATATATATATATAGTCATTCACAAACAATATTTTTCGCTATATCACAGCTCATCAGTGTGGATAGATATCCGATTGCTTCAAGCCGGAATCGAAATTCGACCGATTTGGCATCAGTCAGAGATACTACACCCAAGGTATCGTCAGACGGCAGAAGGGAACTTTTAATCATTTTATTATGCGAAAGATGTCAATAACTAGGAGAGCTCAATTCGAGTGGAAGAGTATTGCATTAGCAGCAGCAACCACTGTTTATAAAATCACCACTTTCTCTCCGAGAGCTAAATGAAATTATTTCGAGTGCACACACACACACACACACACACACACACATACACACACACACACACACATATATATATATATATATATATATATATATATATATATATATATATATATATATATATATGGGCAGAGACATTTCTTTTATACATGTTACTTTGAATATAACAGTAAAGGAAAAAAAATCAAACGGAAAATGTAAGATTGCTTGAAAAACTAAATAAAAAAAATATATGTATATAAAAACCATAAAAAAAACTTACCTTCGTTTTTCAGGTCGGGTGACAGGACATCCCAAAGAAGACAGCGACGTCTCTCTCCCACGATGACTAAGCAACAACCGTTCCACACTGTGTATGACACATCCTCACTGAGTTAAGGGAAATAATAGGAGAGAAACCTGAATCAAGTTTTAAACTAAGAATTAAGAGTACTTTTAAAATTTGGGCGAAACAAAATACCCCATATAACTAACGTAAGATTAAGGGTTTATTTTCAAATGTTTATGCAATTATATGTTTGGGAACAATTTGCTAAAGATAAAATCTAAATATTTTAAAACTCACTGTAACTAGATTAGGTACTTAGAGAATTTCGAATGTCTACATAAGTATTAATTCAGAATCGATCAGGTAAATGTATCTGATTATATTTAGAATAGCTCAATGTGAATGCGCGCAGAATCGATCTGATACAAGTATCTGATTACATTTGAGTATTCCTATCCTGAAAGGGAAGAAAAAATAAATCAAATTTACTCTAGAAACATCTCAACCCTCTAGATATTGCGAATAAATAAAGTAATATATAATAATCAAAATCGAAAGAGGTTTATATAAAAAATGATTTTATATTTCGATTATGAAAATATTATTTTTCGACTCAAGACTGACGATTTGTCGATAGTAAAAAGATATTTCAGAATAAAAACTATCAAATAGGAGATTTTGAAACTCATGAATATTGATGTTGGTGTTTATTTTCTTGAACATATATAAAAATAATAGATAAGTTGTCAATATTTCAACGTTTAAGTAAGGGATAAAATATAGTCGTATACACAAAGAAACAAGCATAATTATTGCTTCAGTCATATATGCTCGTATTTATAATTCAGTTACGGAAACATACATACAATGATTGCTGTGTTAAAACATTCTATCAGAGTACCATTTCATCCACAATTGTGTATACAAATGATTCTATTTGCAAATATGTTGGTGCGCATACACAAAATATATCTAAATATTATATTATTTACAATATTGTTAATTAAATTTCTAAATTAACCTACCATCCGGTCTGGGTCAATATTTAATAAATATGTAAAGTGACCTGCAAAATATGCGTCTAACTTAGAGCTACTTGAGATGCAATTACTTATTTATTAAATAAGACATCCATCGACATACAGGGTGCGATGGATAAATTGTTGTCTAAATTAAGCAAAATGAAAATAAAAATGACATCTCATTTTAATAGATATATTTACCAAAAATTACATAAAGGTATCTTGAAATACGAAAGAGTAAATTTATTCAATAAAATCGCCATTGGCTTCAACCACGGTCTCCAGAAGACTTCGGAATCTCCTGCAAATTTTCTGGACGGTCTCCTTGTTTATGTTGAATGCTACCATAATACTTGCTTTCAAGACATCTTTGGTGTTAAAAGGAATTTTGTTCGTCTTTCGCTCAAGTGTACCCCCACACATAATAATCAAGAAAGTCGCAGTCTGGGTTCTCCTCCTGGTGTGGCATTGTGCAGAGTCCTGTTGCCAGACATGGGATATTCCACCAGCCACTTTCTTGACGCAGAGCAACACTACTTCCCCAAGACACTTGATGTAGGCTTCCGTGTTGGGTGTACGACCCTGTGGGAAGATTAATGGAGTTATAACTTCGCCATGATGTTGACTGGGTATATCATTCAACACTTTCCGAATCCTCTGCAATGTCATCACCCAAACGCTCTTAAATGCTTGTATTGAAGCGAATCCCAGGCAGGAAAGCATGTTGTTTCAAACTTTCCCGGGGAGTGAACTGCGATATGGTGATCTTTTTCTCAGAGACGGTGCCCAACTGACCCTCCTATATTATGCCGTCGTTTTGACTGTTCATGAATTTACCCTCTTCGGACCACTGCCAAACATTAAAAATAACAACTGAACGTGAGTACACGCGAATATAAGCTGTTTCGGAAGTGCTTCGATCTTCTGGCGAACACAATTCAGCATTTCATGAATTCTTTCAAATCTTCTTTCCGGCTTCTGTGACATTCAACACATCAAAAGGAAGTCCACGAACATTTAGAGGTCATGCATATCGATGCAAGAACGGGACAAATGTTTTCCCGCCAAGTCCGAATCAACAAATAATTCTTTTACACCGGCTACATATGCCAGTAGATATGGTAAAGTAATTCATTGCAAAACACAGTACATCCATAATTGTTATATTATTCATCTGTCTATTTAAAACTATAATCTATGCATTTATTTGTAGTGTTGGTAATATTTATTTCTTATCTGAGATCATGATCAGGTGTGCAACTGGTAAGGTAATAACTAAGTGTAGCTATTCAATTACTGATTTTTTTTTCTTTTGCGTTTAAATATTATGGCTGACAGTTAAACTTTAGCGTTCAATAGTACTTGGGAAATAAAAGGGATTCTCACTGTTACAGTGCATTTCTTGACCAGATTCAACTCGATGCCTGTTGAGCTGTGGTCTGGAGATGATGTGAAGCATGCTTTAGATTCTGGGCATTCATGAACACCTTCCAAAGGTAGAAAATGATTGACTGTCCACAGAATCCACCACACCCTACCTCATATATATATATATATATATATATATATGTGTGTGTGTGTGTGTGTGTGTGTGTGTGTGTGTGTGTGTGGGAGGTGTATCAGCATAACTCAACTCTCTTTGGTCAGTGTGTGTGTGTGTCCGTGTGTCTGTGTGTGTGTGTTTGCGTTTGCGTGTCTCTCTCTGTGTGTAGAGAGAGAGAGAGGGAGAGAGGGAGAGAGGAAAGAGGGAACTTCAGTCTATGCCGAGCAATATTTTCCTCGGAAGTATTTTTTCGAATGCGTGGATAGGTATATCGGACACAGTTTAATAAGTAGAAATGGGACATCTACTTCAAAGTATGCACGTACATATATATATGCATGGCCTGACGGTTGTGTTTAACGTCATACAGACAGTTGGCTCTTGGTGTTGACTTAAGTGTCCACATTTATATTACAAACGCTTTATCCTTGATATCTAGCAACCTTTAAATATAGCATACCTCATAAGTATATTTTATCATATATATATATATATATATATATATATATATATATATATATATATATATATATATACATATATATACATACATACATATGTGTGTGTGCGTGTGTGTGCGTGTGCGTGTGTATGTGTGTATATATATGCATGTATGCATATATATATATATTTATACATACATACATATATATATTCATATTCTTCTCTATCATTATATATATACACATTTATATATATATATATATATATATATATATATATATATATATATATATATATATATATATATATATATGTAATGATAGAGAGAGAGAAAAATATATGGTAGTTCAAAAATCCTATGTATGTATGAGTGTACCTTTCTTCACGTTATCATACTGGTTATTTATATAATTATCTATATCAATACGAGCGTGTCTGTGTTTTAGAACTTATTTACCTGTAATGATTCCCTGAGGCAACTGGGAGAAGGTTGCTTTCATTTACTGCCTTTGGACATAGGACAGAAAAAGTCATTTTTTTTTTCAGCACTGTTCCTTCCTCTTTCCTCCATCACTGTTCTCTCCATGCATTATACATACCGTTTTCTTTTTACTTTCTCATATATGTTTATCATTTTTGCTCTTTTGTTTCGATTGGTTTTCCTCTATTTTCATGCAGTAGCTTCGGTTATTCGTAAAATGCCCAAAGGGTTGCTAAGGAATTATGCGTTGAAATAGAAAAGTGAAATTTGGTAAATTGCAAGACAAAGGATTAGCAGCGGGTTTAGACAACGTAACGAAATTTTAAAGGTGTGTGATTAGACGCCTGCATTATAAGAAGAAGAAAAAAAAATTTGAAGATATTAGGTTGGTGCAAAAATAATGACGTAATAATGTCGTTTTTTAACGTATTTTTTAACGTCAAAAACGACATTATTACCTCATTATTTTTGCACCAACATAATAGTTCCAAGGAAAAAAAGGAGGATACATTTGTAAGATATGAAAAGATAAAAGAATGAGAGGAGAAAGAAAGCAGAACGAGAAAAATAAAACGTAAATACAGAATGGAAAGAGACAGAAAAGAAAGAAAACAAACAAACATATCGAAATAGCTTAATCCAGAATAAAAGAAGAAGCTGGAGTGTTAATTTGAAAATTAGTCAAGTAGAGGAAGATTTGAAGGAAAAATTTAAAGACAAGAAGGAAAGTGTTTGATATTAAAAATAAGATAAAAGGTAAAATTATTCTCTAAATATTTCTCGATTTGTTATCGATTAATATTATTCTGACATGTATTTAATCCGAAACAATATTAAAATTAAGTGACTTTCTCATATAAAATTAACACTCTGTGTATATCTCTGACATGAGGTATTATGAGTAACTACATAATTTACATTATTCGGGTTATTATCCTCATCTTCATTGCCTTATTCACAACGTTTCGTCTGTGTACGCTCCGGCTTTCATCAAGTTACTGGAATTTCGAAACCTTTATTTCGACCGCCGGAGTAGATTGTTCTAGTTCCATGTATCATTTCTCTTCCGGATGGTTGAGTTATTTCCCTTTAACTCAACAGTCCAAGCTGTAGCCTGGTACTGAACTTAGGTTCTTTGTGTCTAGTCACTGGATCTAACCAATGTCTTTAACTCAGGGCCATGTTTCCTTCAAGACATCTGCGTATGAATTTTTGGAACTTATGAACTTAATGTCTCAGCAACCATTTTAACATTTATTGCAATTTTTCTTTTATTATTATTGCATTTTCTTTACCAGAGCTTATATTGCAATGTTTTGTTGTTATTCATTGCTTTTCTCTAGCACTCTTTATTACTGATTCCCATATTGTATTCATATCTATGCTTGGTCGGCTCAGGAGATTTTTGTGGCCTAGCATATGTGCTTATTCCTTAAGTTTTCATATCTTCCAGTGATGCTCTCTATCTATTAATTCAACATCATTCTACTCTAGGACTAGTGTTGTTAGTTCAATACCAGCCTACAGGAGTGGTGAACCAAAAAAAAAAAACCCAAAAAAAACTTGGAAATAAAGGGAAATAACAGAGACATCCGGAATAGGTATGGCATGTGGAACTAGAACAATCTACCTCTAGTGGATGAAATAAAGTTTTCGGTTCAACATTCCAATCACCTGAAGAAGGCCCTAGCGTTCAACGGCCGAAACGTTGTGAATATGACAATGAAGAAGAGGAAAGCAGTTTGAATAATGTAAATAATATCAATAGTAATCCCGTCTCTGAGAAAGAAACATTCTTCATCCGAGTTTAATTGATGGCCACATTAATTAATTCGAAATTGGGTGGAGGTATAGATACCTAAGCATTGAATCGAACGATTATTCTTTCAGCAGAGACTGGTCAGTAGAATTATAAACTTATAAAATCACCCGCTTCCAAGAGTATAAATATCTATATTAAAACATGCATAATGCTCATATTAGGTTTAATTTATACCCAAATTAATTAATTCGAATATTAATAATCAAACCTACATATACATGCATGTAAACAGGAAAAGGTATCGTATAAATACATCAACGCATGCGTATATAAATAATAAAAACTGAAAAACTAAATAAAAAAATAAAGATAGCTAATAGGACTGGAAACACTAAACAAACAAACACGAGTTTTCAGAAGAATAAACTCCAAAAGCTAGTTAAAATGAAAAATAAAATTAAAACCACCGAAATAGGAAAAGAAAACACAAAGGAATTTAAAAAGATAGAAAAACACATAAGAAAAATAAATATATTGGGAAATGAGATTGAAAAAAAAAAAAAAAAAAAAAAAAAAACGAAAACTAATCCGGAAGTTAAAGGGGGTAGAAAAATGAAAGCAATCGGAAACAGACCATGAGTCGATTAAAGAAAGAATGAAGAAATAATTTTCTGAAGTTTGTTTGTATTGTGATAGGTGAAAGATGCTTCTATCGTTTTGAAATGTTCACAGAAATCGTTCAGAAAATACAAAATGCCCTCGGCCTCTGTTTCCGTCTTCGGTTTTGGCTCCACTGTTTTCGTACTTTTCAATGGAGGAGAAAAAATAAACACCTGACGATATTGATAAAGTTTGAACAACGACAGACTTTGTCATTGTGTACGTGTCCATATTTGTATAGCTCGACAGAAGATCATATACGTGTGTTAGCGTGTGTGCCACTGTGAATGGGACAGAGGCGAGATAGAGACGTCAAAAAAAAAAAAAAATTACAAAGCGTAAAGGTTTTAGAATTCTTTACCGCGGAAGAACGATAAGCACTTCGTAACCGCTGGCTGTTATATCTACGTGTTGTCGCACACGCATGTCACTAAAGAAGAAATTTACTGCCTTCTGCGTATTTTTTGTTATTTTGCGTTTAAAAAGAACACTCAAAACGACAGTGCAGGAAATGGAAGATTTTTCAGTCTATTTATACACAAGATTTTTCGATGATTAAGTATATATCTATAATACGCATTTTTTTTCTAAAAAATTATAAGCAAAATTAGGAATGTGTATTATTCACAACTACAAAAACATCTTTATGAAATATATTTTTATTAAAAAATATAAAACTGATAACGGCCAACATAAACCCTGCAAGTCAATGTTAACTTGGCTTATTTTAAAATAGATTCTTAGGAACAATGCACCAAAGATCTTAATTCTTATTTATTCATTATAACTTATACTTTAATGTTCGAAATAGAATACCGTAATTCCCCATCTATAATACGCATTTTTTTCTAAAAAGTTATAAGCAAAATTAGGGATGCACAGCTACAAAAAATCTTTTTAAAATTACCGTTTCATAGGTATTTTCAGTTGCGCAGTGACTACTCAGCACAAACTTACGACAATTTGATACTAACTTTTGGTAATTGCGACCCCATTAGGACGTCACATACAATCATATGTACCTAAAAATATTTACAAATGTAAAATAAAGAATTATCATAAAACTAAATTAGAATAATATTATTTTGTTTAAAACAGTTTCTTTTTTTAATAAGAGTTAAAAACGCTGTCCGTAATGAAATTGGAGAGGTACAATTTATAGTATTAGGTTGGTGCAAAAATAATGACGTAATAATGTCGTTTTTTGACGTTACGTCAAAAACGACATTATTACATCATTATTTTTGCACCAACCTAATATTTGGTTACCAAACAAGGGGTGCGTATTATCCCTGAGTAGTAGCATTTTCCCACTCTTTCAGCACAATTTTAGGGGTGAGTATTATGGATGAAGTTGTATTATACAGGGGGAATTACGGTAACTCCGAATCCTAATATGTATTCTCGCATTCATATATTTAATTAATAATTTTGCTTCACCTCTATCTCTTTTTGGGTTATTTTTGAATTCACAAAATCACATTTACATACAATTTATACATGACATACTGTCAGACAGGTTGAAAGAACCTTAAAATAATAATATTATGATAGAATGCACGTAAATTAACTAATCAAATCCTCTGTGGAAAAATTACTATATTAATGCAAATTTAAAAAGTGCCAATTTTGTGCAGTATACAGAAAATATGACAACTTTTTTTTAAGTTTATTTTACTCATTCAAGTTTGAGCGTGTGCAACCTTTTGTTATTGTTTACAAAGAAGTAAAAAATTGATTTATATTTGTGAACATCTTAGCTGAATAAGAAAGGCAGATACTGAACAATTTGTGCTTCATATATAATCAGTGAAAACTGTAGAACATTAGCAAAGTACCTTGACGCTTATGATTCACCAAAAGAAAGCAGGTAATGGGAATATTTGCAAAGCTTAAAATGAAATACTGAGATTGAAGACATACAATCTGAAAGACCTCATAATTTGAAAAGGTTAGCATAACATTTGGAGGAGTATAAAGCTTGAAAACCTGTTGACTTTATAGTAAATTTAGTTTGAATCAAAACAGGTAATTGGTCTCTTAAAAGGCTTTGGAAAAATTCTAAAACTAAGAAAATTAGCTCCGCAGCAATTTACGGAAAGGAACATTGCTTTTAACTTTTTTCAGACAGAAAGCATTCGCGTTTACGTAAGGTAATTATTGACCGGTAAAAAGATTTGTTACGAAAATAATTTCAGTATCTTAAATATGAAGCAATAAGGAAAGATTCACTCTCTTTTGCTGAAAGTATTTCAAATACCTGGAATCTGGATAAAGCCAATTCCTAACTAGTTATTTAACAGAAGACACGGCTATTTACACCCATCTTAGTAGCCAGTCTGATAGATAAAAAACAAAAAAAAACCTGGCAACTGCACTCGAAAAAGAACTTCAATCAGTGTTGACTGAAACAAACAATAGCTTGTACACAACAAAACTTCTTTTATTTAATCACCACAGAGAACATTTTCTTCCTGCCATTACTATGGCTTTGGCTAAAGTCCAGGACAGCGACACTTTGTGACTCAATAGTTTCACGTTTTCCACTGACCAAGTGAAGAGACTATATTGAATCAATTGCTATGCCTACTGCTTGAAATGTTGGCTTCCTGGGTCGTGACGGAAAATATCTCTTGCCAGAATAAATATCGCCCATTTTTAAATCTATCATTTGACCGTGCATTTGATACTGCGGCCACATCCGGTTTGGTTCTCCTGCTGTATATCTTGAGATTCTTGACGAGATAAAGGTCTGTAAAGTAATCGATTCTTATCTGGTTTCTTGACTTCAGTCACTTTTTATTGTGGTGTCCTCCCTCTAAAGAGTCTATGTTGGAGTCTTCCGCCTACTATAAGATTAGTAGGAGAGAAGGCCTTGGGGGAACAGTCGAATTGATTGAACGCTGATCAACCGACCCACACTCACTGGTCATGTAATACTCTGCTGTTGTATTAACCGTTTAATATATGATATATGTGTAACACTTGTTTTGTTATTTCTTGAACCATTTACTTAGTCACAACATCTTAAGTGTTACAGATATGTCATATATTAAGCAGCGAATACAATACCAGAGTATTACACGACTAGTGAGTGTGGGTCGGTTGACTAGCGTTTAATCTATTTCCCGAAGGCCTTCACTCGTACTAATCTTATAAACTGCGGAAGAGTCTAACATAGACTCTTTAGATGGAGGACACCACAACACTTTCTCACTGACGTGATGAGGCTTCCCTCTGTCTTTTCTACAAATATTTTCATTGCAATTGTTCTAAATGAGAATTTTTCCTTACTGCTTCGAAATCATGAATTTAAGCGGGTTACTAGTTTGGCAACGAGGTATCACCATTTAACCATTGAACTAGCTAAAATATAAACATATCTTTTATTCTAACAGTTTATTTTCTAACCTGTGGAACTGCCTAACCATTTCTTGCTTCCCTGCCACCTGTAATCTTCAAAGATTTAAATAGAATATCAATATTCTGTCTTTCTGAACCCTGATCCATTATTGTCCCTTCCTCACTTTTCCTTACTAAATACTTCTCATTCGCTTTCACTCCTTGCGTCTTAGTGGCTTTATTGCTTGGCTTGAGGTGAAATGGTTAAAATAAAATGTTACTGCACAAAGGTTCACAGAACAATCGGTTCGTTTAAATAACACGAAGGAAATGTGATAGTTTTATTCCGGATAGATGGGCGATGTATTAATAACGAAATAAACATTACAGTAAACGATCATAGAACTGGTATAGAAATTTTGCAACATACATCCTATTTTCGAAACCTATCACTGATAAATTCTCATTCGTTTCACTTCATGCAACGATTGTTGTCTGGTTCATTGCTGCAACTAATTAATTATATCGAGAAAAAAAAACCTTCTGAAATAATTAATTGAATCAACAACGGAATCCATACTTTTATGATCAAATGAAAATTGATCTGAAGAGATTGGCTCGCTGAGTTTAACATGATATCAATTCTTAATTTAATGCCGAAATAAGTTTGTTTTTAAAAATCCTATTTGAGTCTATATTTGCATATTGAACTGATGCTGAAAGCATTCGCATGCAGATGGCTTCGTTCTAAAGCAGCAAGAACTAAAATGAAGATCACATGCTACTGGAAGAGAGAATAATGGTCTAATAAATATGTTGACATTCCGCACTATTCCGAAAAAAAAAGCGTAGGAAGGAAACCCTCATGAATACGGGAAAAACAAATAAAAGTTACTGGAGTTAAGAAATGCATTTTCCTGAATATTGGTTTTAAAACAAAGGTTTCAACCGAAAATAGCTGCGTCGGCTTGGTTAGTGGATGCCGGATGTATCCCTTTAACAACGCAGCTAAGCTTCTCATATCATGTACTCCTCTGAAGAGAATGTCACCAGCTTATACTAGATTCCACCTAAAGGTTTTAACCTGAAGAGGAAGTGGGAAATATACATTAATTTTAGTTTCAAAACAGACATGTCACCTCAAATACGTGTACCCACTAAATATAATATTTGTAGAAATAATAAATATCAAATTAAAATAATCGATTACGTTATATATATATATATATATATATATATATATATATATATATATATATATATATATATATATATATATATATATGATGTCGAGAAACGAGAAAATATAGAGTCAATTACTGAAATCTCTTGATAAATGAAGAGTCGATCTAGGAAACAACAAATGAAGCGTCTGGTTAATAAAAAATATATTAAAATAATTGTCGGACGGGGTCCATTTCATTATATAATATGTCATTTGTTTACGTTAAATTACGCGTCGAGTAGATATGAGCGTTCGAGAGAAATCAGGGAAAGTTTGTAGTTCAAAAAACAGTAATTTAAACTAGTTAACAAGACTCTTTCTCTCTTGCTAAAATTGTATATCAATGTTGTCCATATGGCGGTTCCGTGTAAAATGCAGGTTCGATTCCTACCGGAGAACACATTCTTTTTTTCTTAATTTCTCAAACAATCAGGCCGGTAAATGTAGATAATACTGTTTATTATAAACAGAGCATTTACTTAAATATTTGTATTTATGAAAATAACGTATCAACAAAAAAATATTAATATATTAAAGTGTGTATATATATATATATATATATATATATATATATATATATATATATATATATATATATATATATATATATATATACACACACATATATCCTTTTGTTTTATCGAAAAATTTGCCAAAATTCCTATTAACTTTTATTTTATATTACTTTTTCGCCGAGTACTTTCAAGAGTTACTACATTCATTTTCAAGGATTGTTCTGTGTCTAGTTGCGCAAATGAGTTTTAATTAAGGGGTTCTAACTTTTGATGGAATCAATTTCAAGTCACTCATGGTCAAACTGTTTTTTTTTTTGTTTTTTTGTATGGGGGAGGTTCAAAGCCTTCTACATGATGTTGGTCTTCATCAGTGAAATATTGATCCAATCTTTATATCTCAATTTCGGCTTGAACGCTGATCTTTCTTTTTCAGCTAGTTTACCGTATACACAATACAGGAAATCTATAGATCTTCATCCTCAATAGCTTACAAGCGCGCACAAGCACAGACATGTTATTATGCTGTTCCTCGATTTAACCTTTTGGCTCACATGAGAGTGGCTATATCGACATTACAACAGAGAGGTTCGCCATCAAAGATGACATCCTCTTATGTTTACATAAAAGTTTTTAGATAACGGTCACGGAATAACAGGCGCAGGTTGTAAACTCGTAATGTGTTTCTATGACTCATAGATGGCCACATGAGAGAAAGAAATTATCAAAGGAACCATGTGCTGATATGCATTGTAATATGCTGTGGCTTGAAATGTAATTTTGTTCAGTGTGTGTTGCTTTGATTTATGTATATGGCCTCTAAAATTAAACATAGCAGGTCGTCATCTTTGATGGTGATCATCTCTGTTGTTCTGTCCATATAACTCCTCTGATTATGGCTCATGTGAACCGAAAGCTTAAATCGAGGAACACCATAAAATATATCCAAATGTTGGAGAATTTTTGTCTTTATTTTCTGCCGATACTAAAGCCACTATACGACATTTAGAACGGCTAATAATCAAACATAATATACATTCGTTGTCTGTCATATTTAACTCTCTCTCTCTCTCTCTCTATATATATATATATATATATATATATATATATATATATACATACACACACACACACATATATATATATATATATATATATATATATATATATATATATATATATTTATATAATGTGACAATTAGCTATCATTGATAGATTTGATCGTAAATATCCACTCATATTATCGTACATCTAAATGGATATATCATTAAAAATGATTCTCACTATGTTCATCTGACTTGTCTAGATTTTTGATAATATTTCCTGTTCTCTGTTCATCTTTTCATTATTTAGTTCTCATTCAAACTTAGATGTCTTAAATCTGTCCAACAAATCGGAGCTCACTAACAGGGTTGTTTAAATCCGAATTGCAATATGAGCACAGGCAACAAATTATGGCTATCATGAGATGTACGGGCGTCTTTATAAAATTTCTAAGCGAGGGAGAAAAAAAGGGGGTAAGAAGAATGGTTTATATATTGACAGAAGCTGTAGAGAAGTAGGAACAGAAGGGAGAAAAATGTGATGAAAGTGGTGTTCAGTTTCTTTGAAGGGTTTAGGTTTGGTTTGAGTATGTGCATCTGTGGATATGGGTGATGGGTTAGTTAGCGAAACTTATCCGGGTTCGAAAGGAGGCAGTGAGTTGCGACGAATATCCAGGCATTATGAATCCGACAATGGGTTCATTGTTGTGCCTTATCTCTGACACTTCTCCCTCCGGGGTAACATCAAAACTAGATTCTTTATGTTTTTAGCTTCTTCGTCCGCTGTCTGACGCTGACATAGCGTCAGGAATGGTTTTCAAATTAGCATTATAAAACTGACCTCGACTGAATTAATATGGGTTTTGTTGGGTGGGGTCGCCAGGGAAGTAAAATGATTCGGGGGTTGGGGGTAAAATCGGTAGTGAAACAGACCAATGGACAGAAAGGGAGAGAAGTGACAAAGATGGATTTAAATATACAGAAAAGGAGAGTGTGTGGACGGGGATATATTTAGGAGAGAAATATACATATAGACAAAACAGTGAGAGGCATGGCTGGGCAGATACAGTTACGGATGGATGAACGGAGAGACGGAAGTAGAACTGAAGGTGAAGCAAGATGGGGGAAAATGACAACATGAAAGAGAGTACAAAATAGATGAGAGAAAGAGACAAAGACTTGAATTCAGAGTGTTAGTGATTGTCAGAGAGAGAGGGAGAGAGAGAGAGAAAGAGAGAGTGAGTGAGTGATGCAAGCAAGACAAAGATACATACCAAAGTGTATAAGCGTGCTTCAGAAACTTGAAAATGGAGAAAAATAAAATGTGAGGAAGAATCGAAGGAGACCAAAGACAGAGAGAGGGGGAGAGAACATTAGGAGAGGGAGAGAGAGAACATGTGAGAAAGGAAGGAAGAGAAGAAACAAAGGTGATCAGAGAGTGATAGAGAGCGAGTTCGAAACAGGGAGAAAGGAAGACAAGAGAGAAAGATGGTAAAAGAGTGATATATACAGAGAGAAAAAAAGTCAGGAAAAAAAAAAAGAGAAAGAAAGAAAAATGGCCATAGAGAGTTATAAAGAGAAAAGAAATCGGGAAGAAAAAAAGAGAAGAGAGAAAGGTGGCCAGATAGATAGATAGATAGATAGATAGATAGATAGATAGATAGATAGATAGATAGATAGATAGATGGGGAGAGAGAGGGGGAAAGAACGTGACAAAAAAAAAATAAAAAAGAATAGAAGAGTGAAAGGTGGTCAGAGAGAGAGAGAGAGAGAGAACGTGTCATGAAGAAAAGAACAGATGAGAGAAAGGTGGTCAGAGATGGAGTAGGGGAGAGAGAACAAGTCAGGATGAAAGGAAGAGCAGAAAGAAAAATGGTCAAAGAGAGATAGAGAGAGAACGATTCAGGAAGAAAGGAGAAGAAGAGACAAAGGTGGTCAGAGAAAGAGAGAGAGAACGTGTCAGGAATAAAAAAAAGAGGGAAAGATTCAGGGATATAGAGAGAGAGAGAGGAAAAAACTTGTCAGGAAGAAAAGAAGAGACGAGAGAAAGGTGAACAGAGAGAGAGAGAGAGAGGACGAGTTAGGATGAAAGGAAGAGAAGAAAGAAAGGTGGTCAGAGATAGATAGACAGATAGATAGAGAGAGAGAGAGGGAGAGAGAGAAAGAGAGAAAAAACCATATCAGATAGATCGAGAGGAAAGAGAGAGAGAAAAACCATATCAGAAAGAAAAGAAGGGAAGAAAGGAAGGTAGTCAGAGTGAGATAGAAAGAGAGAGAGAACGTGCTGGGAAGAAAAGAATGGAAGAGAGAAAGGTGGTCATATATATATATATATATATATATATATATATATATATATATATATATATACATATATATATATATATATATATATATATACATATATATATATATATATATATATATATATATATATATATAGAGAGAGAGAGAGAGAGAAAGAGAGAGAGAGCGAGAGAGTGAGTGAACAAGACAGAAACAAAGGAAGAGAGAAAGAAAAATGGTCAGAGATAGATAGAGAGAGAGAACGAATCAGGAATAAAAGAAGAAAAGAGAGAAAGGTGATTACATATATATATATATATATATATATATATATATATATATATATATATATATATACAGAGAAAGGGCGATAGAGAGAGAAATCGAGTCAGGAAGAAAAGTAGAGAAGATAGAAAAATGGTCATAGAGAGGTAGAGAGAGAGAGAGAGAGAGAGAGAGAGAAAGCAAGTCAGGAAGAAAGAAAGAGAAGATAGAAAGGTGGTCAGAGATATATATATATAGAGAGAGACAGAGACAGAGAGAACGTGTCGGGAAGAAAAAACGAGAAGAGAGAAAGGTGGTCAGAGAGAGAGACAGAAAGTGCCTGGAAGAAACGAGAGGCAAGAGAAATGTGGCCAGGGAGAGATAGAGAAATAGAGAACGAATCAGGAAGAATGGAAGAGAAGAGAGAAAGGAGCCAAAGAGAGACAGAGAGAGTCAGGAATGAAAGAAAAGAAGCGAGAAAGGTGGTCAGAGAGAGATAGAGAAAAAGAGAACCTCTCGGGAAGAAAGAAAGAAACATGGTCATATATATATATATATATATATATATATATATATATATATATATATATATATATATATATATTTAGAGAGAGAGAGAGAACAAGTCAGGAAGAAAGAAAGTGAAGACAGAAAGGTGGTCAGAGAGAGATAGGGACATATAACTAGTCAGGGAAAAAGGAATAAAATAGAGAAAGTTGGTCAGATAGAGGTGAAGTGACAGAGAACGACTCAGGAATAAAGGAAGAGAAGAGAGAAAGGAGCCAGAGAGAGACAGAGAGAGTCAGGAATGAAAGAAAAGAACAGAGAAAGGTTGTCAGAGAGAGATAGAGAAATGGAGACCCTCCCGGGAAGAAAGAAAGAGAAGAAAGAAAAATGGTCATATATATATATATATATATATATATATATAGAGAGAGAGAGAGAGAGAGAGAGAGAGTACAAGTCAGGAAGAAAGAAAGTGAAGACAGAAAGGTGGTCAGAGAGAGATGGGACATATAACTAGTCAGGGAGAAAGGAAGAAAATAGAGAAAGTTGGTCAGATAGAGATGAAGAGACAGAGAACGACTCAGGAATAAAGGAAGAGAAGAGAGAAAGATTTCCTGATGCGTAAAGGTATTCTTTGGGCTCTTTGACTAATTATGTGTGTCTCTCTCTCTCTATAACAAACAATGACTCATTATCACCGAGTGTAAATTTACCGATTTCTTTTTCTAAGACTTATTTTTCTTTTCTTCCAATTTCTCTATTCGTTCACGTGTCTTGCTACTCCCATAACTTTTATAATTGTCTTTTTCAAATGATTTTTGCGCATCCTGTTACCCTTTTATCTCACTGCACCTCTCTCATATTTCATCTTTCTATCTTTATCTCTTAAATCTTATTCTGACACACACACACTCTCCATCCCCCCTCTCTCTCTCTCTCTCTTTCGCTCAACGACTAAGTTATCTTCCTTTCTCACTGACTCGTTTACTCACTGCCTCCGAAAATCTTTCTCGCTACCTTACAAAATGTCTTATTATCGTATTTTTCACCCTGTACAATGCCCAGTATCCACTCGAGGTAGAGGATCACGCTACGGGGCAATTTATACAGATAGGAAGGAAAGTTGGGATTTACTCTAGACTTGAACAAGTTAAGTTTGCAGTGATCGGGAAAACATACACTTGGGAGTCTGTTTCACAGAGTAGTGGTTCACAGAAAGAAGCTGTTCGAGTGGAACTTACTTCTCGCCGATGTAATACGGAGGAAATATGGGTGGTTTGCTTAAATGTTAGTTGCATGGCGGGGCCGAGCCGTGAAGGTTAGAACTTTTGAAACCAAGGAATGTAGCTCGTACGAGCACTTTCCATATAGTAGTGATAGAGCAGTGAGAAGCTTGCCACATCCTTTCTATGAGAGAGAGGTTGTACGGTGGAAAATTATCCGTCATTCACAAGAACTCGGAGACGCTTTTGAACTCTATGGAGACTGGATAGTAGAGACTGGGCATCTTCCACCCAAAATATGACAACAATACTCCATTTTCGGCTTGCTCTCTGGCTCTTGTAAAGATGGAGGATAGCATGAGGTACTTACTGAAGCAGTATAGGGAGCTGACCATTTTTAGTGCCTCTTTAGCGATGGATCGTATGTACGAGTACTGCTGGAAGTTAGTTGTGAGTTTGAGGCCTATTAGTCTTTCAAGACACGGTGCCTCCTCGAGGGGACATCCGTTCATCGTGACTGGCTGTAGTTCGGGGTTGTATAATTAATTTTATTTTTGAGGTAGTGAATGTAACCAGCCATTTTTTTCCCAGTGAAGTTAGTGCCAGAGAGAGCAGCTGCCAATCTCTGATCATCAAGAGCTTTAGAGGTGCACCCGTATATCGTCGAACCATCGGGTTAGATGTTTACAAATGATGAGTATATTCTTAAGCATATCATTTATGTAAATTGAAAATAGGGTTTGTCCGAGAAGTGACCCTTGGGGGACGCTTGCGTTAACCGCTAGTGTCTCGAAAAAAAATGGTCATTAATAATTACATTCAGCGATCTACCCGTTAGGAAGAATTTACAATTGAGAAAACCCTTCCATTGATTCTATAGTTGGAAAGCCTGTGCAGCAAAACCTTTTCAAGGGCCTTCGAAATACGTAATTCTATGTTCCTCGATCTGTGTCTGTCGCACTAATTCTGTGAGAGATCGTAGTTATGACGTCGAGCCAATCCAAACCCGTACTCCTTGTCGCACAAGAGGGGGTTCTTGTCTGTTTTCGACGAATTTCTTGTTGATTATAACCTCAAAAATCGTACTGATGATACTGAAGAGACTGATGTGTCTATAGTGATTGGGAGAAGATCGCTCAAGCACATTCTTAAAGACCTGGCATACGCTTAACACCTTCTACAGGTTTGAGTAATATTTCTACCTAAAGTAACGGCAGAAGAACTTCGCTAGGATCGGGGATAATTCCAGGTTGATATTCTTAAGGACAGCCATTGGAATTTTGTCTGCGCCAATGGCTTTCTTAGGGTCAAAGCTTTTGATAAGTCTAGAGAATTTTCGGGCTGAAATTTAGATATTTCTGAGATTCTGCTCAGGGAAACGTGGGAAATTGAAGAAGGGATGACCTTTGGCGTCTGATGTTGATTTTGAGGCAAAGATCGAGGGGAAGAGCCTCGCCTTGTCTGTCGGAGCATATATGACCTCGAGGTCATTCATAATAGTGGGCATAATCGCTTTGCGTCTGTTCATAGAGAAAAATTAAACTCTTCAGGAAAACCAATGAAGATCAAGGAAGACAGACTGGGAGATAATTTGGGATACAGATATTGAAAGAGGATGTAGGGAGAAAAATACAGGGAGACCAAATGATATCAGTATGCCGGAAACACTTGGAAATAGACAAAAATACAACTGTGGGAAAATCAAATGAGATCAAAAGAAAGGGGAAGAACAAAATCAGAGTGTATGAAGAACTTATGGGATACAATTAGATCTCAGGAATCTGGGAAAGGTTTAAATTCATTTTTATTACATCAAAAACAATTAAATTCTTTCGGTTTCATACGGACACATACACCTTCTCTCTTCCACACGCACACATACTCCTTTCGCAGGCACACTGTGTGTGTGTTCATAGGAGGAGAACTGCAAAATAACGTCATTAAGGTATTATGATTATTTACATAATTTACATTATTCGGACTGTTATCGTCATCTACATTGCCATATCCACAACGTTTCGGTCGTAGTACACTCCGACCTTCTTCAGGAGATTGGAATTTCAAACCGGACCCTTTATTTCATCCACCAGGGTAAATTGATCTAGTTCCAGATGTTTCAGTTATTTCCCTTTAACTCAACTCTCTTTTTCTGGTGAAATGGCCGCCGCAGTCTCCGGGCTTGTTTCCGTGTGTTTTCTTTTCATGGGGATATGTGAAGGGACTGGTCTATGTACACACTCTTCTTGCTATCATTGATTGGCTCAAGCAGAGAACCACTTTTGAGCTGGATAATTTTTACCGGACACAAGCTACAGCGTCTTTGGCAAGAGCTTAACTACCGACATGACGTTTGCCGTGTCACAGGCGGTGCATATATTGAACACTTATGAGATCGGTCTCATAATAAACTTATGATGTTCAACAACTAAACTTGTCAATTTCATTGAGATAGACTTAGTAGTTTTTAAGATAATTCCTTTTAAAAGTACGTCAACTTTTGGGGTACACACTGGGTACACCCTATGTATTACCGTGTGATGGCACTTCTCTGTCGTAAAACTGAATTTTGTTAAATTCAACCTCTTTCTTATATTAGTTGCTTCATTCAGTTAAATGCATTTTATATTTAGACAAGGTGATGAGGGTTCGTACGATAGGTATTTATATCCGATATAATGATGTTTTTCTATAATTATTGATGAAGATATTAGAAATAAGATTCCTGTTACGGGAAACCCTATGCTTGGTAGCAAGGACAGAGATAAACAAGAGAGACTTTTAGGTGAGCATGATTTTTGTAGGCTGGTGGGTAAGGCTGGCATGGATCGGGACGCGAAGGCAAACCAGAAGGGCAGAAAGCTGACATATCATCCAATGAAATATTGGAATCGAGACGCCTGGCGAATAACTAACGGTATTGGCCTTGTCTTGCTGCCATTTATTTAAGCCTGACTGTCAGGCCTTCTGCCATTGACGATGAAAGAGACAACAGCGTGAAGAGAGAAAGACTCAGAGATAAGGGCAAAATTTGGTGATAGTAGAGGAAAGAGTGTGGGACAAATTGGAAAGATAGACCCGCTTTTAATAGTCATTCATTACAGATGTTCATCAGAAACTCCTTTTGTAGGCTTTGTTGTAAACTTGTTAAAAACGCTAAATGCGGTGACTTTTAGAATAGAATAATACCAGCAAAACAACGAATTTATTGCTTCTCTATTGTGAAGAAGAATAATTCCAACCTTTTTTTTGCTTTTTTACTTATACAGTGTAACCCGGATATAAGAGAGATTTTATTTGGTCCCAAATTAGAGCCATACTCACCTAAACAAAATAGACCAAACCAGGATATAAGAGAAACCCGGATATAAGAGAAACCTTGATATAAGAGAGATTTTCTCCGGTCCCAAATTAGAGCCATACTCACCTAAACAAAATAGACCAAACCAGGATATAAGAGAAACCCGGATATAAGAGAAACCCGGATATAAGATACTTCTTCTCCCGTCCCGACAACTCTCTTATATCCGGGTTACACTGTATTATTTTTTTCCTTTTCTCGCACAATGAATTATAACTTCAATGCTACATGAACAGCATAGAATAGCCATATAAAAAAAAGAAAATTAGGAAGTTTGTTTATTTTTTGGTGATAAAACATATTTTTGAACTTTTGTAGACATTATTCGAAATAAACGAATTCTTTAATACCATATCCCTTTAAGGCATCGACGATCATGTCTCTCAACGGTTCCATTATTATCTATTAATTATTTGGAAAGATAGTGGAATGCTTTCGGCTGTCTTCTCTAGGACTGAAATCAAAATAGTTCTTCGCATAGCCTGGCTATCAACCAAGGCCAGAGAGCCCACTATATCCGGTAAATACTGAATTATGACATTCCAAACCCCGTGTGCGTGTATGTGTATGTATGTGCGTATGCATTTTATTTAAAATATCGATCGTCACTCCCATACACGCATGAGCACACATACGCATAATTTTATGCACACGCACACATTAATTTTGTTTCAGTACATATAAAATAACTCGAGAATTTGGACGAGATGGAACTGTTAACGCATTGGTAATATTAGCCGTTTCCTTGACCGAGCAGGCAGTACTGCTCTCAGTATATAAAACATTTCAGGAAAATAGGTTTCTCAAATCCAGTAGCTGTTATCGCTCTTTCGAGTATTGATGACAATTTTCTTAGTAACCTTTTATTTAAACAACTTGAGTGTTATAAAGAAAACTGAGTGGTTTACAAGGAGAGAATTACCAGATATACTCGTGTAACAAGTGACATTTGTAGACAAAATTTTGAAGCTAATATTAAGGGGTCGCATCATACACGAGATATAAAATTAGTGTATGTAATGCTGGTCCTGGCTACGCCGTTGACCAAACTATGTATCGATTTAATGTACAGTTGTAGTTAAAATAATCAGAATTTTGATAAATCTGATGTTTTATTTAACTGTATCCAATATTAATGCATGTAACTTGTTACTATCGTATTATAGAATACTGTTCTAACAGAATTAACAAAAACAACAGTTGAAAACCGGAATTAGTTTAACAACAAGTTTATTAAGTTTTGTTACTGGGAAACATAATGTAGATTAGAAAACAAAGGAAGAGAATGTTTAGCCGTAAATCAGTATTTTCAGCTCTGGATGTAGGAGTGCTTTATGTGTTCTGTCCGATGGCCGAGTCCAGAATTGTAAGGAAATATTCTACTTCCCAACAAATACGAATATAGCGCATATGCATCTTTTCCATTGTTTAAGTTTAGAACATGTTTAGCTGTTTCTCGTTCAGTCGTTTATGGCTGTACGTGTTTAGGCAACAAGTATAGATAGCGTCACTAACAATACTTTTATCATTCTGTTTTACTTTTGTAACATACTTGGCTAAAAGATGGGATAAAGTGATAGAGGAAAAGAGGTTAGTATATTGTAATTTGGTATCACAAAAAAAAAAAAAAAAGGAATTGGTATAATAGAAATCATTTTCTCTAAGTGAAAATTTGGGGGTCGCACGATATGTGAGATCGCCGTTTACGCGAGTATGTGCGGGATATTTTTTTGAAAAATCCATCTTTTATAATATTCTGTTTGTTGTGAATAAACATTGAAAATTCAGATAAATCGCTAACCCCACCCCCTTATTAGTTCAGCCGATATTGATTTTATTTTTTAGTATTTCAAAATATTCTTGTAATTACGCTAAATATATCTGTCAAAATGAGACGTCAGTATTAGTTTACGGTTTGCGGCATTTAGACGGCAATTTATCCATCGCACCCAGTTTTTAAAATCATGATTTTGATAAAACTGATGTTTTACATAACTCTATACGATAATAATGCATGTAATATTCCCATATTAGCATCTTATAAAAAAAACAAAACAGCGAATATGCATATTTTTCGATTGTATACGTTTATAAGTTGTTTAACTAATCGAGACCTTATAGCAAAACAGCTGTTTCTCGTTCGGTCGTTTATGGCTGGACGTGTTTACCCAACGAATATAGCTGTCATGGGTCCTTACCTATAACTATAGAATGAACTCTTCCTAACACTATGTATACTACGCCTCTCAAAAGAGAGGGTCGAATCAAGCCGAGCTTCTCGGCTTGACGGTCGAACTCTCTGCCACTGAGCAGAGAGGAACCCGGACGGAGCGCCGCCGAAGGGCAGAGTCTCGTTCGGGGAGGTTGACCAACCCGATCCCGTTTATACGGGTTCTACGAGCATTTTTTGGCCGAGCCTACGAGCTCGAGAAACCCACGTTAAACTCGGCCTTGTGCCACATGCAACCCTCGTGGGAGGGTGGCTAGATACCGAATCAAGACGAGAAGCTCGGCTTGACGGTCGAACTCTCTGCCTCTGAGCAGAGAGGAACCCAGACGAGGCTCCGCCGAAGGGCAGAGTCTCGTTCGGGGAGGTTGACCAACCCGATTCTGTTTTTACAGTTTCTACGGGTATTTTTTGGCCGAGGCTACCGGCTCGGGAAACCCACATTAAACTCGGCCTTGTGCCACATGCAACCCTCGTGGGCGGATGGCTAGATACCGAATCAATATTATTATTTCGTGTAATACACTTTTGTTTTTTCTACTCTTGTGTTCGTATTGTTCTTCCTTGGTCCTCACATGGACCATAACAATAGCGTTACTGACGATATTTTTATCAATCCTTTTTACTTTTGTAACTTATTTAACTGGGATAGAGATAGAGGAAAAGAGGTTAGTCTATTGTAATTCTGTCTCTCAAAGAAGGAAATTGTATGTTAAACGAGATACGTGATAAAATCATTTTTTATAATTGAAAATTATGGGGTCGCACGATACGCGAGATCGAGTATTACACGAGTATACACGGTAACCTAGAAATTCATCGAATCTTAGTTTTGACCTTTTAATCTATTATTTTTAACGGCGTGTTACTTGTGTATAGTTATATTTTATAGGTATATTATCATTAAGGACGTGAGGGTATCATAGAGTTTATTGGCACCGAAAATGGGATAGTCGTGTTGAATTCAAATTTCACCTGAGGCCGTTCTATTCGGGTTCTCAGAAATATTTCTTGGGAAGCGTCTGAATCTATCAGTTTTGGTTAGCAACCTGTCTAGAAGGACAACTCGGATTTTTACCGGCAGGGTGTGGAGCGAGCACGTGCATTCCGTAAATTCTAATTTCTGTAGGGTTAACATGCATGCAAACAGATCTATCTGCAATCATACACACAAAAGCTTGAATAGAATTCATAAAATAAAAGATCCAATAATTATAATGGTAATATTGCAAAAACTGAAATTATAGAAAGGAGACTAAAATACCAGAAGATATTTATTAATTAAGAGCTGAAAAGTCAAACCAGGAGTAGGTAATGGAAATAAAAGCGACGTAAAAAAATTAAAGAATTCGAGCAATAAATAGCAACCAGGTCTTGCAAAAGAATTGGTTCTTGCTGTAAACCTCAGTGCAATCTTATTTCAGGTAATGCTAAACTTGACAAAGATTAATGAAAGCCTACTTTCAGGATGGCTGACCTCCAGGAGAGCAACATTCTACACCTTCTTGGCTTCACGTTTACAACTGACATGAATTGGAACAATTATATCGAATCAGTTGCTATGTCTGCTGCAAGGTAGATTGGTTCAATGTATCACCGCCCTCAAAAAAAAAAAAAAAAATTTAAATCCATTGTCAGTGTCCAATATTCACATTTATAAATCTACCATGTGTTCGTGTATTGAATACTGTTGACACATGTGCTCCAGTACTCGGGATTAAGAGAAGGTCTACAATACAATCGACTCTGGCCAAGTATATCGTATCCAGTGACTTTCTTACCGACGTGAAGTGGCTTCTATACATATTTTCATGGAAACTGGTCCGATGAGCTTTTCTCCCTGCTTCTACATGAATTAAACGTACTACTAGATTGACAGCTAGATCTCACCGTTTTAATGTTGAAGTAGCAAGATACAACCGCTAATTCTACTCTAGCAATTACATTTCTCGCACTTCTCACCTGAGTAACTCACTTCCAATTTCCCGCTTCACTGATAAGTACACTCATTAAAAAATTAAATGCAAAGGCAAATTTTCTTGTTGAGGGGTTCTCCCTTTTTTACACAAATGGACTCACCCAGCATGTATATATACTACTGCTCCGGGAAGAGCAAGACCGGGAAACAAACCGAAGAGGGAGAGTGAAAGGTTGAAGGTAACAGACAGACAGAACGAACGTAGCGATTAAGAGTCACAGTGAGCGAGCACGGAGACTCAGTAAGAAGTCATACGGCGATACTTCAATGCCAAAGACTGTATAGACATTTGGCTACTTACCCGTATTCCTGGAACTACTAACCTGCATTAACAGTTTGTATTATTACGTTAATACATTATTTTCCTATATTCATTCTTGGCGTTTGTTATTTATTGGTACCGGATTTCATCTCGGAATCCACAACACTTCTTAAATTGTGTTTCTTTTTCTTTCCTTTTCTTAATCCTTCGCATTTTCAATGGACTCAGTATCTTTCAGTTTCTGTAAACTCCTGAATCCTAGTGGCACTGTCGCCTTACTTGGGGTGAAACGATTAAAAAAGAAATAAGAAGATAAAAAAAAAAAATGAAAGAAAATATAAAGGAAAATATTATTTAAAAATTGGTCAAGGGAAATGATTTTTTTTTTCTGCTTTTCATCGCTGTATCTCTTCAGGACAACAGCGATCTTGGTTTTTCACAGCTTCCTGCCTTTTTCTTTTACCAGGTAACATTCAGCCTTTTACAATCATGAACACTTTATCCAACCAAAAAGAAAAAAATACTTAGGAAGGATGCACAGTGTTTCCCTCGACATATTTCCTTGAGTATGTCATGCGAGTGTTAAATACTGTAGATCAGCAGTCGCCAATATTTCGAACTTCATGGACCACTAAATGTGTAATTTTAAATTTGGCGGACCGCTAATATGAAATTAGAAAAAGGTAAATACATAATATAATAATAATTGGAAATTGTATTTTATTGATATGAAATACACGTATTAAAAGGTAGCAAAGTTATAGTGTAAATATTTAAATAAAACAAATTGAAAATTTAAAGTTTATTCAAATTTACATATTTTAGTGTGATATTTATTCGATTTGTTCGATATGGCGATTTGATGTTTTCAAAGTCCACTAAAAAGTTTTGTTTTTAAATATTTTACAAAAATAGATTTCGAGTACGACTGCTTATAAATTTGTATCTGGTGTGTAAGCCAATTCTTGAAGATCCCGCTATTACTCCATTACTATACCATGTTTGTAGAAAATTATACTAGTAAACCATCCAGTAACTAGTTATCAACAGTAATGATAAGAAACTTTTCAATAACAAGTATTGAACATGACTTTGCAAGTCTTGTTAGGTTATACTATGGCTGGATGTTGTCATATTTGTTTACTAGTGTTTATTTCGAAATTACATAATGTCGCAATTTTTCTGAGGACAATCAAAAGTTTTACACGGACAACTAGTGGTCCGTAGACCTCTTGTTGGCGACCACTGTGCTAGACGAGAGATCTGAAGGAATGAGCCAAGATCGATGTGCAATTTAATCTTCTTAGGGAGCTGAAGAAATCGTGGAATAGGCAGATGACAGTTGTCTCATTAGTTATCAGAGCGCTGGAAAAAGTCTTTAATAATTTAAAAAAAAAGCTGCTGTATTAACTCAAAATGAGAGAAAGCGTTTATTGCATCCAAATAGTGGTATTACTGAAAGCAACTCAACCACTATCCATGCTAGAACATTGAGATGACTTGCTTTCACTTCATCTCTGGCGTGAGTCATCACTTGCTACTTGTGCGTACACTCAAAATCTATATTATTATTACTTGAACATATATACGATCCATAATATGTTTTGTTACTCATTTTTTAATCTGAAGCTTCATAAAAATTGAAATAATGTCCCAAAATTTTCTGCGGATCATCAAACAATTTTGCATCTGTGGTCCGTGGATCACCGGTTGACAATCACTGCCCTAGACCTCCTTTCGTCTTTTTGTGTCTCAGAAGTTTCAGCTGCCTCTTCCTCCTTGCATGTTTCCTTCTCGTTTCTATTTTCCTTCCGACTTGCTCATTAATCATGTCGTCTATCTATGCTGTACCTCTGCCACTTCAAGGTTCTTCATCTCTGAGAGAATTATTCAGCATTCATTTTCATATAGGAGATTAGATCATACATAACACGTCTACTATTTGCTTCTTAAGAAAATTGCATCACTTTTTGTTTTTCATTTCATCCCCAGCAAGGCAATAAAGCCACTAAGAGGCAAGGCGTTATTGAATGTTAGAGATTATGAGCAAAAAACGCAAGTGAGGAAGAACAAGAAAAGAACAGAAATTAAGAAGACAGAAGAAAACGATCTACACTGCAATTAAATTTTTGTTTGAAGATCAAATTTGACGAGGGAACAAGAAGCTGAAAGACAGTTCCACAAGAAAGACGTGCGATATATATATATATATATATATATATATATATATATATATATATATATATATATATATTATGCCTTTAAATTCCTTGAGAAACATAGGGCCGCAAGTTATCGTTGCGGTTTCTGTAACAAGCCAGTGAGTAGGTTGATAGCCTACTGCACAACTCCCAACCTGGAGGATCAGGTCATGAATTCAGAGTTGTCCTTCTCCTAGACTAAGGCTATAGAACCTCCCCGGCTATTTATTCATAGCTGAGTTGGGGGAGGAGTATATTAGCACATAAGTGAATGCAATTCGACTGGAATTTGAACTCGGCTCTCTGATTCCTCAATCCGAGCCGCTATCCATTAATCCAACGTGCCTCATAAGACTAGTCATAGAAAAAAAAACTTTAGCATAGAACTTACGGTTACATTCATCATCAGAAGAATTACTGTGAAAGTAGAGAAAAGGAAGGGTTAAAGCGCTGGGGAAGACTAGAGCCGAGATGCCATGTCAGTAGCAGTAACATTGCAGATTCATCTTTGGATTTTATCAAGAAATCTTAGTACATTGCTTCGCATCTGGATGAAATCTTTTACTACTGATTTATATTTTCGAGTGGCAGTAAAAAAATTGGACTGCGAGGGCTGAGGTACCAAAATGATTTTTTTTTAAATGATAAATAGAAAAAAAGTCAGGCAATTAAAAAAAAGCGAGGAAAAAATTAAACAGTTGCTTGTACTGACAAAAACAACTTAGATAATCAGAAATGAGCTTCCATAATTTAATGTCTCGGCTTAAGATAGAAAAAAATTAAAGACAAATTTTCCTGAGGATAAGAAATCAAAGAGAACCGTTTTATAAAAGAGCCACAAGGAATGTGTCATATAGGAAGAAAATGTGTATCTACCGCCACCGAGGTTCGAGCGTGATACTCTGGACTTATGAATATGTTTTCTGTCAGGCGTATAAATAGCGGTGTCAGGCTACTGAGTGTTGTGATTATTGAGTCACAATTAAGTAGAACTATACAGTCGAATTAGTTTGAATTATTGTGCGTCGATGAGTTGGGTTTTGTTTTAGAATTAACCGGACGTTAAGCCGAGCCGCGCCATTAACAAAGTACTCATTGAACTGCTTAATTATCTTTAGTTGACTTTTAATTCTTTGTTTTTGTTGAGTATTTATTTCCGTCTGTAATTAAATACTGTTTTATTTAACACTGAAGCCTTAATTTATACTTCATTGTTAACGGCCACCGTACATCACAAAAGAATGCAAGATAGAATGTATCATGACGAGCGTAATACAAAGTTAGAGACTTTGGGCACCTCCAGGTGGTGTAATGGTTAGCAAGTTTGCCTTGCTAGAACAATTATGACTGAGTAGTGAGTTCGATCTTCACTAGATGCCCCATACTTTCGGCCTTGTGCCACATCTAAGCTATGCTTGGAAAATAACTTTGGGCCCCTCGGCGTGGTGTAACGGTTAGCAAGCTTGCCTCGCTAGATCAGTTACTACTGAAAAGTGAGTTCGTTCCTCACTGGATGCCCCATACTTTCGGCCTTGTGCCACATCTAAGCTTGGAAAAACTCTACAAAGTTAAAGAGTGAGAGAAAAATAGAATAAGATTTTGTTAATGAAATGGTAAATTGTATGCTTGTTTCTAAACAATCTATAATTAAGACCATATTCTCTGTGTGTGTGTATATATATATATATATATATATATATATATATATATATATATATATATATATATATATATATATATATATATATATATATATATATATATATATGTGTGTGTGTTTAATGTAATCAGGAAAATCGCATTCGAAGCATAACAATGTGAAAACATTTACTTTCTGAAACAAGTTTTTTTATTTGTCAGCGCTTAATTCAAATTGTGATTCTTTATTTTTAAGCAGTTCAGCCCAAGCAAGGCGGGATGCCTCTAACACGCAAGGGCTACAGAGTGAGAGCAAGAGTAAAGATGTGTGATAGAGGAAAGGATTTAAAGGACAGGAAATAGGTCAGGGCATCTGGTGATGTCGTCTGACATTACATTTAAATACTTGGAGATTATAGCTATCAAGGAAACAAGTAATAGGAAGGAAATTCCACGGACGCGCGGTGCAGTTCTATTGGAATAGAAGAGACGGCCACATTTAACCGTTTTGACAGTTAAAGGGTGGGAACGTGATGCCAGCCTATTTGCACGCTTAAATTCATGCAGTCTGGGAATTGGCGAAAGTAATTCGTCGGAGCAGTTACCGAAAGTATTTGTAGAAAACAGAGGGAGGCTACAGCACTGTAGACGAGATGCCAGATCTGGACTAATCAAATTTTCATATCGGTCTTTGGATTTGGTCGAGGACCTTAAGGCGAACAGCGGGGCACCAGACCATATATTGCAGCAGTAACTATGCAAGGGTTAATACTTGATTTATCTTGATAACAAACATTATCTATTATACAGTGAAAATGTGTTCAGATGAATATTTCACTAAAATCCGAGCGGCAAGTTGTGAATTATTTTGCACCTTCGTACATAGGTTTTTACATGAACTTTTAATGGTGATATATACACAGGTTGTATCAAAAATACTTTTACAATCACTGTTGTTGGTTTCCACGTTAAAACAAGAAAAAAGTCAATATATATATATATATATATATGTGTGTGTGCGTGTGTGTGTGTTTTCGCTGTATTGCTATGTACTCTAGGTCACATTTGTCATTCGTGTACATATGTGGCTAGACAGTTATCAATGTTTAACGTGTGTAGCAGTGAGTTAACTGAGAACTGTTCCGATTAACAATGACAGTATATTCATATCGTGAGCAGGCTTATATGATATTTACATACGTTCGCGCAAATAATGATGAATGCGAGGCTGCACGGCTGTATCAGATTAAGTTCCCAGACCCAAAGCAGCCAAACCATCCAACCTTTGCTGCTGTCTATCACCGCTTTACTAAGACAGGATCCGTGGCACCACAAGTCATGAATCGAAGAAGCCCGAGACGCTCCTGACTCCGAAGAATACATTCTACAAGATGTAGAAGACGAACCGCGTATCAGTACACTTCATGTGCCTTTAGCATATCGTACATCTCATCGTACCGCACGGAGGGTAATTCAAGTGCACCATCTTTATCCGTACCTTATGCAACGTGTGCAGGCTCTTTCGCACTCTGATCACGCACCACGAGATAACTTTTTCCAATGGTTTATAGCACAAATTGCCGATCCGTTGTTTGACTCTTCAGTCTTGTCTACGGATGAGGCAACATATGGAATAACAAATTTACACAGCCAGCAATTGTGAACGGATTGGATTCCACATGATACAATACAGGCTAGATACCAGCATCTGTTTACGATTAATGTGTTGGCTGGAATTGTAGTAGACTGTCTGGTAGGTCCACATGTTCTCCCAGGAGGTCTTACAGGATCTGTCTACAGGGACTTTATTTCGAACGCACGTACCAGACCTGCTAGTTGATGTAGCCCTGCTAATACAAAGGCGCATGAGGTTTATGCATGATGCTGCTCCAGCACACTTTAGTCACATTGTTCGATATTCGCTGGCTGAAGTCTACCATAAAAGATGAATAGGTAGCGGCGGACCAGTTCTATATGCTGCACATATCCCCAACCTCTATCGTTTGGATTTTTATATGTGGGGTCAGATGAAACAGATCATGCAGCAGACAATAATGCAGAGACGCTTTGTGGGACTATTTAAAAGGGTCCAGTAGTCACTGATCTGACGGGTGCATGGGCGTGTACAAGCAAGCGGAGGACATTTGGAACATTTTTTATGTTTATATGGATATTTTACCTTGTTTTGGTATTGGGAACGACCCCAAGGTTTGTAAACGTAATTTGGGATTGTATGTTGTATTGTAACGT
>OZ010574.1:53095096-53105096 GCA_963932145.1 Acanthosepion lycidas | reverse complement strand
GTATATGTATTTATATATACAGTTGCGATGGATAAATTGTCGCCTAAATTACTCAAAATTTAAAATAACACTGACAGCCCATTTTAGCAAATATATTTAACAAAAATAGACAAATATGATGAAATACTAAACAGAAAAATAAAAATAAAAATTCAATAAAATCGCCATTGTCATTGGATTCAACTCCAGTCGCCAATTGATTTCGAAATTTCCTGCACCTCTTCTGGACGGTCTCCGTGTTTAAATTGATAAATGTAACAATAATACTTGGTGTTACAAGTTTTGTTGTTCTCTCGCTCAACCGCGTTATATATATATATATATATATATATATATATATATATATGAGAAAACCTTTAAATCCTTAGCTTCATGTTATTTAAAATGTATCAGACAAATATAAACCGATCCAAAATTATTTAACTACCAATACATACATATATATATATATATATATATATATATATATATATATATGTGTGTGTGTGTGTGTGTGTGTGTGTGTGTGTGTGTGTGTGTGTGTGTGTGTGTGTGTGTACAGGGTGCGGTAATTTTTTTTTTAATTTCGCGTTTGCGTGTTGTTTGTTTTTGATTTTGTCGACTGCACAGTATAGAAGGGTCAGTTGCGCACCATCTTTACGAGCAAAAGCACAATAACGCAATTCACTCCGCCAGAAATTTGGAAACAGCATGCTGTACTACTTGGTATTCAGGCCGGAAGCTCCAATGCGAACATTTTAGTGTACATTCTGTCTACAGTGCCCATTAGTCTAATGGCGATTGCGAAAGTACGGTAGCTCGGAATATTTACTCTGATCGTTCTGATAAGAGAAGAAGTCTTGAATTTGTTAGTGGATTCCTTAGACTCAGTACGGAAGCTTACATCGAGTATCTTAATGAGGTAGTGCTGCCCTGCGTTAAGTGGGTGGCTGCTGGAAGATTCCATGTCTGCCAAGGAAAAAAAAAACATTCATGGATGTCAGACAATTTCTGCAACCACATCACCCCTTACATCTGGCCACCTACCTCCCCAGACTGAAAACCCCCTTGATTATTATGTGTGGAGCGCGGTTGAGCGAGAGAAAAACAAAACTTGTAATACCAAACATTATTGTTGCATTTATCAATTTAAACACGGAGACCGTCCAGAGGAGGTGCAGGAAATTTATATACATACATATATATATATATATATATATATATATATATATATATATATATATATATATATATATATATATATATAAATATAAACCGATTACAGTTTTTCGTATATAAATACTAATCACAAAATAAAATTCTTACATGTGCCTTTAAAATGTCACTCACAGTCTTTTTACAGATAAACCATAATTGAAATATATATATATATATATATATATATATATATATATATATATATATATATATATATATATATATATATATATATATAATTATCTATTTAAAAAATATGATACCTTCGCTACATAAGAGTTCTCATGTTTCAAAACATTATTTACCTAACGAGTTCTTTCTTAATATCTTTGGATTATTTACTTAAAGAGTTCTTTCGTATTCTGTATATATTTTCACACACACACACACACACACACACACACACACACACACACACACACACACACACACACACACACATATATATATATATATATATATATATATATATATATATATATATTGAAGTTAACTCTTTTTGTGGGGGAGAAAATATATAAAGTTTTTATGTTATTTTATGTGGTAAATAATTTGTATTTTTCCATCCTACGCTAATTTTCTCTTTTAAATAAGTATATTTTGCCAACTCTTGCGGAGTGATTTGGAAAAAAAATTTATTAAGTCGGCCAACTTCTTTCTACTCAATTATTGCGCACCTTTGTTTTTCCACGGGCTTGTGCAAAACTTACACTCTGAACCTAATCTTCTGCACTTTCTTATACATCAACCAACTAGAAAAGCAATCACTTTTCATTGTCTTCACTTGAAATCAGAATACATTCTACCAGTATCATCGTCAGAATAAGCATCAGTCAGTCAACGAGCTGTTCGATTCCTTAATCTAAAATAACCCCGCCAGGTTTTGCGAAGGAGATCCTTTTCTTCTGCTTGTAAGAAAGTGCAGTAGGGCAACCCGGCAGAAAGAAAATGGCGACCGGCCGCAGTCACGTTTTAACCTCAAATTTACGAGAGCAGCTAGTCAAGCGCAAGGCATTATTCATGGGTCACTGGAGCAGAAAAATTACAAGGCGGGATATGGGAGGGCTGCTTTTATTTCTCCCAATAACTTTTGCCGAGTTCCCCAGCTTCACAATGCAACGGGACAAGTATAAGGATAGATCGAAAAATCCCGCCTACTTCCCTGCTGAAACGAAATTCTATTTTCTTTCTGTTTGGCTTTTTCTTTCACCCTTATCCCTTCTGTCTTTTCCTCCCGAAGCAGTCTTCTTAAAGTGATTTTCTTATATCGCAGTTATCTTCTCTTTTAGTCATTTCAGGTTTACCTCCCTTTTGTTCCTTCTTCGGCTGGACATTTTCTTATTCACTTGAGTTTCTATCATAGTTATTCTCTTAATTTTTCCTGTCGGGATTATAATTCCTTTAACCTTTTCTTTTTTTACTTAATTTTGAGTTTTCAAATAGTCCTTTCTTGGTGAATTCTCTGTCTTCCAATTCGGTATTATTAATGTAATTTCTTCTTCTTTTTCTTCCAATTCATTCTAATATAATGAGAATTCGGACAATATTTCTATTCAATTTCCTATTCTATACCTTTTGTCTTCATGTTGTTCTCATGTTGTCCGTGTCACTGATATATATATATACCCCAATCTTTTTCTCTTTATTTCAAATGCCTTCTTTTTCTTCTAATTTAATACTGCCATCTTTTCGTTCACTTTCTCATTATCTCTCATCTACACGTAATATATCATTTCCCTTCCTTATTCTGATCAACAGACTCCCATTTACTGATTTTCTTTCCCTTACAAGAATTCTTTATTTTATTTTCTATCACGCATGAACTTTTTACGCCATTCTCTTCCTTCACCCGTCTCTATTCCAACTTCTGCTCAATGTCAGTTTACCTCTATCTTCGCTGCTAATTACCTATTTCATACGCCTTTCTTTCCTTTTCCTTGCTGTATTTTATTCCTTCTTCCATCCTATATTTTGTTTTAGTTTGCCTCAATTTTCCAACGATATCTCGCGCAAAAATTTCCTATCGGCCGACGGAATGAGGCAGTCGATAAAATTTTATTATAAAATATTGCCACACCTGTCCACGTTATGTGCAAATCGTTAACGACACTCGCTACCGCTTTCCACTTTCTCCCTTTACCGCCACTTTTGTAACGGTATTGTAATTTTAAAACTATATTTTACGTCTGTCACACTTGTTTGCTTTAGGCCTTCTTTGTTTCATCTTTATCTCTGAATTATACGTTTGTTTTCCTATACTGTTATTGGGTCGAGTTATTTTTCATTGTTTTATCTTGGCATTTATTTGATTGAATGTATTATTTACTACTGCTTTCTATGTGTAAGTGTTTGATATATTTTGTTTATTCCTTCGGACAATATCGGTTGTCGAATTGCCACTCAAAGAAAATGTACGGATATGTAAACCCCTACCACACACGCACGCACACACACACACACACACATATATATATATATATATATATATGGAGGCTGGTAATTTTAAATGTGGTGTATTTGAGATGATTTTATACTTTTAAACACGCATCGTTAAAAGTAATAGACATTTTGTGCCTATTATATTTCTATATTTTTCTACTGTATAAATTTCCTTCTGTAGATATATTGGTTGCGTGTGGATAAATTGGCCAAAGCTGACTTGCCGTCTCAAGATTTTGATTCAGATGCTGTGATAAAATTATGTGTTATTATAAAAAGGAATTATTATTTGAAAGTGCTTTTATTTTTTCTTAGAAAACTGAATCGAACGCAGCTAAATTCAATAAGTCATATTAAACCTACGGGTAATAATATGATAAAAATTACAAATAATTTGTTTGTAATGATATCTTTTGTATGAATTCTCGAATGTGGGGTCTTAAACAATAGTTTGTTTTTATTTATGGTTAGTTCATTGAACTGGATGTGAAGAAATTCTATCATCTGCATCTTCATTATAAAAGTCCTTACATATAACAATCACAAAATGACTATTTTTAATAATATATCTATAAAGACATTTTTATGTTCATACATTATTTTTATAGATACAAATATTCAAGTAAATGCTCTGTTTTATAATAAACAGTATTAAACAACATTTACCGGCCCGAATGTCCGAGAAATTTTCACAGATAATATTCGTCCTCCGACAGGATTCGAGCCTGTATCCTATACGGAAACGCGTCATTTAGCTTGACGTGCCTTTAGTCGACTTGGCCACAGAGGAGCGTTCGGTTGGCAAGGTCGAATTTACTGTATGTGAACTTCAATCTTCTATGAATCTCCCACGTACATTCATATCTGCTCATGGCGTATCAAATGTAAACAAATGACGTCACACATTATGAAATGGACAAAGTCTTACAATTATTTTAAGACATTTTCATGTTTATACATTCTTTTTAAAATGTCTTAAAATAATTGTCCACATGATCATTTCATAATATATATATATATATATATATATATATATATATATATATAATTTCTGTGTATGTTTAGCCATATATTAATATTGAATTTGATACAAGACCACTAAAATCCATACAAAATAAAGTATGCAGCATAAAAATCAACTATGCTGAATTTTTTTTATTATCTATTTTATCTACTGGAAAATTTCAGTAAAAAAAAAGTAATACAAATTTGAAACTATATATTTTAGAATTTCACGTAACCAAAATATAACTGCCATTGTACGCATGCGTATAATCAATCGTCACTCATGTTCATTTGATATCAAAAAATATGAAGAAGACAAACATTACATAACCAATTTTTATTATCCTTACAGTTATTGTTAAATACAATACATTATTATGGTTATTCTATGATTATTTCACACTTTATACATAACAGATGGAAGTAGCCGATTACTCTATTTTGACATAAACATCCCCACATAACTCAGAATTTAAAGGTTGTTTTTCTGAGTGAAAAAAACGGAAGAACTCCTTTCATATTAGTTCTGGCTTACCTGCGGACTATAATTGGTACGCCCCCAATCACATAAATACAGTAGTTAATACTGTATATTGGTCTGCAGTTGAAGATTCGTCACAAGCTGCGCTGGTCAAACTCTTTGCTTTCGGGCAGAGAGGAACCCCAGATGAGTCTATGTCGAATGACAGAGTATCGTTACGGGAAACATCTACACGACCCCGTTTTTATACGAGGTCTACGGAGAATTTTTGGCCGAGTATACTGGCCTGGTACCCCACATTACATTCGGCCTTGTGCCACATCTGATGCGTGGGGTGGTTGGAATATATTCTGAAATCGGAGATTCGTCTGCATCTGTGCTGGTCAATCTCTCTGCCTCTTTGCTCTGCTATGTTGAAGGGCAGAGTCTTGTTTCGGGAAACGTCTACCCTACTCCGTTTTATTCGGGGTCGACGGGGAATTTTTGGCCGAGGCTACGGGCTCGGATACCCCACATTAAATTCGTCCTTGTGACACATCTGACCGCGTCGGGCGGTTGATTGATATCCTGCAGTTGGAGATTCATTGTGGAATTTACTTGACTCACTTCTAGTAATTGACTACTACTTCTACGCGCCGCTAGCGAATCTTATATGTGTTGCTCTTGTCCTAAGTATTATCGTTCATTATCATCCTTCGTGTAATTATTATTTTCAGTAAGCTTCCCTAGGTTACAAAATTTTGACGATAAGGATGAGATAAAATTTACAACAAAGGTAAAGCTAATATTTTGACTCTCTGCCTTTGTTTTCCATGAAACCGTCGAAATATGAAAGTTAACAGACAAACTTGAATACGTTTCGTGAACGCATAAAAGAAAAGGCAATTATTCGCGCTTTTAATTCAAATGGTGTATATTTTTATGTAAATATAACATCACGCCGACATCAATCGTTTCTTTGGCAGTCAGTAACAATATCCCAAGATTGAAATAAAGATTCAAACCATAATATTACATTTCACAAAACTCAAGTGCAAATATTGCACACTCACTTCGGCATTGCCGTTCCTGTTTCCGAAATTCTAAAGCAAAAAAGTAAATAAATAAAAATAGCTGGTAGATTAGTGGATAAAATGCTGGTCTTGCATACTACAATTTAGATAATTTTACAGAGTAAAATATAGTTTGGCATCAGGAATCGTATCCTCTGAAGATGCTTTAACAATTTACTAATCACACGCGGAATTTTAAATAACTGGGAAGCGTTTTGAAAGAGGACGGTAAGTGCGACGCTGGGATCCGTATACGTATTGGAATAGCCAAGGACACATTCCAAAAGCTGGGAATATTGCGAGACAGGAGGATTTCTTTGGCAATAAAGAAAAGAATACTTAGCCGTTACGTGACATCTGTTCTTTTTACGGCAGTGAATGTTGGACGATGAAGAGACTCGAGGAGACAGAAATGTGGATCTACAGAAGGATGCTAAGGATATCATGGACCGAGCGTGTGAGCAATGATGAGGTCTTAGAACAGTTGCAAACAAGGAGGAGACTTATACTTAACATGAGGAAGGGGCAGTTGAAGTTCCTGGGGAATTTAATGAGGAAAGAGGGCCTGGAGAGTCTGATACTCACGCGTCGAATAAAAGGAAAGATAGACAAGGGAAAACAACGCATGTCATACCTAGCGGCCTTAAGCAAGTGGATGACAGAACGTGGTCTGGAGGTAGTGGCAGCAGAAAGAAAGAACTTGTTGCCAGCTGCAAGGGATAGAAGGAGGTGAAGAGCCATGATCGCCTACTTCCTGAAAGAACATGACACATAGAAAGAAAAGAAGCTGTCGCTTAAAGGCATATAACTGACTGTTTAAGTTCTTTTTGACAATTAAGACATGAAAAATTACAGTGCTCTTCGATAAAAGTGACTCACCTGATTTTTTTACTAAATGTTCTCTTCTCAGATGAGACGAAAGTCGAGCTAAATTCAAAGGATGAGCGATCTAAAATCCGAAGATGAAGCTTTGTAAGCTTTTTCAATGGAGCATTATAAAGTACAGGCTCTCGAAAAAGCAGTTGAGCAACATGCTCCATAAGCTTTCTATAGGGTTGAGTTCAGGAGATTGGGGTGCCCATGTCATAACCCTCACCTGCTTCTCATCAAAGTATTCCTTCATCAATTTTGATTTGTGACAGGGAGCATTATCCTGCATAAAAATGAGCTTAGTGGGGTCGATTGCATCCTTTCAGCAGAAGAGAGCAGACAAAACTCTAAAATTCTCTTGTACTTCTCGCTCCTGAGGGTCTTTTTTAATAGGTTTTAAGAAACCAGTTCCATGAAAAGAAAAGCATCCCCAGAACATTATACTGAACGGATGCTTGACAGTACTTAATGCTAAATTCAAAGAGCTTTCAAAGCTTCTTTTTTCGGATTTTAGATCGCTTATCCTTTGAATTTAGCTCAACTTTCGTCTCATCGGAGAAGAGAACATTTAGTAAAAGAAAATCAGGTGAGTCACTTTTATCGAAGAGCACTGTATATCTTTTAGAAACGTATTTATAGGAGCAAGTGTCCTCTTCTTGTTGCTTATAAACACTCCGCGTTGATCATTGTATCATCCAAATATTTCCCTAATTTCCAACTAAGCCAATGATAATTAAAAATATTCGGTTTAACATTTCGAAATCTTTCCACTTGCTTGAGCTAGAATATATAAGTGTTTGTTAAATGTATGGCCTGAGGATCAAGTGTTCAATCCTTGTAACAGCCAGTGAAATTCATGTATCCTTGATTTGAGGAACAGACAGAATAGATATATTCACTGACACAAGATGTTGCAGTCAATATAAGAGGAGCCTCTCGTGTCTCTGAATTAGTTCATTGAAAAAATGGTTATGTTCGAAGTTGGTACTATATTATTGACTATAACTGGTAAACAAATGACAAATGGTACTATAGTCAAAATGTTATAAATACAGCAAAAAAAAGACAAAGACACCAGGCAAGTATTTATAATAAATCACTAAGTTACTATATAAAATCGTATATGTTCATGTTGTTTGTAAATTTTTCATTTAAGGTTTTCTTATTTGAATTATAAAAAAGAAACTGAAAACACCATCAACAACCAAAGCTCTGATGACAAAACCGTCTACACATAATCGTCATTTGCTGCGTAGTCAAATATTTATAGCTTTGTTTTGAATAAACATCGTATCGGTGACAGTTTAAAGAGACAACAGCTAGAGGATGTCATAGAAGATATGTTTAGTTTTGGCATCAATGGCCTTGCGAAATGAGTAACACATCTGTCAGTTTGCGTGCATATGTGTATGTATATGTGTGTCTACGTGTGTGTGTGGGGGGGGCGTACCTGTGATTGTTATTTTTCAAAATGCACATTTTATATGAACTGTTTTTCTTTCATTTATTGTGTTAGAATTTTTGAGAATCAGTTATTAACAAAAAGTAGATGCTGTGTGTATGGTAGACAAGGTTCGTTGCCTTTTTCCTACTTTTTGTGGAACATTACATTTCAATTTGTAGTTGTGTCCAGTTCTCATAATAGTATCCGAATCAAAAGTGAAGAAAAGGTGAAAAAGGCATAAACGACGCGTTTCGGCGAGAACGTCATCTCTATCGGACTTCATCAGGTTAGAAAGAAAGAAAGACAAAACCCCATGTAAAGACAATGCGTTGTGATCTCTGAGATTAAGTGGGGACCATAAATTAAATTAACTTATCTCATCCGATGACCAGCCATCGGGGTTAAAAATATCGAAAAATCCATATACCCTCGTAACAATGTATCATTGAATAATTATATAACTTTCGAAAAGAACAACTATAACGAAGGAAAGGTAGATAATAAAAAAAAATGTAACTGCCGAAATAATATGAACTGTCCCTTAAACGGACAATGTTTGACTAATAATATTGTTTATAGAGCTAACATACAATCGGATTCAGAAAATAAATTTTATATTAGTTCAACTGAAATGCATTAGAAAAATCATAATAATCATAAACAAAATTTAAAAAACGACAATTATAACAATAATACTGCTCACTCTAAATATTACAGGCAAATGAAAGATCGTAGAAACATACCAAAAATTACGCAGGAAATAATGGCAAGAACTAAATCTTACAATGGAAAAGGCGACATATATAACTTCTGCCACCTGGAAAAATTGAGTATTCTTAAAAAACATAAACTAAATAAATAACCCTAATATACTAAACAAAAGAAATGAATTAATCGTTACACGTGGACGTAAAATAATTACCTCTTGAAATATTAAATCATGCATGGAACTCAGAGTTGTGTTGGTGGCGATGAAAAAATATATTTATTATTAATATGAATTATTCTTTATTAATTTATTTGCACTTTAATAACAAATACATTGATCTCTTTTTGTTGATCAGTTTTAAAATTTTGTATTACTAGGATGCACTTGAATTATATACCAACAGATTTGTTACCTTTACTATATATATATATATATATATATATATATATATATATATATATATATATATATATATATATAATTTAAATAAAAACAGACCACTTTAAGGTTCCATGTAATAAATTATTTCACCACAGCCCTTTTAAAAGAATTGCGAATAATCAGACTTTACTTCCAACAAAGGGTGAAACAAAAAAAAAATTGCTCTGGATTTACATTGAGCTCTCTGGATTTTATCCTCCTTGGGTCTACCCGTACGGATTACCTAGTTTTTATAAACTATATATATATATATATATATATATATGTGTGTGTGTGTGTGTGTGTGTGTGTGTGTGTGTGTGTGTGTGTGTGTATAGGATAATCACAAAATAAGGTAAAAATATTTACTTATTCAACATGCT
>OZ010574.1:53077596-53090096 GCA_963932145.1 Acanthosepion lycidas | reverse complement strand
ATATATTCTTTATTTTAAGATATTAGCACATGAGAATAGATGATACATAAATGTAGCATTTATCGTCATGTTATAATATCCTAAAATAATACATACATACATACACATATATATATATATATATATATATATATATATATATATATATATATGTCTGTGTGTGTGTGTGTGTGTTAAAGCGTGCAGCTTATACTGTATATCATAAGGCAACAAGTTATACAAAGAATGAAATAGCAAAATGTTAATGTGATTAATGGCGATATCACTTCGCTAACAAAACTTAATGAGACATTAACTTACTCCCAATTCCTTGAATAATAAGCTCCTTATATTTGATTTCCATCACTTCATCTGACAAGTCGTCTTCTTACATATTGTAATTCAGGATTCTACCTGTGTAGATGATAGTGAGTAGTTATAAAAAGCTTTAAACAGCTGACGAGATATGATTCAATATCATGTATCCAGATTCCAATTAGTAAAAGTTTATATAAAAAAAAGTGAGAGAAATACAAAAAAAGTAAAACATAAAGATGTTTTTTTTAAACAAGTATCTTCAATCTGCAAATCACATTAATTTTTTTACATGAATTTGGGATGAAAAATTTTGATTGAATACGTAGCCAGCAATATGATTATCTGAGTTTTATCAAGAATAACTGTTGAACAATTATTGCTGATTAATGTAAAAACTTCCACATACATAGAAATCGTTAGTTATGTAAATAGATTAGCCAATTCTCAAAACTTAATTTCCACATGTTTCACTAATCAAACAGCTTCATCAGAAAAAAAGGATTTTATTTTTAAAAAAATCTCGACTAGCGAAATAGAACGTCATTTACCAATTCATAAATAGATATTAATTAATCATAACAAAGTTATATATATATATATATATATATATATATATATATATATATATATATATATATATATATATATATATGCACCAATCCTTGTCTATGTTGCTTCATTTTTTTTAACCTATTTATCATATCCGATTTCACTGGATGTTTTTTTTTTTTTTTTTTTTTTTATCTGTCTATATTTCTGATTTGGGCTATTTTAATTTTTTTACATTGAGTTGTCCTCATTTTCATTGTCATATTCACGACGATTCAGTCGTTGTAGGCTCCGGCCTTCGTCAGGTGATTTTAATTTCGAACTGAACACTGTATTTCGTCCAGCGGGGCAGATTGTTGTAGTCCACATGTCATGCCCCTCCCGGACGTCCCAGTATCAAATATCTTCCTTTAACTCAACTATTTTCTGCTGTAGCTAGGTATTGAACCCACTATTCTTTGGGTTAAGTCACTAGATTAAACCAACGCTTTACTCTACTGGACCATGCGTCCTTATTTTTTTAATTGAAATGTAATGTTTTTTTTTTTTAGATTAGTTTTTACTATACCTAACTATTAGGTTGGTGCAAAAATAATATCGATTTTTGACGTATATTTTAACGTCAAAAAACGATATTATTTTTGCACCAACCTAATAGTTCTTATGCTTTTGTTGTTGTACACTTTTTATTGATATTATGAACAAATTCATATAATGAGATGAAAACTAAATCATTTTTATCTAAACATTTTCTGTATGTTCGTGTTTTTTTTTAATTTGAAAAAATGTGTAATTGATTAATAAAAAAATGTTCTTTTTTTTCTTTTTCATGGAAGCACGTCTTTTAACATTTAATCTTTAATAATTATAGTTTTAGTTCATACCTTATTTGACATCATCATACTTATTATAAAACCCAGGTTATGTGTGTGTGTGTCTGTGTGTGTGTGTGTGTTCGTTTATATATTGGATCGGATTTCCTGCACTTTTCAACCGATTTCAACAAAACTTCACAGGACTACTTAAAATTACATTGCGGTGGTTCTGAGAGTGCCAAAAGTTGAAAAAAAAAACAATTGTTTTTGCACGAAATCAATTTGAAAACACGATTAAGAGGCATCGCTGTCGCGAGAATGAAAGGGGGGACAACTCATATCGAGTTATACTTATTATAAAACCCAGGTTGTGTGTGTGTGTGTGTGCGTGTGTGTGTGTGTCCCTTTATATATGGGATCGGATTTCCTACATTTTTCAACCGATTTCAACAAAACTTTACCTTTTTTTGGCAGGTAGTGTTTCTTGTTGTCTTGCACACTTTTTTCTTTATTTTTACATTCAGAATGGTTTAAAAATTCCATTTACAAGACAATTGTTTATAATAAAATTGAAATATTTTTATTCAATCGGTAGACTCATAACGATTGAAAACAATGTTTTTGTTTGAGTTTGGGTTTGACCAATTCGTAAAAAAAAAAAAAACAAAAAGAAAAAAAAAAACAAAAAGAAAAAAAAAACTATTTAAGACATGCGTGTCCTTCAACCTTAAACAATAATCTTTGTCAATTTTATTTTTCAGTCTTTCTGATGGTCGATACTTGATCTATCTCTTACTGTTATATCCGCGGGCAACGCCGGGCTCTACTGCTAGTCAGAAATACAATAAAAAATATGAGGAAATGTTAATACATATTGATCTATCTATCATTCAAGCGATGCATATTGATTTTAAACGTTTTATTATAGCATTAATCTGACTGTTTCATTTAAGCTCAAAATAATTCTCTCTTTATAATAGCTCATCAAAAGAGATGAACACATCAGATTTCAATACGTTTTAACCCATTCTTTTAGCTAGATCTACTGATTAAATACTGTTCTTTATTACAAATTTGTTACAAATTTACTCTCATATCAATGTTATATACAGATGGTCTCTTGTCTTCTGCCGAGGGTCTATAACTTCTATTATTTTATATGCACCAATCCTTGTCTATGTTGCTTCATTTGATCGGCAGATGGCGTTCGTCATCATAATTTCCTTCGTTCTGAGCTTGCCTCTTCGAAATTCCAGCTGGCCTACGGGCGCTTTGAGATTGAGTGAGAGGAAGAAGGTTCATGAGGAATAACTTCAAGACCTCATATTGAGTATTTGTGTGATTTCATTTAGGTGAAAGGAAAACAAGCAGGAAAAGAAAATCAGTAACAATGGATCTGAAAAAAAAAACCCAACCCTTTTAAAGTAAAAGAAAATTAATTTAAAAAATATTTGTAGTTGTAGTAAAAGCTGATTCTCTAGTGCAATAAGACATATGATGATGATAAATAAGTAAAAGGATACAAGAAAAAAAAAGGAGTGGGAGTTGAATGGTTAGAAAAGCATAGAAACATCTGGAAAATATATTAAGTCTCTGAAAAAAAAATGTTTAGTTTGTTTTTCATTTAAAAATGTTTTCTCTGTATTCATTTCTAGTTTTCAAAAGAGACGTTTCTATGAAGGTTTGCACAAACTTAATATACTTTGAAGAACGAAATCATTTATCATATCAATTTTAACAGTGATATCGTTCACTAGCGTTAGCATATGAGCTGTTGTTTCTTTCTAATGCATTTGCGTATTGCCAACCAAAACAACTAGTATGTATTCGAGCTAAGATAAAAGACATGGTTTCAAATGCTGTTTCTATTAATGAGAATTTAATAATTCATAATACTGACACTATTAATTACGTTTTGACTCTAGACAAACCAGATACAAATACACAACATCATTGAAATTCCGAAAGTCACCTACATCGAATATTTTTTGCGGGGGAGAACGTTTGCGTAAGAAATTGCATGTCACGTGAGAAAATATGATTAGATGCGGCGCATGCATAACCGACTGTTGAGTCAAATTTGACTCAGTGCTTCTACGCCAGACGTACTTCTATCATCTGCTGATTATTCCATTGTTTTGTGATTTATAAAATTGTTCAAATCGTGTAACAGCATAATTGTCCATCTCACAAAAAAGGTTTATTATCTAAAAAATGCTAAACTAATTGAGTTTCTTTTTTCCCTGTTTTTAGATAAGATGTTTAACCATCTTGACACTATTTGTCGTAAGAATCACTGTAAATCCCTTTGATTTATTCAACAAGAAATGAACAGGTTTAAAATTGTTTTGTGTCAAATCCTTAAGGAGCAATGATAAGAGAAAAAAAATCATTCAGAGCTTCAGTAATAGTACCAGCGTTCATACACTGGCTTCCATCTTCAAATCCATTCAAGAACCATTCCGAGAACGGTGAATAACTTTAAAACGAAGGCACAATAGAGAGGAAAACTGTATCAGGTCACAACATAAATAGGGACCATCATTTCATCTTAGATAAAAAAAAAACATTTATAAATGATCTAACTCAATCCATAAGACGTTTAGCACGTAATAGAAGAGTTTCAGCTATGACAGTCCAAAGAGTAGTGAAAAAAGAATTGAAAATGAAATCGTGCGTGAAAACTGTGAGGCAACTTGTTACTCAAGGACAGAAAGTTAAAAAGGTCAGAGAGGACGAAGGTCAGAAAATGATCCTGAAATCACAGGATGTACATATATATATATATATATATATATATATATATATATATATATATATATATATATATATATATATATATGTGTGTGTGTGTGTGTGTGTGTGTCTGTGTCTGTGTCTGTGTTTTCTCTGTGTGTGTGTGTGTTTCTCTGTGTGTGTGTGTCTGTAATTTCAGGATCAGTTTCTGACTTATTCTAGATGTTCCTGAAATTCCACGCACACACACACCCACACGCACACACGTGTGTGTGTGTGTGCGTGTGTGTGTGTGTGTGTGTGTGTGTGTGCGTGCGTGTGTGTGTTTGAAATTAATCTCAATCCTTCATGAGCTTCCGATTCCTCTGGTAAGCTTATGCTTGCTCAAAGTAGAGTTCAACTGTGTTACAAAAATCTCAGAATATTCCAGTAAGATATGTTTAATCATTTCTATGATACAACGGTTGAAATCTTAGTCTAACAATTGGGACAGTTTTGCTGATACACGATTTGAACTTTTTTGCTGTTACACTCGGTAATTAAGACAACGGTTGTTTATAACAATGATGCTTCTTTACAAATAATCAATATCGTAATAATTTTATGATCTGTCCTTTCCTATTTTGTTCATTATTTTATTATTATCAGTAAGTTATGTGTCATGCGTGATACACGCTTAGGCGATTCTGTATCTTTCGATACCTGACTGACGAGGCAGATATTTTTTTTTCCCGCAGTAGATTGCCATTTCTTTCTGCCGTAGAATAGTTACTATCTAAAGCTATAGAACCCGGACTGTCCCAATATTTGCCCACAGCTGGGCGGGGGGAGAAGATGATTCATACCTTTCCCAAGGCTATTAGCACGTAAGTGAATGTAATGAATTTCACAAGAATTTGAACCCATTACAAAAGAAATAAACTGTAATATTATCGTTATTCACTATATAAAGCCCACAAGAGAAATGCTAATAAGCTTGCTATTAGTAATTCGTATTGGATTATATCGTTACAGTATTTGATTTATTGAAATTTTTGTTTTAAAACTGGATGTTTAAATAAAATATATCATATCGAAACATCTTTTACGTGCTGTGTCGCTTCTATATGTAAGCGGTCATGGCACATCACAGATTTCTATTCTTTGTAGCTCTTAGCAAGGTATGCTTATTTGCTACACTGCACACTTCCTCATCTGATATCAGTTTACATAGGCTTTTTAGGTATATGCCTCCCTATTTCTTTCTACACCATTTTTACTTTAGTGTCCTGCTAATCTGAAAATAGCACTTTTCCTCATTGTGCCCCATAGAAATTTCATGTGTCACTTTTTGATTCGAAAGAAAAGTCTCCTTTCTATTTCCATTTTCTTTAATACCCACCTCCTTGCTCACATACTTTGTCTATTGTTTTGTCAGAATCATTCTCCATGACCATATCTCTGCTGCCTTGAGTATTTTCTTCTTTGTATTCATTTTATACCAATGAAGACTCGAAGATGTTACTTTGTTTGAAATAATACGAGAAAGACAAACAAATATTATTAGGAAGTAAAAAATAGAAGATATTACATTTAAATTTTTGAAAAGCCAAAAACAGAGTTCCACCAGCGAGAAGTGCAAGATGAGAAACTGTTAGCATAGAACTTACGGTTACATTTAGCAATTCCAATTGTAAATTCATGATAACTAGTTGTCAATCTAATACTGCTCTTAAATTCGAGGTGTCAGAATAATTACTTTAATATTAGGTTCGTGCAAAAATAATGACGTAATAATGTCGTTTTTTGACGTAACGTCAAAAATCGACATTATTACGTCATTATTTTTGCACCGACCTAATATATTTATGGAAATTACTTGAATATATTTATAGAAAAGGGCATTTGCGTTACATGTTTTTCTTTGAATTTTATTAATAATCTCGAAATATATAGCAGGCACTGCAGACCAAATGTGTCATAATATTTAATCCATCGACAAATAGTTGATTTATGATTTTTTTTATTATTATTCTGGCGAGTCAAATTGTCTAGCATTATAAAGTGAACCAAATTTCACAGCAGCAGATATAGCAGCTGATTAAATATAACCTTTGCAGTTTATGTTTGCGAAAACGTTAGCACATGAAGACGTCATGAGTTACTTTCCTGAAGGTTAGCATCAGCCATACTGAAAGAAGACAAAAAAAGGTCTCTAAGACGATTTGAAATAAAGAGTACACCCGTGTGCAAATTAATTGAAGCAACTGCTTTCTTTTCCTTTCTTTCACCAGACAGTCAGTTTTAGACCCACTGAAGTGTCAAGGTGTAATCGATTTCTATTTTCATTGGATTAGGTCATTTGCAGTGGTGTCCATTAATATGAATCTATTTTCGGGGTGTATGATGAAATTTGTTTGGCCTTGAAAAATATTGCGTCATCCGTGATTGCATCAGGCTTTTATCATGCCCAAACACTATTGTCTCAACTGTCGATTAGTTGTCCCACGGACACACTGGCAAGTTTTACTAGTGAGCAAACCAAGTACTATAGACTGGCCCGGAAACTTTCCTGATTTAAATCCAATCGAGAATCTGTGGCCAATCTGCAAGGAACGACTTCGTGGAATGGACATACGAAATACTATGTCCACTGTGTGATGTTTCTTTGGAAAATACGAAAAAAAATGTAAATAATAACGAAATTATTCTTTTACTTTCAATGAATTTGCAGAAGGTTGTAGTTTCGTTTTGGAGATGTTAATATTAAAAAGCTATTTTTTTTTTGTCCCAAGGAAGAAATTTTCGAATATTTATTGCCATATAGGACGACTGATATAATATTCTTTGTTTCTAAGTAATTATTTCTTTTTCTTAATACATTATTTAGCTTATGAAAATCCTATTTCGCTAATCCAATGGGCATTCGGATTTTGCTGTCACATTATATCATTTCGAAATTTGAAAAAACCTATCTACTTAAGGATTCTGCTAAAAGACTGTCAAGAAGAATCCACATATGAATCAAGAAAACTCGGCGAATTTTATTAATATTATTAATGTTAGATTTATATTTACTGATTTTTATTATATCTCACCTCGACATGGAAAGATACGTGCGACGACAAGACCGTCTACTAGCAGTAGTTTCTTTACGGAGAATTTCTCCCACGTTTTATAATATTCCCTGTTCTCTTTCATAAGACAATCATATAAAGACTTGTAATAATAATCGCACAAAACTAAAATAAGCTTTCCATATAGGGATTTAGATGTCAACATTTAGGAATCTATAGCTGTATGACTAACACGCGTTGTGGAATAATTATAGGTGATGGGATGATACATGCATCGGATCCAGTCAATCGGGACTGGGAAATAAAACGAAATGAAACTGTTATATTAAACATAGGGGTGTGTGTAATTTATGGGTTACCGTACTGGGACGAGAAATCGTCCGAGTTCGTTACGTGGACTTTTTCTCCCAAATACTCTTTCAAACGGTATTTATCCACTGTATTAATCTAGTTAAATACCAGGGCAGATGTGGACTCGCTATCCTTCGTTTGCAACAAGTTTTGGAGTAGATTACCTCTGAATTCATACTTGAGGAGGTTCGTTTGAGATTCGTAACACATTATGCACCAGTTTTATAGAAAGAGATATTCTGGTAAAAGTAGTCCGGTTACGCTGTGATATCAAAGCATACCTATAAATTCCAAAATTACCTCATGTGGGTATAGTCTATTTCAAACCGGCACAACCTCACGCCAGACTTCTTCAACACTAGACTGACTGTATCGGAATCAGGGTTTTGAATTTAGTTTAGATAGCAGCTGGGTTGAATGTACAGGCCTACTCAAAGGGACGTCTCGTTTAGATAAGGAGTCTGGGTTGGTGACAAGGGGGGGGGGCGTGAAGTATCTCTCTAAGGGGATGGGGCGGAATTTTGATTTTTGGTGTATAATAAATATGCTTTGTTATAATAAATACATTGAGTAATCTCTTTAGATCAGTTTTAATATTTGATATTACAAGGATCCACCTGGATTTTATACCAACGGATATATTACCTGTAATATACATACATACATACATATATATATATATATATATATATATATATATCTATATATATATATATATATATATATATATATATATATATATATATATATATATATTGTGTGTGTATAAGATTTAGATATAAATAAAATATATCTGTAAAAGACAGTAAGAATAGACAAAAGGAAACCTTCTTTATACCAACGCGTTACCTCCCCCAAGGGAGTACGTCAATGGAAATTTGCTTTGGTGAATTTCCTCGGGCAACGAAAGGCGTTGATACCAATACATTTCGTTCCCTGACGTTATATATATATATATATATATATATATATATATATATATATATATATATATATATATGTTTCGTTATTTATGTGAATTCAGTTGCAGTAGATTTACTTTTTAAGATGTTTTAATATAATTTAGTATATAAATGCCTTATTAATAAGCAAAAACAAAACTAAACTGTATTTCCATATAAACTAACGGAAAATCTAATCTGCATTTGAATTAAAACGCACATGCATTATAATGTTTGTAGTTATGCATATTTTTGCATATTTTTGTAGTTATGCATATCTTTGCATATTTTAGAAGTGATCATATGCGTAAAACCAGCCAATCAAACAAACAGAAAACAGAATATAGGTTTTTTTTACACATATAAAGAGGAATCCCTCGATTAGTGCAACTAATGTGTACATCGGTACCTATAAAAAACGCCATTTTTAATTAATATGGTTAAAATGAAGAATGTTTTACCGGACTAATCGATTATTATATATGCACTAAATCAAATTTTAATATATTAAAATTTTAGCGCACTAATAAAAAAAACGCATTCAGGACTGCTGTATATTTTTGACGTTAGTGTATATGCATTTTAAGTGAGAGTGTGTTTGAATTCAAACAATCTGATGCTTTAGTAACTTAGCCTGAGACTTCAAATAATACAGAGAAATAATCAAATCAATGTATTAAGATTAACATAATAGAATTTTATGAACATTCAAAATAAATAGTATTACATACTAATTAGAAAAAGACGTTTTTATAAAACAATACAAATATAACTTATATCATATATTTCTTTTTACTAGGACACCTGTGACAACACTTGTAGACAATTCTATCAGAGAATATGTTATTAAATAGAGATTTGAATGTAAATTATGTGTTAATGTCTGTATGAAATTAATACATTATATGAGCGAATTCAATTTCTAATAAGAGTCAAACACAGGGCATTCCTCAGGCATAAATTTTAAAATCTGTAATTTTTTATTCATATATTTTCTTCTGTTTTAAATTCGGCAATATTTTTTGCTCTTGGCAATCGCTGTATTACATAGAAACAAATGTGTGTATATTTTACACAACCCGTCATGATGGATATGAGCAGCACTCCCTCTTTTATATAGGTTTCAATGGAGCTGACTGACAAAAGACTACGGTTAATTTTTAATATATATATATATATATATATATATATATATATTCAAAAATTTCCGAATCCTCTGCGCTGTCCTCAGATTGGCACCCAAACACTGAAATGTTCGTCATAGTGATTTTTTTCTCACCAGACGGCGCTCAACTGGCTCTACTATAATGTGCCGTGGACAAAGCCAAAAACAATCAACGCGCAATCGTGACATTTAAATTTACCCATTGCACGCTTTCTCTGTCTCTCTCTCTTTATATATATATATATATATATATATATATATATATATATATATATATATATATATATATATATATATTTATATCTATATATATATATGTGTGTGTGTGTGTGTGTGTGTGTGTGAAAAGTGTGTGTATATAGATATAAATAAATATATATATGTTTAATTATTTATATATTATATTATATGCGCGGCACTTATTAGAAAACGCTCAATATCAGAGATAGATCTAACATATTTGGTTGGATAGATGTGAGTTTGTGACCCTGGGTTTCACGCTTTAGTGATTGTCAGACAAATTTGTCTGACGATCGCGAAAGCGTGAAACCCACGGTCACAAACTCACATCTATCCAACCAAATATATATATATATATATATATATATATATATATATATATATATATATATATATATATATATATGGGATTGGATACCTATACTTTGTACTTTGAATTGTATATGCATCGACTTTAAAATTAAATGTATATCAAAGTTTAATTTATATGTGCGATGTAGATAGATAACTAGCTAGAGGGCTCCTTGAATATGAAATAGTATGATTCACACGTAAAATATGACCCAAGATCGTAATTTTGAGAAAAATCTCTTGCTCGTGTTGAAAAATGGCCGCCTCCACTCAACTGTTCTTTACGTAAAATCATCCACTTTATGGAATAATTTAAACGGTAACAAATGGGATACAGTTTCATTAAGAAAAACGAAGAAATAAATTAGAATTTTTGCTGAAATTTCTCAAAGGTCTCGTCCTCTCTTGTTTTAAAGTGTGAATGAAAAAAAAAATCAGATCCAAATGACTGTCAGTTGCTGGAGGGCTTTCCTTCAGTGGACCAAATGTCACAGATGAGCTGTGCACCCTGCTGGCAGATGTCATGAATGAAAAGGGAAATTAGGTTTTAGGCTGAAGACGATATTTGATTGCAATTTTGCTTTTTCTAAAAGTTATTTTCAGTAAAAATATCTAAGCTTCCATTGTACGCTTTCTTTCATTCTCCTTCTGTCTTATTCTTTTCATTCTCTGCATTATCTATTATTATTGTTTTCTTCTCGGTATTTCGTTTACCTCTTTTGCTTTCTTGTTTTACGATTGATTTCCCTTTTTCCCGTTGCTTTCATAGTTTCTTTCTGTCTTTTTCTTTTTTCTTTCTTCTCTCTATTTTTTTTTTATCAGTCCCTTTATTTCTCTTTTGCTTTCCTTTCTTCTGCCTCTTTCTTTCTTCTATGTCATTCTTCTCTTTTCTGTATTTTTTTTCACTTTTTTTGCTTTCTTTTTTTTTCTTTTTCTTTCATTCTCTTCCTTTCTCCTTTTCTTTCTTTCTTTCTTCTCCATCTCTTTGACTCTTTATTTCTCTTTTGCTTTCCTTTCTTCTGTCTCTTTATTTCTTTTCCTCTTTCTTTCTTCTATGTCATTCTTCTCTTTTCCGGTTTTTTTTTCTCTTTTTTTGCTTTCTTTTTTTTTCTTTTCCTTTCATTCACTTTTTCTCTTCCTTTCTCTTTTTCTTTCTTTCTTTCTTTCTTCTCTCTTTCTTTGTCTCTTTATTTCTCTTTTGCTTTCCTTTCTTCTGTCTCTTTATTTCTTTTCCTCCTTCTTTCTTCTCTGTCATTCTTCTCTTTTCCGTTTTTTTTTCTCTTTTTTTGCTTTCTTTCTTTTTTCTTTTTCTATCATTCTCTTTTTCTCTTCCTTTCTCCTTTTCTTTCTTTCTTTCTTCTCTCTTTCTTTGTCTCTTTATTTCTCTTTTGCTTTCCTTTCTTCTGTCTCTTTATTTCTTTTCCTCTTTCTTTCTTCTATGTCATTCTTCTCTTTTCCGGTTTTTTTTTTCTCTTTTTTTGCTTTCTTTTTTTTTCTTTTCCTTTCATTCACTTTTTCTCTTCCTTTCTCTTTTTCTTTCTTTCTTTCTTTCTTCTCTCTTTCTTTGTCTCTTTATTTCTCTTTTGCTTTCCTTTCTTCTGTCTCTTTATTTCTTTTCCTCCTTCTTTCTTCTCTGTCATTCTTCTCTTTTCCGTTTTTTTTTTCTCTTTTTTTGCTTTCTTTCTTTTTTCTTTTTCTATCATTCTCTTTTTCTCTTCCTTTCTCCTTTTCTTTCTTTCTTTCTTTCTTTCTTTCTTCTCTCTTTCTTTGTCTCTTTATTTCTCTTTTGCTTTCCTTTCTTCTGTCTCTTTATTTCTTTTCCTCTTTCTTTCTTCTATGTCATTCTTCTCTTTTCCGTTTTTTTTTTCTCTTTTTTTGCTTTCTTTCTTTTTTCTTTTTCTATCATTCTCTTTTTCTCTTCCTTTCTCCTTTTCTTTCTTTCTTTCTTTCTTCTCTCTTTCTTTGTCTCTTTATTTCTCTTTTGCTTTCCTTTCTTCTG
>OZ010574.1:53047596-53072596 GCA_963932145.1 Acanthosepion lycidas | reverse complement strand
GGATTACACAAAACTTCCTTACTTTTTGCACGGCTGCTACAGCGTGTACAGTGGATTAAATAAGAAATATATCTTTAACGCCAGTAATGGAGTGATTGAAAATGTATTGAAGCAAGGAAATATCGCTATATAGAGAAAATGTGTAGTGCTTATACCTCAATAATACGAAATGAATTTGAAAACATTCGTCTCAGAGAAACTCGTTTGAAGGTAACCTAAAACCGGGAGTATTCATCAGATTTTGATTTATAAAGTTCTATAGCCACCATTGTTGTTTTAACTACTGTCTCCCATCGTTCTACAAGCTTGTTAATAATATTTCCGTAGAGACTTCGTATTTCATTAATTTTTTTTTTTTTTGTTGGAAAGATTTTGTGAGGTAGTTTTCGGTTGACTGTAAAGTAAATATTTTGTTACATTCAAATTGTTCTCTAGAGACTGGAGGAAATAAAAATCCGAAGGTGCCAAATCAAGAGAATACGGTGGATGCTGGATGATTTCCTGTTTGAAATATTTACGCCTCTGCAAGCTCTGTTTTACAAGAGGAGGTTTAAGGCTACATGTTCACTGTCTGTGTTTGAAATTTATATAGTGCAATAATGTTCAATTGTGTAATTATAGCCCTACAATCATACAACTAAATCCTCTATAAAAGGCCTATGTAGAGTATGAATTTACATACTCATTCATGCCCGTATCTGATATTAGTAATAAACCCACTAGATATATTGGTTTTACTGCAACCACGCTCTACCGTAGATTTACCTGTAACCTTTCTGATCTTAGTTCTATTAAACAACATTTCTTAGGAAAACATTGCTATGTACATAATAATAGACAGATATTAGTTGATAACACAACAATACTCCTACATCCACACAGTAAAATGAACCTTCAAATATTAGAGGCTATATACACTAAAACAAAGAAACCCACACTCCAAAAAATTTGATTTCAATCTCGTCACAACACATTAGAATGCATCTCGACATATGGTGCTGTTTCGTTCTCTTATGTGGTATGACGTCAAAGAACCACATATATATATATATATATATATATATATATATATATATATATATATATATATGCGGTTCTATGACGTCATCCCAGCATATACATATATATATATATATATATATATATATATATATATATATATATATATATATATATATATATGCGTGTGTGTAACACCAAAATTGTCCAATTGTTAATCTTTGAACCGTTGTATCTTAGAAATGATTAAAGAAATCTTACTGGAATTCTCCGAGGTTTGTATGACATTGGTCTCTATTTTTAACAATAATAATGTATTTAGCCCTAAATTGAAATGATGATCCCTCTTCCTGTTGTGACCTGATACAATTTTCCTCTGTAATGTTCCCTCTTGTTTGTTTGGTTTTTTTTTAGATATTCACCGTTCTCTTGATGGTTCTTGAATGGATTTTGAGGATAGAAGTCAGAGTATGAATTTAGGTACCATTACTTAAGGACTGAATGAACTTTTTCGTCTCACCATTGGTCAGGTTAGAAGACAGAGGGGCTGACACAAATCGATTGCAACCTGATCCTTTTCAAGCTGAATAACATTGAAGGTTTTTCAGTGATTCTTACGACGAATGATATCAAAATGGCTCAAACTCTTATCTGAAAACCTGGGAAAAAGAAATTCAATTGGTTCTGAGATTTTCTTAAATAGTACATATATAATGGGATGCACAATCTTGCTGATACACACAGTATACATACATATATATATGCATTAATTGATTCATCGAGTCTGATAGAAACCTCAGGAAGCACTGGACGGCGGTTTCGTCCTATATTTGGGACTCATCAGCAGTGCGCATCCACTACCGAGGGAATCGAAACCCCGACAGTTAGGTTGGCAAGCGAACACTATACCAACCGCTCCGCCGGGCCTCGGTGACGAAGAGATTGCAAATCAGACTCTAAGAAGCGTCGCTCACTCCCACATTCCGTGGTGGAACTCTACTGAGATTCTCTCTAACCATAGGACTGAGCCTCCTGGAGCCACGACTACTCTCACCAAGCCGCTCCAACTGGAGCATTAGAAACTGTTTATATATATATATATATATATATATATATATATATATATATATATATATATATATATATATATATATATATATATATATATATATATATATATATATATATATATATATATATATATATATATATGTATGTATGTATTAAGGCATTAAAAACAAGAAATTTTATATTATGGACCATGATAGATTTAAAATAAAACAAACACCAGTCGACCGGTTTCGTCCCCTGTCATCAGAACTGTTAACGGGGAAATTATGAGGAAAAGAAAAAGAAGTCTGTTATGCATGACATGAATGATTGGACAGGAAGCGTATTTCATGGAGTTCACGTCAGTGTTATTTTGCAGCCAATGTTCGTGTTGTTTTTCAAACTAAGTCCGTACTTTCATCTATGTGTAAAGACGTTCTACCCCCCCCCCACCATATTAACTCTGTTATTTATCATTTCAAATGTAGTTGTGGATGCGACTACATAGGTAGAACGACACAGCGGTTGGACGTTAGAATTAAACAACACGTATCTGCTATAATACTGAATAAAACATTTTCTTTGGGTGATACCATTCGTAACACGTATGGGTCTTCGATTGCGGATCACTTTATAAAGAATCCTACTTGTGCGTTGAATTTCAGTGTGAACTGGTTTTCTGTTTTGGCCAGTTCGCACTCGCTATTCCATCTTAAGGTGTTGGAGACGCTTTACATCAGGTTCAGGCAACCTACTCTTTGTAAACAAAGAGATTGTTTGCTTGGACTTGCTGTGCTGCGTTTCTAGCATCTTAGTTGGTATAACTTTTAGAATAATTTATTTCTTCCTGTCCAATCATTCATGTCATGCATAACAGACTTCTTTTTCTTTTCCTCATAATTTCCCCGTTAACAGTTCTGATGAGAGGGGACGAAACCGGTCGACTGGTGTTTGTTTTATTTTAAATCTATCATGGTCCATAATATAAAATTTCTTGTTTTTAATGCCTTAATACGCTTCTGTACCGTTTCAAATATATTCAAGTATGTATGTATGTATGTATGTATGTATGTATGTATGTATAATTCAATTATATATACATTTCACTACCGTAGACGATCACGTATCTCCAGATATTTTCTCCAGCATCTGGAAATTACGATTTATTCTTCAGAAATACGGAGGATTATCTACAGTCTTCATGTCAGCCTGGTTTCTAACCCACCTGGAAGGCCAAACAATCCTGCTAATTAATTATAGCTTGGAGATATAAAGATAATATTTACTAAGGATCAGTCAGTAATTTGAACTTGGCTCACCGATTCCACTTTCCATTACACTACTAACACATTATGTTCTATACTCAGCTGTGTTCATATATTCTTGTATGCATTGATGAACCATGTTGTATTGATGGTCAACTCAATTAAATATCACTTGTTCTCGCCTGATCCCAGTGTTGAACTTGGTTTGGCTAGCTTTCAATGGTTTATTTCATGCCGACAAGATTTTTATTGCTGATATTTTTTTCAAATATATTTTTCTGGTAATAATGTTTCCCAAAAATGTATTGATTGTATTAAAATCTATTTTTACATTTTCATACTGTTTTAACCCCAGTTTGGGGGTTAACTATGTGCCCATAGCTAGGACCCTAACAGGTGCTACACCACCCGGATCAGGGTGGATGTGAGAACACCAGCAATCAAAAAGTGGTTCCATGCCCATCAAAACTTCCTTATCGGAGGCCTTGCTGTCAGGTGTAGTTTATCGTCTTACTCAGGACTGGTTGACCTGGTCTAGTCCAATTACGGATTAGATCAATGCCAGAGACTACAAGCACTATGATGTTATTTGTTCTTAATAATTAATGCAAAATATTGTAAGTAAATTCATCTATTGTGATGACGTTTATTGACAGTAATATGATGTATGAACTGATGTAGGTTTTTGAACTTAAGAAAATTTTGCAGGTCGATGTATATTTTGAGAAAGAGGTAACTGTCGATTTGATATACATTTTTTCGGAGCAAGCCCATTTTGTCATTGAGAACGTCGCTTATTCTAACAAAAATATAATTATCATATTTCAGTGCTACTTCAACTGGAATGTTTATCTGAAGACATCAATAATAATTAGATTTCCTATGTATAATTTAATCTTTTGTGTACCTCTAACAGGTAGTGAAAATTTCTAAAATAATCAATTTTCTTAAGAATTTAATTTATTTTAAAATGAGCATACATGAAAAAAATAGTTTCTTATTGATACACCCAAGAAACCTAAATATATATTTGGTAGTTATTTACAGTTATTTCTTCGGTAGATCATCTAAACTATAAAAACAAGATTCCATTGCGTGTTATATAAGAATTAATTTCTCATCTTTTGATTATGTGCGGTTTTTGTAAACATTTTTATTGTGTTATATTTGTTGATACGAAAGTATACGTTTTGCACACGATTTATTTTATGTTTTGTATGTGACGTGCAGAGGTACGGATATGCATTTCTGTCAATCATGAATGCTAATATTAGGTTGGTGCAAAAATAATGACGTAATAATGTCGTTTTTTGACGTTAAAAATACGTCAAAAAACGACAGTATTACGTCATTAGTTTTGCACCAACCTAATATATGAGTGAACAGGAGATGGAAAAAGTACGAAAAAAAAAACATCAATCTGTCTTTCTAATTGGAAAAAAAATTCCGAAAAATTTACAGATGAATCATTATATTTAATCCACTACTTATTCGCATCAATATAATCATATTCGTTGGTTTTATTAACATATTTAGTACGATGTAGTCTTCGGCCTGCGTCAGATATAAGGCAAGTGTGTTATCCTCAGCAGATTACCTGTATATCTCTTTCAAAAATTTCTGCAAGAAGCTTAAAATAGGCTTAAAATATCCGTAATATAGTGATAAAAAAAGAATATTACTCGGAATAATTCATGAATTAAAATACATTTAATTTGATCTGCATAAAACCATTGCCTTCATTCAAGCTCGTCGTCTAGGAGATCTCGTTTTTCTTGAGAATAAGGCATCTAGCCAGAATTCAAGTCACATTATTGCTCCATTTAAGAATGTAGTCTACCGTTTAAGTTCCCTCTTTTATGCTTATATTTTTTTTATCGGTATCACTCCATGCAAGACAGTAAAGCCACTAAAACAAGGGGTTACAAGGTGTGGAAATATTAGGAAAGAAAACATTGATATTGAGCAGAAAGAGTAATCTGGGTACAGTAGATAGCGATTAACATTGCCTTTAAATTTTTGAGGATTAAATGTGGCAGAAACATCACTTCACTGGCCGAAATCAATTCGGGACTATAATAGTATAAAACATTCATTCATTCCAAGCACTCACAGTGATATGCACTCATTCAGACACGACAACAAATACGAAACAAAAAACCACTCACGTGAAACGAAAGGCGCCCCGCATCCACCAGCGAACTGACATCACTGACCACCTAACGAGGGAGGGGATAGGAAAATAAAAACTTAAAGAAAATTAGGGACAGAAATAAAAGGGGCCAATAAGCAAACATACCCTAGATAAGTTAACTGAAAAAGGAAACTAAAACATCAAAAATGGAAACCTAAGCTAGCCTAATTTCAGGATGGGTTGCACAAGTTCCACCCAGGAAGAGCAATATCCTGATGCCTAACCGGCATCAATGTGCCACTCAAGGTCAGCCCCTTTCACACGACACAAGCGCGCAAGATTCACCCACCTTTTGCTGAATTCTGATGAAGTGGGCCGCCGCCTTTTCGTCCTAATCTTGACTTTAAGCTGATGCTTAAAGTACAGGATCAGTTGGGAAGAGGTGAACTTCTCGCCTCCATAGAATCCCTTCTGACGTGTCGTCCATATCACGACTCTCATAACGCCTAGCAAGCAGTGGAACACATACTGTTCAGCCTTTGTCAGCGGCGCTGCCACATTGCTATAAACGGAAACGGCCTGAAGGACAAAGGACTTTCCCTCCAGCATGCGGACCATGAGGCATTCAACAAACTTGACCAACGGCACTACCTGGCTGCAATGAAAGAAGGCGTGACCCAAGGTCTCGACCTTCCCACTCCAAGCCAGCTGAGCAGAGTCTCTTGGCGACCCAGAGGGCCCTACGAATCACCAGCCAGGTGAGTGATGCCTCATCGTTATTGAGGCATTTCAATCCAGGCGCCCAAGGCAATATTGAGCGAGCCTTCCGCTTCGTCAGACCGAGATCGTCAATCAGATCATCATGCACGGCCCCCCTGACTAAAACTTGAAAACTTGCCATAGCAAAGAGCTCATCCGAACAATTACCATGAAAGTATTTATAGGAAAAACACAGAGAGGCAACATTGCGGCGTGGGGTAGTAATTGAAGCCGAGCCGCCAGATCATAGTCAGGTGTGACATTCCTCTACAGGATACAGACCAAAACACATTCGAAAATATGCAAGCCGAATTTACGTATTCTCACAAATATTTAACTTAATTTTTCTACAAAAATTCACCAATAAACAACTTAGTTATTCGACTAATGAAGGAAAAGAAACACACACGGGGCTCTTGAATTAAAAAAAAAAATTCCACACACTTTTACAAACGTGAACAAAACAATCATTTTTCAGTTAAATAATAGTTTAGAAGACCTATTTTTCAGTGTAAATGTATCTTGGCTCCAACTTTCGGGGATTGACCTTCGAGGTCAGATGGAAGCCATAATAAGGGCATCGATTTTTATTGACTGTGCTAGACTGGGAATGATAGATAAAGTTTTTCAGCGGGTTGGTTCTTACATCTTAAGTAATATATTTGTCTGGAACGGCTACACAGTGGGGTGGAGAGCGACCCCACAGGATAGTTAGAAAATGTACACGTCGAAGTGAATAATACAACTAAATAAATTAAAATTCTCACTGTTTGATGTCATTCATTACTGAATCGAAAAGATTGTCGACTACCGATCCAGCGAAAAAGCCGAGCTGAGGACATTCACTGCTGTCAACATGTAACATTTAATTAAACTGGCACCGTTGACCAGGCCCTACCATCATGTGGAGCGCAGAATGAGGGTTACAACACAACGTGAAAAGTTTGGAGAGAATGTTCACAGACTTTAAAGCGATGGAATACTCAACAAGGAGAATAAGGAGAAAGAAAGAAATAGTACTCAAGAGATAAGGACAGAAAATAAACTATAAGTACAAATATATTACTATGTTTGAGAGCTCAGGAACTCACACATCTAAACAACAAATCAAAAGCAGAAATAACGAAGCAAAAAATCTAGGAGGAAAAAAAAGTTAAAAAATGTATGCGAACAGGTTTTGATGGACAGACAAAAACAAAATTATACAAAAAGGTCGAATAGAGAAAAATGAAAGAAAGAACACTCGCGCATAAACAGTGTTGTGACAATTTTGATGAAACATTTTAGTGAGAAACTGATTTTTACTGATTTTTGTCTTTTTTTTTATCTCCGAAAAAAGTTTTGGGAGTTTTTGCTTGTCATTTTTCTAAATTTTATGGTTGTTGGTTTTGATTAGCACGTTTTAATGTTTGTAGGTCTGTTTTTGAGGACACTCAGTATATATATATATATATATATATATATATATATATATATATATATATATATATATATATATATATATATATATATATATATATATCATATCTTATTAATCCAGTTGAATATATTTTTAAAAAATGGTTATAAGAGACGAGATAGAGAGAAATTTGAAAAAATTATCTATCTCGACTGTTATTACCACTTTTTAAAAATATATTCAACTCTGAACTTTTGGTTAAGGTAAGATACATTGTTGGTAGAGCAATTGTCAAAATTTTATCTCGACATATATATATATATATATATATATATATATATATATATATATATATATATGTGTGTGTGTGTGTGTGTGTGTGTGTGTATGTATGTATGTAATTTTCACTCATGTGTGGATTCCGATTTACAGCTTAATTTAGAACCATACCTCTAGTTTAACCCTATTCATGATTGAATTTTGATGTTAATGATGCTATTGTGCGTCTATACAGCTACAATTTTCGTAAGAAGTGATAACAGCGAAATTCTGCTCCATGTGACACGAAAGTCTCCATATTGTCGTCGTCGAGAGGCTGCCACCCAGATAAAGAAAGCTCAGCTTGCACCGATATTTTTACAATAGCTGGAAGATAACGGATTCATACCCTGATTTGTCACTCTTACCCTTTAAATTTTGGATTAAATCTATAATCACAATTTTAATGCTCTTGAGACTAAGCGACTAACGCATTTACTCGGGACTCTATTATCACGTGATATATTTTAAACAGGTCTGTATGAAGATGACATTATTATGCTATCGATAATTTCGGTTGAGCACTGTTGAGAAAGAGGGTAATTCTAAACAGCAGCCGTCTCCACTAACGCAACGCTTTTCATTAAATAAATTGAGCACTGTTGTTGTCTGGCGTTTGTTTGCATTCGTAAAAAAAAATGATACGCAAGAATTTCCCCTTCTCTCTGCCGTGCGCTCAGCTCAGTGGTATAAAGTGCGACTGATGCCAAATCGGTCGGGTTTCGATCCCGACTTGAAGCAATCGGAAGTCTAGCCGCACTGATGAGCTGTGATACAGCGAAATAAGCCGGTATGTGGCTGACATTATTCACACACACACACACACACACATATATATATATATATTCATACACGTTTCATTAAATAATATAGACAAGTGTTGTCTATTTATTTTATGTAAATATATATGTGTGTGTGTGTGCGTGTATAATTAGTAACAAGTTATGATTATTATCTGACCAGCTGTCCATGCATAAGAATGTTGCTGTGGAAAAATTATCTAGAAAAATCATTGTTATTCGCAAAAGATTGTTAATGCAAAACAATTTTTGTAATATCAAAACTGTCTTTGAAGAAACAAATCAAAGAAAGGTAAGTGGTTCGGGACGAGAAATTTTCAGAACCTCATTTTGTATCAATTTAATTTTTTATTTGCGCAAGGGCACATAAAACTGAAGTATATATCACTGATATTCCACGTAGCATTAAATCTTAAGATTATTTTGAAATATCTATATAACAAGAACTGTAAAATTAACTTCTGTCCCCCACCTCTTAGTACATTTTTCTACAGATAGTAAATACCCGAAAAATATTATAAAACATAATGGTTTTTTGCTAACCAACATAGCTAATCTTGCACTTCATTCGTCTTGTGGGCATGTGGAGATCAACCGTCTACCGACTATGAGGGTTCAATTTATTAAGTAGGTAATCTTGATATTATCGACCTGAAGAGACGATCCTATCTTGTGGTAATTCTTGAAAGAGCTAAAACTCCATACAAAACTTGTTGTGGATTCCGAGATGAATTCGGTCTCCAAGGAATGACAAACGCAATAATTAAATATAAGAAATAAAATGTATTTACACAATCATACAAAGAGTAATACTGTTAGTAAGTCCATGAACGTGGTTAGTAGCAAATACAGATTGATATATACAGTCTCGAAGTAGGACTTCCTTAGAGTCTAAGTGCTTGTAACTGACTTCTACAAGAGGTTACCTCACACTATCTCCGTTCGTATATTCTCCTACTCTCGACTGCCATAGGACTACCGACTACTACCAGTACTGCTGTAACTCTGGGTATTTAACAGCAGCAGTCCAGGTACACTTGGTAGAGTCCACTTATATGAAAAAGGGGTGGTCCCCATAATAGAAACATCCCTAGTTAGTGAAACAGGACAAATGAAACGGTTCGGATAACCGCGATGAACGTGCTTACACGGAGTTACAAATCAAGAGTTTGAGATTACGTGCCTTGATCAAACTGTATATTATACGCAATCTAAGAATTGATTTAGGCCGTACAATCATATCACGTTGTAACGCCATTTCTCGTACAATCACCGAAATTAAGTTTAGCCTGATCAGTACTGAGATGGATAAGCGCTCGGAATTACTTAGATGTGAAAGTTGTGTAAATGATAACGCCTCGTAATTGAAAATCGGAGGGTCGAATCCCAATTCCTGTCGGCTTCCTATATTCACGTACGCGTAAATACACCAGATTAAGGTGTATTCCACCTTTGCATCCCCAGCTGTATGTTACTTAGTAAGAATTGTCTCGCTATGTCATTTATTAAGTCAGTTATGCGCCATGCAGGATACACGCTTAGATACAGGGCTGACGAGGCAGATTTTTCCCATAGTAGACCAGTCGCCATCCACGGCTATAGAACCCGGTCTGTCCTGCTATTTGCCCATAGCGGGGAGGAGAAGAAGAGGATTCATACCTGAGGCTATTAAATCATAAGTGAATGTTATGGATTCGACTGGAATTCGAATTCGGCTCTCAGATTCCTCAATGCGAGCCGCTATCTATTATTCCTCCGTCTAAAAATATTTTCTGGCTTTAAATAATCTACAACTTTATTGATAAGCTGTTAAAAGCAAATCAATCAATCAAGACGCTTTAACTAAATGTCTACACAATCTAGTTGCAGTACAACTCATAGGTTTACTCTGTGGGTGCTGACGTAAAACAAAGCAGGCGTTTTCAAAAGGACTGCTAGCCAACCGAACAGAGAGAAACGATCAGGCAATCATTACGGGATCGACCAGGAATGAATTCATGTGGACATTAAAGTGTTTATGTGCGCGAATTTCTTTGGAGCAATTTTTTATTTCCTACGTTTAATGTTGAAATTCATATTTGTATATTATCTTGCGCCACACTTAAAAAAAAAATATGTGTCACTTTGAAAATTGACCTTGGTTATACACTTAATAATATGATTTGGTTTAAGTAGATCCTGACAATATGCAGTAGCAAAAATCACTCTATTGGAGACATCTTTGATAGGGATCTTGTCCAGCTCATGACCTCGTTGTCTGTCGTTGTGAGCTAATCAGCTTGTATTTACGACAAGAGAGACATGCGTCCAGGACATTTCTATCAAATCGTTGACATCCAAATCTTCCCAACCCTGTGCGGAAACCATCAAACCAATTTTTGTTTTTCGTCACATCTTGGAAGCTCTTTAGGGTAATTCGTTTATAATGCTTTCGTTATAGACCGAAAAGCAACAACAATAGAAATAATTGAATTTTCATGCGCTAACTAATCTTCCCATCGGAAGTGTTAATATTTAAAAAGAACAGAAGGTTTGTTTTTTTTATTTCGAATGATACATGTGCTTCATCAAATTATCATTAGGGTTCGGTATGAAGAAGTAAAGAGAAAAAAAACTGACCGTGTCCATATCCTGTTTTGTTTGCTTTTATAATGATTTTCTAAGCGCGGCTTAGATATGGCACAAGGCCAAAAGGTTGTGGCACCCAGTGAGGATCGAACCCACTGAATATTTGTAAATTATCCAGCAAGACAAGCTTTCTAACCATTACACCACGTCGAGGTGCCTGCGTTTGCTCTTATATGTAATTTTTGAGAGTTCCGGGATTATTCCTGCGGTTATTCACTGGAAGACAACAGGAATTAAATGCTGATGAAAATATGGATATTTAGAAGTAGTGAAGATTAGAAATGATAATTCGTCCTTAACTACATTCTTTATTATAATCCTAAATTGCTATGTTTTGCTATAGCAAAATGCTACTGGAATACAGAGGTTATAAATGAATAATAACACGAAGAAAAGAATGAAGGGTAAAAAGTCAGAATATAGGCTCATATTCAGTGTGAAATGTCCAGCGACATACATCGTTAAACCAGAAGAACATGACTGGCAGCAGAGCACGGAAGCAGATCAGAAAAAAAAATCATATTAATCATCTCAGAAAATGCTTAAAAGGCTAAAAGTGTGATAAGAATCTATCTATCTATCTATCTATCTATCTATATATATATATATATATATATATATATATATATATATATATATATTGAATAAAAACAGACCACTTTAAGGTTCCATGTAATAAGTTATTTCACCACAGCCCCTTTAACAGGGCTCTGGATCATCAGACTTTACTTCCAAAGTTTGAAATGAAAAATGAAAAGAAATTCACACGTTTTTGATGGACCTCATCAAGCATATGTAAAATTAACGAAGTGCGGAAGTGAGGTGGGAGAGAAGATAAGATATGAGTGGGTTAGGTGTACCATTTCAATTCCTTATTCGTTACCCCACTGTGTGCCGGCTAGACGTTGCTTAAGCCTAACGCGTCTTGTCTCTAGATATAGATGGGTAAGGGGTGAAGACCGACATTAAAGGAAGAAGCTACAGCAACCCTAATAAATTACATTCCACGAGGACAGGTTTCATTCAAATTCTTAGACGCTGTTAATTCGCGTTACTTTAAAGAGCATGTTTTGGAGGTTAAGGTTTGATGTAAATCTAAATGTCTCTCTCTCTCTCTCTCTCTCTCTCTCTCTCTCTCTATATATATATATATATATATATATATATATATATATATATATATATATATCTTTTGAACAATAAAAATATTAAAAATTAAAATCTTCAGACACACTGGGTTGTAGATTAATATTCTTTCGTTATTATTATCATTATTATTATTATTATTATTATTATTATTTCATTTAGATTCCTCGACTAGTTTCGGCCAACATGGCCATCATCGGGAGAAATAGCACACACACACACACACACATATATATATATATATATATATATATATATATATATATATATATATATATATATTATCCGAATTACCTGCACCTTGCTGCATGTCACGCATTATTTGTTAGAAAATGATAACTGATCTTAAATCAAAGTTATAATTAGTGAAGAAAAATTATATATATATATATATATATATATATATATATATATAGTTTATGAAAAACTAGGTAATCCGTATGGGTAAACCTAAGGAGGATATATCCAGAGAGCTCAATGTAAATCCAGAACAAATAATTTAAATAAAAACAGACCACTTTAAGGTTACATGTAATAAATTATTTCACCATAGCCCTTTTAAAAAGACTGCGGATCATCAGACTTTACTTCCAAACAAAAAATGAAAAGAAAATTTAGACATTTTTGACGGGCCGTATTAAACATATGTAATTTAACGAAGAGCGGAAGGGAGGGGGGAGAGAGAAGACATGAGTGAGTTAGCAGATACCGACACATCTTAAATGTTTTAAATTTTGGGGATTTTCTATGAAATAGTCGATTAGAAAAATATTCATAGAAAATTTGATTTTAAAATATAAGTTTACTTTTAGTAATCTTTACATATATATATATATATATATATATATATATATATATATATATATATATACGTGTGTTTAAAGATAAAAGAAAGTTCTTTATTGAGAATAAATACGGGTAAGATACACACACACACACACATATATATATATATATATATATATATATATATATATATATATATATATGAAGAAAAATATACGGAAAAACAAACAAAAATCCTTATATGCAATTATGCTGTTTTAATGTTATTATAATGTCAACGTCGGACGTTTCGGTCTAATAAACCATCTTCAGGACATATTCATAAAATATAATTAACATTATCAATTCAACATGACAAAGACGATGGACATAAGGACATTATGAATATGTCCTGTAGATGGTTTATTAGACCGAAACGTCCGATGTTGATATTATATTAACATTAAAACAGCATAATTGCATATAAGGATTTTTCCTTGTTTTTTTCCGTATATTTTTCTTCATACTGTCGGATCTATATCCATATATTTGCTTATATATATATATATATATATATATATATATATATATATATATATATATATATATATATATATATATATATATCAGGAATATAGTTTTAATGTGTGCAGTATTTATGGGATATATATATCCCTTCTGTCTCTGTATTTCTTTTGTTTGCATCTTTCTCATTACGCTTTTTTCTTTACATGAACGTACACACACATGCATATATATTGTCTAAATCGTGTAAGAGCATCTGATAATTGTCCCAGAAAATGTTTAATATCTAAAAATAATACTAAAGTAATTGAGTTTCTTTTTCCCTGGTTTCCAGATAAGACGTTTAACCATCTTGAGACCATTTTTCGTAAGACTCACAGAAACCTGTTGAGTTATTCGGCTAGAAAGAGAACAGGTTAAAATCGTTTCGTGTCAGCCTATATCTTCCCAACTGAGCAATGCTGAAAGGAAAAATATAATTCAGGCCTTCATTAATGTTACCAAAATTCATACATTAGCTTTTATCGTCAAACTCTATTTGGCACGTGGTGCAAAAGGTCTCTGCACTCGGCTCTTCAAAAAGTGTGGTTGGTTCTGCACGAAGCCTTCGCAACTATAATCAAATCATATGTGCAGGTGTCTGGCTGTCGGTTTCTAGGAACTGGGTTGCTTGACACTCATGCTTCGAATATGACGAGAGAATCCATCACACACACACACACACACATAAATAAATAAATAATTATATTTATGCTCTACTTTCGTATCGAGCACTATTTTTTAAAAATAATTACAAAAATACTAAGGAACTTTGGATTATTTACCAAACCAGTTTATTTCCTATTTTCTACAATATTTTCACACACACACATATATATATATATATATTAACTTCGACTGTAGCTTAAATCTCCTTTTCGACAGCAGAATTTCTGCGCTGAGATTTTGCCAATGTTCGAGAGAAGATCGCTGCAGGGCGCCCGGATTCCCTTAACGCTGCAGTCATGTGATCAGAAGCGTCGAAGGTTTCAAAATAAGAGGGATTTTGTAAATCTATAGCGGCTGAACCACAGATGTTCAAGGCCGGTTGAGGACCCCCAAAAGGGAGATTAATACTAGAATGCTGTTTGAGGAAACCATGGTCCAGTATAACATCACAGCACAGATTTAGCATCACGAAAAATTTGGTGTTAGTGTAGTTAGTTTGATTCAAAATATATCCTCTCGCCTGCGAAGATAGTGAAACGTACGCCATATCGACCTATTACAATTTACGATTTAAAATCTGTTTCTGTTTGCAATGTCAGCGCTAATAAAACTGTCTGAGCTTCCTATGTCGAGTACAGTATTCATTGCTACCCTGTTTATTTTTATCGCTAATATAGTCTTGGAAAGATATTGGGGATTTGCAGTTGCTACGATACTAATCTCAGTAAGAGTATTCGAACCAGAAAAAAAAAAAGATCAAAACACCTAAGAGAAATTCCCTTCTTCACGCAGTTGTGGCATTTAGTGTCCCTGGCTGGGCAACAAGCCCTGGTGTGTAGTTTAAAACTCCAAAAATAAAATGTTTGCCTGGCTGCAGCACTAGCAGTATATGCAGTGTCATCCCGACAGAGAAGATTTTTTGAACTGGCGGAGAGGGTACAGAAATATATAAATCTGTCGTAGAGGACTGTCATTTTCTCTGACTGGGTCGTTTGAACTGGTGGACTAGCAGGAGTGTGAGTACTTAATTAAGTCTTGGTAACATTTGTTTGTAGGTAGGAACAAGATTGCTTTTCTGCCATTTCCATGTTAAGCCCCTGTGCGCGAGCAGCAGCTAAATCTCGTTGTTTATTTTCCAGCAATCTTTGATGTCATCTTCTGATTACTCCCAGTAGCGAGAATTTTAATCCATTTATAAAGGTGTCGCTGACAAATTCGTCCTTTGCCTGATCTGCTGTCGTCGTTTGAAAGTCGCAGTCTCGATTTAAGATTTTTAAGCGCTGAAGATACTTCTAAGCCCTCATCCGGAAATTGGCGGGTAGTTGTTAATACATGCCGGGGAAAGATTAGGTTCCGTCTATTCACAGACATTCCATCCAAAACGTCCATGACACACCGGTAAGTTTTGCAGTGAGAAATATTTGTATATACGGATATGAAAAGGTGGTGTGTTAGCCTATTGAATCTATCGGTATCAGTAATATGAGTGGACGAACTGTTTTCCAATGCAAGAAAGAATTCTTCGAATAATCGTTTCCAGTATTGCCAGGCGTCAGTAGAAGACTGGTGTGCAGAGTCCAAGTCGAGGCGTTCTGGTTTAAAGTATTTGTCCATAATTACGTTCAATAAATTATAATGAAAACTCGGAGTCTAGTTCAGCTTAATGTTGCGTTATTGAACGTAACTGAAGAGTCTTGTAGTTTTGGCTAAACGGCATGTCTTATTTATAGAAATCGAAACACAGGGGAGGTAATCGGGTTGTATTACCAGAGAAAGATAACGGCGTATATGAGTTTAATTTTACTGGAATTAACTCCTGGACCATTAAGGAAGAACATGTGCCACACGTTTCCCCTGACCGCCATAAAGCGATTGTTAGCAAAAATGGCATCAATGGGTTCATACTACTTAGAATTGATCCTTCAATCGGTAAGGGAAACATGACCGACAAGTGTCACCGGATCGTCATCCATCGACTGTTTGCCTGAAACGAAAAATAATTCTCAATACAGGGCGTATCAGAAAATGACATCTATTTGGCCAGTTGGGAAATATAAAATAATGTATGATCAAGTTAAATTTTAATATCTTTGGCGCGTGTAAATCGAGGTGTGCAAACCATGGTGATTTCTACAGTGAGAAGCATAAGGTCATATATACAGACGCAGAGTGACCACCCGGAGGCGGTGTAATGGTTAGCAAGCTTGTATCGCTAGAACAATTACTAGTGAGTTCGATCCTAACTGGGTGCCCCATACTTTCGGCTATATGCCACATATAAGCTACGCTTGGAAAATCACTATATACATTCGCAGAGAAAAGCGAATTAGGAGTGGGACTGGTATTAAACCAACACGTGAAGAAATGTGTTTTGGAATACTGTCAAATATCTGAAAGAATTCAGATTGTTGAACTGAATGGAAAGCTTTTAAAATATACGTCACAGTTATCTATTCACCGACTGGACAGAATAAGGGATTGAAAAGTTTTACTGTATGCTAGAAAAAGGCACTGATAAATAAAATGCCATAGAATTATGGAAAGTTAGGCAAAGTAAGAGATGGCGGAACGAAAAGAAAAATTGTTCCAATGTTGCACATCGAATGATCAGGTAGAAGCCAAATCCTAGTTTTAGGCACACTAAAGACGTATGTAGATATGGAGAAACCTCGGAGGAGAAAGGAAAAACAAATCGACTATATAGATATCAATAAGAGATACAGGATTGTAACTTTTCACTGCAAAAACATGGCCAAATGCCGACCACTTTAATATATAAAACTTGCATTAAAACTAACAATATTGAGGCGAGACAAATCAACACGCAGATTGCAATACGACAGAGTCTTGAATTATTCGAAAGCAGATACAATGGACGAAATGAAAATGGAAACATGGGAGACATTATAAGAAGCTTTAGTAACATCAATCGAAATCATCCCAAAGAAGAATAGAAAAAAAAAGAATTGATGAAAGATTAAATTCTCGGAATTATGAGGTGACAAAAACAATGCCAATGTACGGCACAGAGTATAGAATGTGAATTACAGATATACAGTGTAATCCGGATATAAGAGAGTTGTCAGGACCGGAGAAGAAGTCTCTTATATCCGTGTTTGGTCTATTATATATACATTAACACAGGCTCTAATTTGGGACCAGATAAAATCTCTCTTATATCCAGGTTTCTCTTATATCCGGGTATCTTATATCCGGCTTACACTGTAGCCGATATACATATTAATAAGTGTATGAGAATCGCGAAAGTTACTTTCCAAAGGCTAAACAAATTATTAAGAAACAGAAAAAAATTCGTTAGAAACAAAACAAAAAAAGAAAAGAGTACTGAACTCTTATGTAATATTAGTCGTACTATATGTGAATATAGGAAAACTGCCTTGTAAATGAATAAGTGACTCGAGGCAACAGAAAAATGATGCTGGAGTGGGCATGCGAGAAATGACAAAGTTCTAGAGACAGTGAAAACAAAAAAGACACGCCTACTTAGAATCAGATATGATATATTTGAAATTTTTCAGGCTCATAATGAGGAAGGGTTCCTTGGAGAATTTGATACTTACGGGTCATGTTAAAGGCAAGAGGGGCAGTAAAAACAGCGCATAATCTACCTCGCGAGATTGAGTAAATGGATGGCGGAGCAAGGGAGAGCTAACAAATAAAACAAAAGACACTAAGATTAAGAGCAGGAAATTGTGGGCAGCAAATAATATCAACGTCCTGAAGGGACACATAGCATAGAAGAACATTTAATTGATACCGCTTTTATTGTCATAAATATTTGTATCTAATCAAACATTTAATTCAGACTAGGTCTACTGCTAATGTCCTAATTTTCATAACACAAAGAATCAATGAAGAAATCTCTAATAAATTAATCACGACAGTGTTCACATTAGATATCTCAAAAGCCTTTGGCAAGTTGCAACATTGGGGCTAGGGTATTGTTGAAAGAGTCTATGTGGTTGTCAATTCTTTCTTATCAGGTACATCTATGAAGGGTGTTTCTAATGGTGAGTCTTTTGAAGCCTGTTAGATCAATGTACACGTTCCCCAAGGCTGTCTCCTCGGTCCTACTCTTTTTCCATCAGATAAATATCTGCACAAGAACATTGTCAAATCATTATTTCATATCTATGGAGATGATATCACTGACTATGGACGCACCTCCAAAAATCTCAAGGACTAGAAACTTAAAACGGATATACCATCTCACTTAACTTTAACAGCTCAATGAGGGAAAAACCTCAAAAAAAAAAAAAAAAAACAATATAGTAACGTTTTATCATCAGATCCTGGATTTTCTTATGAGGGACCATTGTACATTTAATAAGAATCCTTGCTTTGTTAGTCTATTACAAATGAAGTTCACCCCAGACTATTGCTAAAGAGACTAGAAAAATTATCAACTCAGAGAGTGTCTGACTTCTTCTAGCAGACGCAATCTTACAAGATTAAAATTAGACAGAATATAGAATATTACAACTATATCTTGACGGGATTCACTCAATCCTCATTCTCTTGCCTTCACAGTTAAAAAAAACGTCTATGTGACCTTGTGAGTGATGAATTATTCCCTCTTTAACCATTTTTCTACAGAGAGAATGTCGTTACACAATGTTTTGGCGAACTACATTCCTTATCTCGACCATTTGAAACCTTTACAGCTAAAATTCGCCATGTCACGTACAGTGTCGAATGGTCCATATATATAAGTCTATCAATAGTCCCGAAAAGTGTGGATGGTTCTGCACAAGCCTTCACCACTTTAATCAAATCCCTTGTGTGGGTTTTCTGGTGGTTTACCGGTTTAAATGCCACTTATCGCACAAGATTTCATAACTGAATCAATTAAGCTGTCAAATCCTCATTCGTCGAAATCGAGAGTCCATTATATATATATATATATATATATATATATATATATATATATATATATATATATATATATATATATAGCCCATTTAGTACTGTTGTTAATAAAACAGTGCTCAATGTATAAAAACAGAGCTGTAGATAGAAATTCTAGATAGAAATTGTTTAAGTTTCTCCTTTTTAATCACCTGTTTAATCATTTGTTTTTATGATACGTAATTAAAGCGTTCCATCTTAAGATAATTTTGAAAAAAAATTCATATGCAAACTTACCGACAACTAAATTATAGAAAATATAAGTAAGAAAAGGGACTGTTTGTTGTAATTCATTTATTATGCCTCTTAATTCTTTGGCGAACATAGGACTGCAACAACACCTCCCCAACGGATGCGTTTCCGGTCGATCCTCTTCCGCTCGGTCCATGCGTTCCGGAGGATTTATATCAACACACGCCATACGCTCCATTTTGAAGTTCTCTTCCACGGCCATGACATTGTTTGAAGATATTGTTGAGGTTTCTGTATCAAGCTAGTTTTTTTTAAGTCAGTAGTTTGTTAGCCTACTGCACGACCCACAACCTGGAGGACCAGGGTGTTTATTTCGTCTGGCTCCTACCCTACATACCTGTTGAGTTTGGTTGGACCTCCTAATGGCCGAACCTCCTGCCCACCTAGCTCGATGGGTAGTTGAATCACGCAAGCCGACCTACCAGGTCAAGGCGAAATATTATCAGAACGACGTAAGTACAGTTTTATGTAATTACATTAGTCAAACTAGAATTTAAATCAAATATTGACATATTTTGAAACTAATGCTAAAAAGAAAGCTGTATACCAAATTATCTATGATTGACTTCTATGCAAACCTAATTACAAACGTGAAAAATTCAGAGGAAAGTAGTTTTACTTCAAACCTATCAACATTAAAAGACAAATCATTGCAAAAACTTGTAATAATAACTGACAGATAATTCTAGTCTCACGCACTGTTGAGGAGAAAGTAAGGCAATGTATATGGCCGTCCTGGGTATGGCAATAAACTACAACCACTTCCTGGGTAAGACAATAAACTACGTCCAACAGCAAGGCCTCTGATCAGGAGGTTTTGAGGAGCGTGTTAATAGCTGGTGTTCCCAGGTTCACCCTGACCCGAGATGGTAGCACTTGTTAGGGTCTCAGCTACGGGAAAATAGTTAAACCCCCAAACTTGAGTCAAAACAATATGAAAATCTGAAAATAGACTTTAATACCAGAAATACTTTGTAAAAAAAAAAAAAATATTACCAGCAATGTATTATTTCCAGCAATACATTTTTGTAACAAAAATTACCAGCAATACATTTTTGAAAAATTATAAAAATTACCAGCAATACATTTTTGAAAAAAATACCAACACTATACTTTTGAAAAAAATATATTACCGTATATTACTATAAACTTTTGAAGAAAAAACATTACCAGAAATATATTTTTGAAGGAAAAAATATTACCAGCATTTCACTTTTGAAAAAAAAAAATATCGCAGTACTAAAAATTTTGTCGGCATTAAACAACCCATTGAGGTTGATATGCCGTAGAAGAAAGCAAACCACTGATAATGGGAAATGTTCTAAACAAACATCTATAAATTCTAACTTTGATCAGTGTTTTAAAAGTACTTCGAAGGTAAAAGTAAACGAAAACATTTTACTTAACCACTTTCAATACTTTTTAAATAAAGACAATAAAATACATTTTTAGACATAAATTATTTCAACTGTCATAGCAATCTACAAATGTGGTTATATCACCCAAACGTATACAAATATATTAATAGAATAGCAACACAGGAAAATAACGATTGTGTCTTGAATAGGTTCAATAATTGGTAATAGCAATCATAGAAAATACTTACTCATATAGCAATTTCTATAATCTATCAGTCGAGCCTTTTCTTTTATCTTTCTCTCATATATATAAGAAAGAAAATTAATATTAAAAGAGAACATATAGGCGTGAGAATACGATAATGATTCCAAGAAGATTGGGCAACAATCAATGGAGAAATGATACAAAAAGTAAATGTAGAGATTAAAAAGAATGAAGAAAGCAGAAGACACGGGAAGGGAAAATTAAACTAAAAAAAAAATGATTAAATTAAAGAAAGTTGACCGACAAACCCGGATGAAGAATGATAATCATAACATTAAAAAATAAAAAATAAAAATGAAGACTGAAAAGAAAAAAAATTAAAAATGAGAAATAACAGGAAAAAAAAAACAAAAAAAAAACGAGTGCCCACTGAAGATAAAGGTAAAAAAGGCAATGAGAGAAGAAGAGACTGGAAAAGAATAGAATCAAGAGAAAGGAAAAAAAAAACAAAAACAACAAAAAAAAAAAACATGAAAAAGCATGTGGGGGTGGGATGTGAAAGAAAGAAATGATTGAATGGCATTATAAAACAAAATAAATCTAACGAAAGAAAGCAAGAGAAAATGATCGGACAAAAGAATATCGACAATCGAGGTAAAAAGATTAAAAGAACTTCCTGAAAATACTAGAAGAAAAACGAATTAACAGCTGAAGAATGATTGAAGAAAATAAATAAATGAATGCCCGAAAGAAAGAAGAAAAAAAAAAAGAATTGAAAATGCGAGATATGATGAGATGCGTCAGTGAAAATGACACATGTTATGCACCTTCATGCTTATGGGACTTAACTGTTTACTGTGGTTATTAGAGAGGTCTAAACGAAATCTATTGGCAATGAAAGGATCGACGCCACAAGAGGATAATGAGAGGATTTCTTAGCGCATCACGCACACCATTTTCTCATTGCAGATGAAGACTTAAAGTTAAAACAGCAAAAACTGAAATAACATAATGAAAACAGTGAATCGGTGAGAGTAAATTCAAATATTTACTAAGTAGATTAATGCACGCTGGTAAAATGAGAATAGATTTTAGAGAAACTAATTCGTCAACAATTATCTGATACTGGGCTGCCTTATCGTTCTTGGATTCAAGAAGAGAAAGATGAAAAATGACTTGTCATCAGAACTTTTGAATTTGAAGGGATCTTTGATATGACTTAAATTCTATATAAGAGAGCATATACATAAAATTTCTGAATGAAATGTACAGAAACAAATACATAGACCAGCAAACACACACACACGCGCGCGAACACACACACACACACATATATATATATATATATATATATATATATATATATATATATATATATATATAAACTTGAATTTTGTGCATTGGAGAAGCAAATCATTATTTAAACATATATTATTAAATATAACATACAATGAATGTCTATTGTGTCTGATCATGGTCCGTTTTGATGTTTGCTTTAATTTCTGTTGATAGTAAAAAAACAAAATTGTACAACATTTGGATATTTCTTTATTAATTTGGCTCTAGACTTTCGGCTCTCATGACCAATCTTCAGAGTGACTATACAGACACGAAACAAACAAATCCTCCGATATCGTCGCATAACAATTTTCTGTCACAATAACAAAATATCAACTTTGGCGGTATATGATACGTATATAACGTAATGATACGTTACCCTTCTTAGCTGTTCTTGTTGAATATAAGGATGGTGTTTTTATCACCAGTATTTTTCGTAAACCTATGTTCACAGGCTTAGGACTCTTTCGTTTCTCAGATTGGCATGATATCCATTTTGGTCGATCGCACTTTAATGAGTTGTTAATCGAAGAACTTGCAATAATCCAACAGTTTTTGAAGAAAATGTTTTCCTGTTAATGTCATTAAGCGTGTTATCGAATGTAGGGTTAGGCGTTTAAAAGTACCAGTAGTTTTAGGACCCATCCAGTGCGTAATTTACCTTAAATTCTTATAGTTAGGTAGGAAGTGTCACTTGCTTCTTGATAGGGTTTCCGCTTGCATTACTTCGTGTTTTAACACTGTTAAGTTGCGTACTGTCTTTTTTTTTTTTTTAAGCGTTTCACCCCAAGCAAGGCGAGAAGCCACTAGGGCGCAAGGGGTTACAGAAAATTTGGAGCAAGATCAGATAGTTGTGATAGAAGAAAGGATGAGGAGAAGGGTAGTGGATAGATCAATGCAAATGGAGATGTCGATTGACATTACATTTGAATAGCTGGAGATTATAGCTCTCAGGGAGACTGGAATAGGGAAGGGAGTTCCACAGGCGAGAGGTGCGAGACATGAAGCTATTGGAGTAGAAGAGACGGCTACATTTAGAACTTTCGACAGAGAAGGGGTGAGAGCGGGATACCAGCCTCGTGAGGCGCTTGAACTCATGAAGTCTGGGAACCCTCGAACAACGCTGGGCATACCAGCAACCAACAGTCCTCTGTTTCGTCGACTTTGCGGCTGCTTTCGACTCCGTTGATAAAGGCTCACTCTGGCGTATCATGGAGGGCGATGCCATACCCGCTAAACTCCTTCGTCTCATCAGGGGCTACTACGGGTCGACGCAAGCTTGTGTTTGTGCTTATGGTGAGAAGTCGGAGACGTTTGAGGTGAAGACTGGTGTGCAGCAAGGGTGTCCCTTATCCCCTAACCTATTCAACTATACAATCGACTACAACCTCGGCAAGACCTTTCGGGAGTACGCTGGAGTTGCAGTTGTTTGGAATGTCAGGGTGTCTGATCTGGCCTACGTGGACGACATTGTCTTGGTCGGATCGAACTGTGACGATGTGCAAGCTGCGCTCAACCGTGTGCAAGCTGCAGCACTGGATGTATGTATGACCATCAATGCCTCGAAGACCAAAGTTATGCCGTCCCTGGTTGATCCAGTCAGCTGGCAGCCACTGACGCTGGACGGGGTCAATGTGGAGGACGTGCAGTCTTTCGTTTATCTCGGTTCAACCATTATACCATCCGAGTAGGCTGCTGCTGGTGTTGAACGCCGTATAGGAGCTGCAATGTCCACATTCGTGCGACTCAAGCAGTCACTATAGGGGCGTCGGGAGATTTCCACGGCTACGAAGGGGCGCATTTATCGGGCTATTGTTTAGACTATGCTTCTCTATGGCTGCGAAAAGTGGCCACTTAAAGCGATTGACCTACGAAGCTAATACTGCCAAAGGGATCGAAAATAAACAAGAACAGCCGATAATCAACGAATGAAGAAATCAACAGAAACCCTGAAAAAAGTAGGAAAATGAAACGTGAACAGAACAGAAAAGTAGACTAAAAGACAGTCACCAACCTATGTAACAGTATAGTGTTCAATATCTAAATCAAAATGGCTCCGGTCGCCTGCAGCTTCCGTTTGCTAGGTACAGAGTAGTGATTTGAAGTTAATCTGTTAGTTTAGTATAAACGCACACACACACACACACACACACACACACACACACACACACACACACACACACACACACACACACACACATATATATATATATATATATATATATAGACACACACAAACACATATGCAGTGGGCTGTGATAAGTTTTTACCCACGCTTGATTAAAGCAATTTTGGTTTGTGTTATATAGTCTCTTTTTTTCAATCATTACCGTGATAGTATCAAGCTACTCTCATCGGTGATCAAGAGTTGACTTATATCTTGCGATAAAAGTTCGTGGAAGTAAGAAAAGTAGTGAATTTC
>OZ010574.1:53032596-53037596 GCA_963932145.1 Acanthosepion lycidas | reverse complement strand
TAGACTCAGCCTTGCCAATGCATTGCTCTTTGATTTCATGGCTATGGGCCTTCTTATACCCAATATTAATATAAAATATATTTTTATAGATAAATGTAACATTGATAGAGCGAAGGCTAAAGAGACAAATGCCCATCAACAGCACGATGAATAGTTGGCAAATCTCTGTATTGGAGTTGATGGGAGAACTGACAAAGAAACACTAATGTACAAGGACATAGTGGAGGAAAATGGAGATAAGACTGAAAAAAAAAACAAGAGACCAGAATGCTACTTGACTGTCACAAAGATTTTATATGAAAGAGAATATCTGACACACAGTGTTCTTATTATATTGGTGCAACTCATGTGCTTCTTGCTGAGCAAGTGGCTAATGTTTTGCATGAATTCAACAGTGGGAGCACTATCAAGGCTATCCTTGTTGACAAACACTAATGTCAATTCAGGCTGTGAAGGTGGATTTGCTGCAAATCTAGAAAGAAAATTTAACAGAAATCTTCACACTATTGGTTGCTCCTTGCACCAAAATAAACTTCCGTTTAGAGCTCTTTTTATACATGTAGATGGTACCACAAAAAACCCTGCCACATTCAATGGTTCACTGGGTACATTACGTGCAAATTTTTACCATAATTTACCCCAAATATCATTTTCATCTGTTGGCGGTCCTCTGAATTCTATTTTTAAAATTGAAAATGCAGATACCCTTAGTTGTGGCTAAAGACTCCTTTATGAATATATAGTGGGTATTTCTCGAGGCAAGGTGGACTCTAGATTTTCATCATGGAAAATTGGTCCATTAAACCAGGCAATGTGGTTAACCAAACTCTGATGAACTGGAAGTGCGGGAAGAAGCTTTAAAAAGAATTTTGGCCATTAGGTTAGTAAATATTTATTCATATAAAATTAACTAAATTAGTTATACCGATTTATGGAATCATTTTAAGGATTTTATCTAATTTCACCATAAATATTAAAGCAATACAGAGTGCATTTAAAAAAAAATATAACTCAATTTTTATATCCTTTCCAGCGTTGGGAGCAAATCAAGAAAAGATTAAAAATAATCACAAATATCAATTTTAAAGCTATGCACTGGAGACAGTAGATTTGTCATTAAGTGGAGTTTGTGAACCACCACTCACAAGAATTTTCTGAAAGTGAACTTTGGGAATACTTATTAAATGGTACGAAGCTTGACTTGCCAGATTTGCCCTCAGATTCTCAAGGAGTGGAACGAGCAGTCAAGTTAACAACAGAAGCTTCCCAATCTGTGTCTGGCTTTGAAGCAAGGCATCAGCACATAATAGCAAAAGCTTTGTGTCAGAAATTGAGACCGTCACTTTCATCTGAGGGCTCTTATATGGAGCTATTTCACTTTATATATTAAGCCCTATTAAACTGTTCTTTATTTTTCCATATTTGTTTGTTTTTTGTATTTTCATTCAAAACAGAAAAAAAATGATTTTTTTAATGTATTCAACTAATACTGCTTAATTCATGAGGTAAAAAACAGCATTTCAAAATCGTCAGTGATTATTTGGGGGGTGTAGATTTTCAATTTGAAGTCTACTTATAATTTCTACATTTTATTTCATTTTGATAAAACAAAATAACAACATTCCCTGATTTAAATAGTGAAACTTTTTTTTTTTTCAATATTTAGTCAAAATCTTGCAAAATGGTGGATTTTTTAGTGCATTTTTGTCTACGACCTTTAATGCCAAATGCTCAAAAACCATTGAAGTGACAGATCTAATTTTTTGTTTCAGTACTTAATTCTATACACAACTTTCGGTACATTATTCTTTAGGATATTTTAAAAATGGGAAAAATCAACCTGCCCCATTGTACATATATATATATATATATATATATATATATATATATATATATATATATATATATATATTATAATTTTATTATATAGACACTTTACTCACAACAAAGACGCAACTTCGTTTCGGTGCATTTCAACTGCAATTCGATTGGTGAGAAGCAAAAATGATTGTGAACAATTCTGCTTGTAAGCAAGCCGTATGGGAATTGTCACTGCATTTTTTCATTTTGTTTGATAAAAGAATATACATAAAGTAAAAAGGTGACGGAGTGAAAAAACACTGCTTGCTGATTGAAGTTTGGGGAAATACATACATACATACATACATACATATATATATATATATATATATATATATATATATATATATATACACATATATATATGTATATGTATATATATACATATATATATATATGTGTGTGTATATATACATATATATATATATATATATATATATGTATGTATGTATATATATGTGTGTGTGTGTACGTGTGTGTGTATATGTGTGTGTGTGTGTGTATAATGAGACACATTATAAAGAAATACACTACCCCAATTGACCCTGATAAAATTCAAATTATCTATTATAAAAACTTTAATACAGCTAAACTTATCCTCAAACATACCAACACACCAGTTAAGGCAAAATTGCAAAGAACGAACATTATGTACGAGTTCAAATGCCCCTTTGGGGAACTGCGTTCCTGATCAAACTGGACTCATAAATAATTACGTCGGTTACACAACTACATGCTTATCTAGGTTCCTTACGTTACACGTATCTGATCATAGCTCCTATAGGACCCATTTAATCAAACAAACAAACTCACCAGACTCCATTTGAAACATACTAGCAGAAAACACAAATATAATAGCTTTATCGAACTGTAAAAAAAGATTGAAAATAATGGACGCTTTAGTAATAGAAACGACACAAACAAATTTTAACAATATTAACTCAAGGCCACAATGTGCTAACCGTATTCGGAAATTAAAAACATCTCTACAACTAAAACATACACATAATGCACAAACTCAATTAAGCTGAAAAATTCAATCATCCTTCATAATGGCTAAAGGTTGAGTCGAAAGCGCTCGGAAATATAAAACATTTGGGGAGTTTTTACAAACTCTTAGTACAGAAAAGAAAACACTTGTTCGAACACAAGAAAAATTAAATAAAAATCTTAACCGTAGTACCTTGCCTATTGTTTTTAATGAAACGTATACATGCACACACACACACACACACACACACACACACACACATACATATATATTTATCTATCTATCTATCTATCTATCTATCTCTCTCTCTCTCTCTCTCTCTCTCTCTCTCTCTCTCTATATATATATATATATATATATATATATATATATATATATATATATATATTGTTCTAAAGAATTAGATTTATTTTTAATCCCACACATTTATTACTTCAAATTTTATCGCAGCCACACACACATATATATATATATGAATTGATTTATTTACATAAAATATTGATTGATTTACATATAAAATTGATCTGTTTACAAAAGGAGGATAAATAATTAATATATATATATATATATATATATATATATGTATGTATCATGTACTAACAAGTTACCGCAAACTTACATATATAAGGGTGAGATATTAATTATTTATCCTCGTTTGTAAAAAAATCAATTTTTATATACCTCTGTCTTTTCCATTTGAAACTGCGTTCCCCGTCGTAGGAGAAACCATAGAGTGACTTCTGCTAGAATTACATTATATTATGATTTTCTAAAGTGCCGAGATCAACAGATGCAATATACAGAGATTTAAAATAAAAACGTGTCATTTACTTCAAATCCGTGAGACCACTGAAGATAACATTTGAATTGAGTTTAAAACATTAATTCATTCGAAAAATAGAAATATTTATAATTATATATTTTACAAGTTTGTGACTGGAGGGGTTAATTCCGAGAAGGATATAAATCCAGGTTGAGCTTAATTTAAACTAAAAATCATCATATGTTCACGAAATTAAAATTATAAACGAAATGGATAATTAAAGTCTCTGTCTTTTATAATCATTATATATATATATATATATATATATATATATATATATATATATATATATATATATATATAGATAGATAGATAGGTAGATAGATAGATAATATTAGTGTTAAATATATATATATTTGCAAAATCCACAGGTGCATATACACACATGTATATTTTTTGAATAAAAAATTCCGAGAGGATAGAATCCAGGTAGAACTCAATGTCCAGGACAGAGTAAGGATATAATAACAAGGCTTAAACACTAATATTCCATGGTCATAATTTATTCCATTGGAATCGTAAATACGATCCAATTCATCAGACCTACAAATTCCTATTGTAGGTCTGATGAATTGGATCGTATGACCATGGAATATTAGTGTTTAAGCCTTGTTATTATATATATATTTATATATATATATATATATATATATATATATATATATATATATATATATATATATATATATATATATATATGTATAAACAAAAAAGTATTAGGCTGAGAAATGTCATTAAAATGTTGTTGGTTTGTTTTTTTTCTAAGATGAGAGTCAAATTATACTCATTATATGTATAAAACTCATTGCGTTGCTGGTTACATTATGCTAATTGATTTTACGATATATGCACTAATTGATAAATTAAAACTAATAATATTTCTGCTTAAGAATACTAAAATTATTTCTGGATAATCTTTTTAATTTTAGTAAATTTCCAGTCAAAATTCTCTGTCTAACAGAAGTTAAGAAATTTATGTTAAAAATAAAGTATAATCAGCAGTTAAAAAATAATGAATATTTTATATAATTTTCACCGGATATATACGTTCTTAGTTCTTTCTTTTTTTACCCTTTTTTCCCTTGGGTATTAGTTTGTTGATTTAAAAATTAAAACACCTAATATTGATAAGATTATTTGTGTTCAACTTAAAACCCATTGTCTCGTACTATTCTCAAACGATCTTAGAAATAACCTTTCAAAGAAATTTACTTTCAAAGTCATTTTACTTTGAAAGGTTATAAAACTTACTGTTCTTTCTCATAATATATATATATATATATATATATATATATATATATATATATATATATATATATATATATA
>OZ010574.1:53015096-53017596 GCA_963932145.1 Acanthosepion lycidas | reverse complement strand
TAAACATTTTAATTGTTCAAAAAATTATTCCTTGAGGCGATCAGTAAATTTGACAGCGCCTGAGGAAGAAGTTAGTGACATTTATAAATGTTGTCCTTTGTGACGGGATACGTTGTTTAAACGAGGTGTCTCTTTTGTATAATAATAATAATAATAATAATAATAATAATAATAATAATAATAATAATAATAATAATAATAATCCTTATTGATATGGCAGTCCCTGCTGACTGCAATGTATCTTTGAAGATATTCAAAAAGCTGTCAAAATACAAGGACCTTGAAATAGAGGTCTCGAAAATGTGGCATATGGGAACATCAACAATCCCTGTTGTAGTTGGAGCCCTAGGACTGGTTGGAAAAGATTGCAGTAGACTAATTGCAGGGATTCCTGGAAGCCCATGCCTCAAGGAGATACAAAAAATTGTTCTGACAAGTACAGCCCACACTTTACGAAGGGCTCTATCTATGTAATTTTTTTTTTTTTTTTTTTTTGTCAGTGAAAAGTGTCATGATGCCATTTCTAACCTTAGGTCCCTGGGTGGGACCCGGAAAGAAATGTGTAAACGCCAGAAAGCAAAGAAAATAAAAATAATAATAATAATAATAATAATTCAGTGATTTCTCTCTGAACCCACGCCTATATTATATATATATATTTCATCAATTTAAAAATTTAATTTTTTTTTTGTTGTTAATCTATTTAAATGTAACTTCACAGTCACATTCTTACATTTGATTAAACTTACACTTGTTTGGCGTATAATTTTATCCAGAATAAATTACAATGATTTTTTTCCGGTTTTAATGCAAGTTGTTATGACCTTCTTTATACGTAATAGAATTCGTTATGACTACAAAAGTTATTTGCCATTAGCAGATTCTATTAAAATCTTGTAATCTAACCATAATATTCATACTCTTCTATTAAACTCCGACACTACTGAATATCTTTTTAAAATAGGATTGCTAGTAGATATATGCATTCAGATTTAAGACATATTCCTTACTTATATTCAATTCTTTTAGCTTTCATTACAAATAAATCATGTTCAAATCATTTAAAGTATAAAATATATTTTTTATTGCCGATTACAAATTATATTCTTTTCAAGGTAATTAATTATACTGTAGATTTAATATAGCGCTATCACATTTTCTGAGATACACTTAATTTTATTTCTTGTGTAATTAAAAAGATAGTATTTATACGAAGAGGCTAGCGTATACGAAAAATGTTGGATATACGCAATTCACATTCAGATATAAAATTTTATACTGTATTATATATAGTAAGTAAAAAATGAAAGTTGAACACACACACACACACACACACACACACACACACATATATATATATATATATATATATATATATATATATATATATATATATGTAAAACGAGATAAAATTTCTGTAGATTAATTTAAATCCTACTCTGATAAGGAGGAAAATCCGTCAGTAACTGTCCCAAATTCACGCTTTCGACTTACTTAATTTATCATCAGAATAGGTAGAGACAATTGGTGAGTGTGTAATGTGTCGGTGTTATAATATATATATATATATATATATATATATATATATATATATATATATATATATATATATATATATATATATATATATATATATACTTGCGGATGCTGGATCTTAAAATATAATTATTTTTATTTATTGAACATTGTTTTTGTCGCATGAGTATTGCTTCAAATATTAATAATCTGTTGCTACTATTTTAATTTTGCTAGTATAGTCTTTACTGAGAGACGAGTTCGAAATTCTTCTGGGGTCGTTACATTCAGTAACGCACAAAACCCACCTGTAAAGGCATGAAGCCATTTCTTCTATCCCCTGCTATGGGTTGAATAGCATGGGCCGTATAGCAGGGAGAAACTTAGCCTACTGTAGGTAGTCAGTCTTGATTATAAACATCCGTCGACGCGTATATCACATGATATGGGAAGATGATGGCAGAAGATGACAATTGAATTTGCATTTACATTTTTGAAGATTGTATTTGGCAAGGAAGTAAGGAATCGGAAGTGATTTCCACAGGCGATAAATGCGAGAAAATAAACTATTAAATTAGAGTTGCATATAACTCGTTCACCTGTAAAACGGTGAGCCAGAAGTTGACAATCTAGTAGCACGCTTAAATTCCTGCATACGTGTTCCTATATACAACGACTCATCACAAGAATTTCCACGAAAATATTTGTAGAAAAGAGAGACAAATTGAAATATTTATAAAATGTTCATATTAGCAACTTACCCCAAAAATGTACGGGTAGTTTGTGTAGGTGTTTAATGTTCTTCAGCGTAATATATATATATATATATATATATATATATATACATATATATATATATATATATATATATATATATATTAAATAGAAGAGAAGAGAGGTGCCGCAAACGTTTTTGGTTGTAATGTGGATCTTTTTAGAAAAAAATATTATTCATTATATGGAAAATAAGCATACTATTTTTTTC